>JAFBJZ010000599.1:0-154858 GCA_016785225.1 Psettodes erumei
CTAACTAACCAACTGTTAACTACTATTGTGCTTCGTTGGCTGAAATTTTAAAAAATGATCAACATTAATGATATATGGTTTCGTAGTATGGTTGCAAACTGACATCACTACAGTGAATGAAGAGTCAGTTTTCTCCTGAAGATGAAGTAGCTGGCTTATGTCTTTGACCAAGTGTCCCAATGCTTACTGTGAAGAAATATGAATGATATGAGCTTTTACACTTTTACTTTTACACGGTGTGCATCACCATGGCAACTTCTGAGTGTACTTGGGCACACAGCTGATTCAGCTCAGTTGATTAACAGCATTCTGTTTCAACTTTTCATCCTCTTCTGCCAGTAGAAATTCATCCCCATCAGGTTACAGCTGAACAAATATGTCTGAAGATCCATGTGTATAACATGCAAACACTGCATTAGAACAGCAAGTAGAGCATTATACTGTTGGCACAGTTCAGAAAATCAGACACTGTCTAACTTCCAGGATTTGATCTCCGTCTTCACTGTGAGAACTGGAGAAAATAGATGAAAATATCAGTTCAACAACCAGTCTAACAAATACTATATTGTATCAATCAAGTTATGGAAGAGCAGATGTTAAATGGTCCTAAAATTAATTGACAGTGACATCCTTCTGACCATTCTTCTTTCCTCCATGTTGTTGACCTCTAACTGCTCTCATAGACACACTAAGTGACAATAACATTTATATAAATGCACATCTATCTGTATGGTTACTTGTATGTGTAAGCAGACATATACAGAATAAGTCACGAGCAGTGGTTTAATGCAGATAGGTGTATGGTCTATTTTAAAAGAAGGAAAAACAGCTGAAAAATGATGGTCAAAGTGAGGAACAATAACTTGTTTCATAGTTTCACTGGTGAAAATATCACCACCATGAAGAGTAAGTAGCTTCATTAGGTGAGTGTGTCACTACAGTATTTCACTGCAGTTAATCTGAAGTGAAATTCATACCTAACTTTCAGGAACAGAACCTGAAATACATTTCTCTTTGTCCTACATACTGTGGTCCTGTGAACACACCAGGCAGCATATTGTACTAAGTGCAGACATCTGATAAAAGCAGAAGAGGTTCGGATCAGCAGTCGTGTCACAAGTAAAGTAATGATTTTTCAAAAAAAAACAAACTACCATGTATTCATTCATCCATAGCTTTGGACGAGATGCCGGTGTCGGGATGAACCTGTTTCAGTACCTTGTACACATAAATAGCATAGCTCTCCTTCCTGGTCTTTCTCTTCTTCTTGACTTAGGGTTCATTTTGAATTTTCATTTTGAAAATTGAGACAGTGACCTCTCTTGTACAAGCTACATAAATATTAGACTATGCAATCACTCGCCTGTGATTGGTTCAACTCTCAGGAACGCTGCCTTTGTTGACGTTGTACAGTGAAAAGATTAAAAAAAAAAAAAAAAAAAAAAAAAGTAAATCTACAACACCAACAGTCTCACTGTTACATGTGTTGGGATCACAGCCATTATTTTTTAAAAATACTTGTTGAAATCGATGTTTGAATGAATCATTCAAATTGGTATGAGCAAGCATTAGGAGCAAAAGTTAGTTCTGATCAGAGTAAAAATAATATCGACACACTGTGAATACCCATTTGTGAGAAAGACTGATATGTAGGAAAATGTAAAGATTGTAAATAATAATAACAACCCACAGCCAAAGTAAACAGTAAACTAAATTTGAGGCAGAGCCAGATAAGTGACTCAAAGTATTCATAAAGTAAATAATAATGGGCTAAATTTTCGCTTATTACTAAATGGCATCTGCAGCTGTTGCACAGTGGAATGGATTTCCCTTTTTTAAAGGGCAGGTATTTTAAGTATAGTCGATTTCCTCCATATATCTATAACTACAACTTCCTCAATAACTACAAAATGCCTACTACTAACAAAAAGAAAAAAACATGATAGGGAAAAAAACTTGGGATGGGATGATCTCTGTTTCATGGAGTTATTTTATGAAAAATATCACACTATCCAACTGAAAATGAAACGCCACGTCTTAACGAACAGTCCCAGAGATCGAGACGTATGCTATGTACGAAAAGGTCTGGACATCATGTTCGATGTTTGTTATTTTAATTTTTATTTTATTGGAAAAACTTTATCTATTTGTTTTTCTTTATTTATTGGCTCTTTGTAGTTTAATAACATCTTATGTGAGCTGTGGGACACCTGGATTTTCCCAGGCGAGAAAGTATTTATCTATTTATCTTACGCATATCTCACAAATCATATATTTACATTATTATTTGTTAGTGTTGTTGTCTAACTAAACATGAAACCTACTGTTAAACAATATTTTCTCACAAAAATGGTGTACATAGTTTTACTCATTTAAACAAAACTGCAGGCAATTCATTCAGCTACCAACCTCCCGAAGATGGAAAATTAAACAAAGGTGGTTCAAAGTGAATATGATGATAATTGTTTTATACAAACATATGTTGGCTGTTGTTTGTATTGTTTATATCCCTCACACATCCACTCATCTATTCTGTCGTCTGTGACCTCTGCTGATGAAGACATGTTATTAAACTGTCTAAAATGTCTGGGTTTCTAAAACGTACCAGCAGTGTGATGTACTTGTTGTGTTTGTGTTCCCTCAGACTCTTGTCAGCACTGATTTAAAGTCATAAAAACCTGGACACTCGCTCCTCTGTCCTGTCATATTAGACTAATATGTATTTCTAAATGTTTCTATTTATCTTCAGCATCCTCAGCATGATATTTTCACAGCTCTGATGGGAGCTCTGGATGAACTTCACAATAGACATGGGCGTTCAGCAGTGTGTTTGCTGTCAGCAGTATAAGTGAGTTTGTTACAAAGTGATCATCGGGAGGTGGTTGTTTTTACTTGGAGTCTGTGAACAAACATGTGGAGCAGCCGGGAAAGAGGTTTTGCTGGAGCTCTGGTGCATTTGAAATCATTTTATGAGAGAGAAATGAGTGGGAAAAGCCACGAAACATCGCTGGACACCGCGGTGAACGGGTGAGCTTTGGAGGCTGCACAAATAAAACGCAGAGAGTATCAGAGCTCTTCATGACTTGAATATGAAGAGAACTAAGTCCGCTATCGGCCCGTTTCACTGTCAGCCTTCACAACCTGTCCCACGGTGATTTTTGAGCGTTTTATCCGTGAAGAGAAAACACAAGTGTCCCGAAAGTCAGACTGCACACAGGAGCCCCGGCTGGACTGAGTCTCCACGGTTCTCATGCTGCGTTTAAGTACCACCCCCTGCTCGGACTTGTTCCACATATCGCTGTGTTACTCGATTCACTCTCGGGTCGTACATACGCTTAGTAGAAACAATGGCAGAAGAAGCTCCAGCTCCGGCCGCCGCCGCCGCCCCGGCTAAAGCGGCGAAGAAGAAGCCTTCCAAGCCCAGGAAGGCCGGTCCCAGCGTCGGTGAGCTGATCGTTAAAGCCGTGGCCGCGTCCAAGGAGCGGAACGGCGTGTCACTGGCCGCCCTGAAGAAGGCTCTGATTGCCGGCGGCTACGATGTGGAGAAGAACAAGCCCCGCGTCAAGACCGCCATCAAGAACCTTGTGGCTAAGGGGACCCTGGTCCAGACCAAGGGGACCGGAGCGTCCGGCTCATTCAAGATGAACAAGAAGGTTGAGAGCAAGGTGAAGAAGCCGGTGAAGAAGGCTGCTGCTCCCAAAGTGAAGAAGCCCGCGGCGAAGAAACCCGCAGCGGCCAAAAAGCCCAAAGCAGCGGCAGCCAAGAAGGCAGCAGCTGTCAAGAAATCCCCGAAAAAGGCCAAGAAACCCGTAGCGGCCAAGAAGACCACCAAGAGTCCCAAGAAGGCCACCAAGAGCCCCAAGAAGGTGGCCGCCAAGAGTCCCAAGAAGGTGGTGAAGAAAGCGGCTGCGGCCAAGAAAGCCCCCGCTAAGAAGGCAGCCAAGCCCAAGGTGAAGAAGACTGCAGCCAAGAAGAAGTGAGCGGAGAACTTTCTCACATGAAACCACTTACCAAAGGCTCTTTTAAGAGCCACACACATCTGTCAACAAAGAGCGGTTTCCTCTTTACTTTTGCTCATGACTACCGTAATGCTAAAACAGTCAACAAGTTCAGGGAAGTGAACTGTTTAAGGTGGTCATTATTGAAACACAAGCATTACAAACAATACATTAGTTTCACAATGAGCACAAAAAATGCGTTAGGCAGACAATATGCATTTAGTTTATATTAACATAGATCAAAAATATTATATTCAGACTACATTGTTCATTTCTTGTACACCAGTTTGAGTCATGGGGAATTGTCTCTTTTTCAGAAACCAGTGTGTGGCTCTTAAAAGAGCCTTTGTGTTTGGAGCTGGGCAGCGCACACACACACACACACACACACACACACACACACACGATTCAGCATAATAGTTAGCAGGATCAAACTGATATCATGTACATTGTATGTTTGAATTGTATTGGTACCCACTCTTTCACAAAGTTTGATTAGGTGAAGTATCAAACTACAAAGTACAAATGAGCCCCATCCTCTACACCCTGTTCACACATGACTGCAAGGACAACATCATCCTGAAGTTTGCTGACGACACTGCAGTGATAGGACGTATCACTGCGGGGGACGAAGCGGCCTACAGGACGGAGGTGGGAAGTCTGGTGTCATGGTGCGAGGACAACAACCTCACCCTAAACACAGACAAGACCAAGGAGATGATAGTGGACATGAAGAAGGGGAGGAGACCTCATCAGCCACTGTTTATCTCGGAGCTTGAAGCGGAGAGGGTGAGCAGCTTTAAATACCTGCGCATCCACATCACTGAGGACCTCATGTGGACCACCAACACAACACAGCTGGTCAAGAAAGCTCAACAGCCTCCCCTTTCTTGAGGAGAATGAGGAAGATTGCCATGTCCACAAAGATCCTCAGCAACTTCTACAGCTGCTTTGTAGAGAACTGCCTGACCAATGGCATCACTGTGTGGTATGGCAGCACTAGGCCCATGGACCGCAGACCGTAAAGACAGCCGAGAGGATCATCAGGTCTCCACTGCCCTCTCTGCATGTCATCTACCACCGCACAGTCCACAGGAGAGCTGCCACCATTATAAAGGACAATACCCACCCACAACATGGACTGTTTACACTCCTGCCCTCAGGACGGAGGTACAGGAGTGTGAAATGCAGGACAACCTGTTTAAAAAACTCATTCTACCCCACTGCCATCAGAACCCTCAATAGCCAAAGTCACTTTAAACACTTTGTCTACTGTTTACAAACCAGTCTAAATCTCTTGCACTTTTTACGTTATTTGCACTGATGTAGTTATTTCTTTATAGTTACTATTTTTTGTATTTACTGTCCTGTGTTATCTATTTTTCTTCTTTTTATATGTACACACTACTTTTAATACAATTTCTTGTGTCTACTTATCGCTGGTACTCTGAGTGGACAGCAAAGTAAGAATCTCATTGTACAGGGAAACGTGTTTCTGTACTGTGCATATGACAATAAACACTTTTGAATTGAATTTGACGACACCGCTCACAGTGACGTATTTTTGCTCAGACGCACATCCCTAATGACGGGACCAAACTGCACACGTTATCTGTGTTATAGGGTGAGAATAACTGTGTTGTCATCATACTGTGGGTGCATAGCAAAATCAGAAAGGCAAATCTGTGTATGATTGTGTAGTTGATACTACACGGCATTTGTTTTAGTGCACAGACAACACTTATTTACGTTGTGGTGTTGTTTTGCACAGTATTTCATCGTTCATACACAGCTTACCAACACAGACTCTGTTATTTATGTGCTATTCCCGCAGTATTTGTATGTGTCTGTGTGTGATACAGGAGAGCTAACAGGAACTCTACACTTTTTCAGAAATCAGTGAGTGGCTCTTAAAAGAGCCTTTGTGTTTGGAGCTTGGCACCAGCAGATTTACTTGGACTTGACGGCCTTCTCGGTCTTCTTGGGCAGCAGAACAGCCTGGATGTTGGGCAGCACGCCGCCCTGGGCGATGGTCACTCCACCCAGGAGTTTGTTGAGCTCCTCGTCGTTGCGCACGGCCAGCTGCAAGTGACGTGGGATGATACGAGTCTTCTTGTTGTCGCGGGCAGCGTTTCCAGCCAACTCCAGGATCTCAGCGGTCAGATACTCCAACACAGCCGCCAGGTAGACGGGGGCGCCGGCACCCACACGCTCGGCATAGTTGCCTTTGCGCAGGAGCCTGTGAACACGGCCGACTGGGAACTGGAGTCCAGCACGGGATGAGCGGGTCTTTGCCTTAGCTCTGGCTTTGCCACCGGTTTTGCCTCGTCCACTCATGTTTCTAAGAGAGAGTTAGTATCAACAGTGAGAACTGATCAACTGATGAAGAAAGAACTAAAAACCTCGCTTATATGTCCGCGGAGAGAGCGGGACGGTTCCTGCCAGACCAACCAGAAAAGAGGCTCCCAGCAGAGCAGCAGAGCGGGCATTTTCAAAGCTCGTTCCGCCAATAAGCTGCGGATAATCGGGCGGTGGGTCGCTCCTCTGGGCGGTGCTGAGCTCCAGGAGCAGCCCCTCACCAATCAGGACCCGGATGTCTGCAGCTGCGTCACCGCTTCGCAGCCGGTCCCACCGTTTAAGAGCAGAGTGCCGCATGTCTTCGCTACACTTTTCTTCTTTACAGAGAAAACAGTAAGATGGCAAGAACCAAGCAGACCGCTCGCAAATCCACCGGAGGCAAAGCCCCCAGAAAGCAGCTGGCCACCAAGGCTGCGCGTAAGAGCGCCCCGGCCACTGGCGGCGTGAAGAAGCCTCACCGTTACAGGCCCGGTACCGTGGCTCTGAGAGAGATCCGTCGCTACCAGAAATCCACGGAGCTGCTGATCCGCAAGCTTCCCTTCCAGCGCCTGGTGAGAGAAATCGCTCAGGACTTCAAGACCGACCTGCGCTTCCAGAGCTCCGCTGTCATGGCTCTGCAGGAGGCCAGTGAGGCTTACCTGGTCGGTCTGTTCGAGGACACCAACCTGTGCGCCATCCACGCCAAGAGAGTCACCATCATGCCCAAGGACATCCAGCTGGCTCGCCGCATCCGTGGAGAGAGAGCTTAACTTAATTCTACTGCTCCATTAAAAACAACAACGGCTCTTTTAAGAGCCACTTCACTCTGCACCCAAGAGCAAAATTCTCTTCTCTCATTGCGTCAATCTGACGGTAAATCTGCTATAATCAATAGTAAGATGAACCAAATTTACTTTTCACACTGGTAGTTTTGCTTTTGATGTGAAATGCACTCATCTTATTACCCCTCAGTTTCATTTAAGTAATACTGATGCCTCTCATATTCCATATATATTTAGTTTGCATGCCGTTACGTTCCAGACCCAGTAGAGGGCAGTACAGTAGTGGTTGTGTTGTAGTGTTACAGTGATGGTTCCTGCAATAAAGTTAACTCAACTCAAGTTAATCACAGTACCACTGAAAGGCAAGAGTATCAAAAACACTGAGAATTGACCTTTTTGGCAGCTCCCACAGTCTTGGGGTTGGTTAGCAGGGCCATTTGACTTTTTGACTGTGATGACTGTTATTTGTGGTTTTCAAAGATAATGGTACCTCTACTGTTGTGAGTCATAGAATATGTGTGAAAATAAATGCAAATGGTTTCCAAGAACTGGAAGAGATACACATGTTAGTGAGTGTCCAGAATGTTCCTGTCATTGTGTGGTGGTTTCTGGTGCAAGGTGCAGAGCCTTACAATACTCTGTAGCATCTCATGACCCTGCAACACTGCAACAGAAATAACACTTAAGATGTTCCAGTTGCTACATGCAGCACTTTTACAAGAGGAAAAAGCTTTGTATTTTACTCAGGGATGTTTACAATTTTAGACTATGATGTACTGTTTTTCAGTCACATTTTCGAAATCATGCTTGTAATGGCAAATGGAGAAGTGTTTGGGTGCTGTATACTGAGCATGATGGGTTTCAGTGTGCATACAATTCAACATAAGGGGGATTATTATTACGTAAATGAGACTGAGTGTCAATAAGATGAGTGCATTTCCTACAAAAGTAAAATGGTGAAAAAGTTTAACCCTGCCTCCTTTGACATTTCTGCATATCTCACTAATTGGAGTCTTAAATGGGCATCAGATTGTAGATACAGCCCTCTTCAGTTCTGCCATAAGAAAGGGGCTTTTAGATAGAGTTAAGATACTTTCATCTTTTCTTAAACAAACTCCGACACGTTCGCTTGTAAGAAATTGTAAGAAATGTTCGAGGATTTGAAGAATTTGTTTGAAACATAAAACTTACACTGCAATAATTCAAAAATTGTAGATATCAACCATTTGTAGAGAAGTTTAATCATTTTAGCATTGATGATACAATGCTAAGAATAAAAGCAAAGAACATATAGTGGGCTTGCACTTGCACAGCAATCACACAAAAAAGGACAAATGCCTCTCCTTTGGAGAACAACAGGAAAACAACAGGAAAAGGGAAGATGTCAGGTAAGGAGACCCAATTTAAGTACAAAGATCCCCAATAATAGTGTTGGATTATTATGAAACTAAGTGTTCTTATTTCTAATCACACTATGTCATGTCATAGCTTTATGATATGTTAATCACTGCTTCGTTGCTGCTTGCTCATCAGAACAGAATGCACCACATCTGATTTTAACACTCGCTCGGGTCCAGCTAGAGCCGGTTGGCTACACATAGCAAGACACTGATAACACTCAGGGTCGCACTCCCTGGTCCCAGGAGGAGTCAAGATGTATAAAAACTTATGATTTCCTCAGTTCGGGGCTTCGTCTCTCCAACTCTGAAAGTGGACGGGTTGAAGCCTCAGCACTGACTTTATACTCATCTTCCGTGACTCTAAAATAAATTCTTACCCATACGCCGTAGTTGCATCTTCTGTCTTAGTACTGTTTGACTAACTTCCTTCCCCTGGAATAAAGTTCCTGGACGAAAGGATGCATCCAACACTGCAATGTGTTATGTAAAAGCCCTGTCTGTCACTGTGCCAAAGCCCTTTAAAACACACACACACACACACACACACACACACACACACACACACACACACACACACACACACACACACACACACACACACACACACACACACACACACATATATAGTGTCACAATCTTTAATTAAGGTAATTATCTTATCTTAAGAAGGGTAATTATCTTAATTATATCTTAATAAGGAACTTGTATTTTAACTGCAATCAATGAATGGTGGTATACACAGAAATTCAGTTTAAAAGCCAGTCTACTGACAATAAAGAGGCAGTTCGGATGGTGGTGCTAATGCACCAAAATGTCCATGATCAACAGCCATGAAGAGCCGCAGAAGAAGAAGAACAACAACAACGACACGGCCGCCTCTGTCTTCTGTGACGTCCTCAGAAAGCATTTGAATAGCTGTGATTCAGTCAGTTCCACACACTCAGCAGTTCTCTACTGACCAGCGACAATGAGCGGAAGAGGCAAAGGAGGAAAAGGACTCGGTAAAGGAGGCGCTAAGCGTCACCGTAAAGTTCTCCGTGATAACATCCAGGGCATCACCAAGCCCGCCATCCGCCGCCTGGCTCGCCGTGGAGGCGTCAAGCGTATCTCTGGTCTCATCTACGAGGAAACTCGCGGTGTGTTGAAGGTTTTCTTGGAGAACGTCATCCGTGATGCTGTCACCTACACCGAGCACGCTAAGAGGAAGACCGTGACCGCTATGGACGTGGTGTATGCTCTGAAGAGACAGGGTCGTACTCTGTATGGTTTCGGTGGTTAAACTGATTTATGATCTGAATAACAACGCAAAGGCTCTTTTAAGAGCCACACACTTGATCAAGATGAGCTCACATTCTGCTGTGTAGATAATGAGGGTGATGAGGTGGCATCAATGAGTGCTGGACAGTAATATGTTTTTAATGCCTATTGGAGATTATGATTAAATGTTAAACACCCATATTTTCAAACTGTTCCTAACAAAAGCTATCACACTTTATGTCGTGTGTGGACGAGAAAGAGCATATCTCTGACAACTACAGATGATGTTTTAATAAATTCTATGATCTGTCTTTGCTGCAGTTTATACTAGTGTGCAATAATGCATGTTTTGGTATCAATCCGATACCAAGTAAATATGGGTCACTGATACTTATCAATAAATAAGGTGGATGTATCATTGAATTGCTAAATCTCAATTAAATTTCATGACCTTGAGTGTTTTTTGTAGTGTTTTTAAAAAAAAAATTAAACAGTTAAAAGTTTGGTTAAAAGTTTATAATTAAGTAGAAAATGCTTTATCATGTTTGAAGAGAAATCTTAAAAAGTGCATGCAAATCAGTTAAAAATAAATAAATAAAAACAAGCACTTTTGAGAAACTATAATACAAAAATAAATAAAAATTCTCAACAACAAAATATGAAAATATAAGTAATATGTAAAGAACCCCCCCCCCCCCAAAGCCTTTAATTAGGTTTTCGTTACAGGTTTTTTTATTTTTCAAGAACAGTATCACATTAACATTTTTTGCTTTTAAAACACTAGAAGTCCCAGAGAGGGGCCATTTGGCCTTTTTACCTAGAAAACCCACAAGAGGGCCAATTTTTGAAGAAGTCCCCCTGTGGACACTCATTTTGTTATGGAAATGTGGCTGTTAGTGGCACACGGCCGGAGCCACTTGAACTTTGTGTGGGGAGGGACACACCTTACAGCTCAGGAGGTTCTTTTGAGAGCAAGCTTTAGTTGTGAGATGGATAAATACCTCAGTGAACATAGCCATAAAGACTTAAACTGGATTATGAGCTGTATGCAGTGGAAAGGATCAACAGGAAGGAAGGGATCAACACACTGACATTTATTGTTAAAAAAACAAAACAAAACATATTTACAAAGAATGAAAAAGCAACTTTTTTTCCCAGTTTTGTGCTGTGGAGGGTTGTTGCAGAAGTAATTGTTATTTTTGTGTGCTAAAAATAGTAAAAAAAAAAAAAAAAAAAAAAGAAACCCAAGCATATTTACAAAGAATGAAAAACCATGCATTATGAGTGAAATACATTTGAGCAGTCACTCACAATCCTGGCACTGCCATTGCTCCTTTCGGCATTTCCCACATGTATATCGGTAGCAGTCAACACAGCGCACAGTTGCATGATTGTCCTTACATTTAATTTTAGCCTGACACTTGGCTCTTTTTCCTAGTTGTGGTGTGGAGGGTTGTTGCCGAAATAATTGTTCCTTTTGGGCTTTTTTCATACCCACGTGGGTTTGAGCCAACTCTCTTGCAAGCTCCAGCAGGAAATCCACCCGTCTCTCCTGCCTCCCGGTGCATAATTGATAGAGCACGTGTGCATTCAGTGCTGCCATATCTATCATGTTATAGAACACTGCTACTGGCCAGCGCCGTGTTCCTGCGCGGACAGTGTACTCTCGCACCATCTGGTCCATGACATCGACGCCGCACTTTGTTGTGTTGTAGAGTGTGATGGTGTTTGGCTTTTTTGGTGGTATCCTGTGTCTGAATCATGCTGTGCATTGCTGAGAACATATACAGTCTTCTTCCGCTTGGGCGCATACACCGTCAGTGTGGCACCAGTGGTTGAAAATACTTGGGTGGTAAATTCATTGCGGTGCATCTGTCTAGTTGACAGTGGAATTTCTTGGCGAATCTTGTTGACTGTGCCAAGGATGGTTGTATTCGGCTAAGTAGTCGTTTTGCAAGTGACAGTGATGTAAAGAAATTGTCCGTGGTAACATTTCTGCCCTTGTCCAGGAATGGTTCCATCAGCCTCATGACTACACTCTCAGACACTCTCTCCCCACGAGGCCGAGTGGGGTCCTTGCCAAGATATGGGAGGATGTTGCAGACGTATTTGGTTTTCAAGTCACACGCCACCCAAAACTTGATCCCAAACTTGTCTGGTTTAGATGCAATGTACTGTAGGAAACAGCAGCGAGTCTTGGACGGAAAAGTTGTTCGTCGATGGTGATGTGTCGACCAGGGATGTAGGATGTGATGCAGTTGGTGACAAACAATCCCCATATGTTCGAAATTGCAGCAAACTTATCGGTCTGTGCTCGCTCGCTGCGGGTGTCTCTGTCATCAAAGCGCAGGTGATGCATGATATTTTGGAAACGCCCTCGGGACATGGTTTCGATGATCTGTGGGCTTCCCAGGTTTTTCGACCAGCAGTCACGCAGCGATGGCACCCTGATGATTCCCCGCATGATGGTGATGGAAATAAATGCCATTAGTTCAGGGAGGCCCATGAACCAATCCACATGCTCCGTTTGCTTTGCATGTTGAACTGTACAGTCTCGAATGATACCAAGCATGTCCAGAGTGATTAAACACAGGAAGCTCTGAAGACGACTTGTGATTGACCTCCTGGCCTTAGCTGTTGGATCTCCATCTGCGTTGTATGGCGATGGCGGGGTGAAATGTGGACCCGTTCCCACCTGTTCTTCATGCCATACTGTGCCGTCTTTCGTAGTCTCTGTCACATCAGTCCCCAGCCGAGCTCTCTTTTTTGGTTGGGGAGCAGTCTCCTCATCTGTAGTGTGAAAAAATGTAATTATGAGCAATGGGAAAGTCAAATGATATCACAAATGCAAGCATAGAAGCTAATAATAATAATCCCAGAACATCTCAAATAGGTTGGCTAAGGTGCAGACACCTGAGGAAAGGTAGAATCAAGCAAAACTGACGGCAGTCCGCACTCAGAAACAAAATGGAGGCTCTATTCACATGGTGCTATATTTTCCAAATTCCTCACTGAAATGAAATGTAAAATAGGAAATAATATGAAATGAAATCTTACCTGAAGACGACTGAGACAGCTCGGAGTCTGAATCCACCTGAAGGTTGATGTCTTCTCCATCCGAGTCGCAAGGGTTTGCTCCATCCAGGATCATTTCCAATGCCTGTTGAGTGTTGATTCTCTGCATCTTCGTTCCTTGGAGAGGAGCTTCTTTCACCACAAAATTCTTGAGGGAACTGAAGCTATAGGCCATGTGCACTGAGGTATTTATCCATCAAACAATTGTCTGGTTGCAGTCACATGAGTCGTTATGGTCAGATGGGACATTCACATGTTCACATTTTAGAATAGAATGTGTTTTTATTCCTCATTCTCACATTCACACAGAAGTAGCCATCATGACTTCACCACTGTAAGGTGTGACCCCCTCACCCCACACACTGCCACTAACAGCCTCATTACCATAACAAAATGAGTGATTAGTGTATTCGGGAAAAGTGGTCGGGCCAAATGGCCCCTATGTGGGTCTTCTAGGTAGACAGAAAAATGCTGGGACTTCTGCTCCAAGTAAACAGCTCTGCTGCTGCTTTCATTCAACACAACGGCTCTTTTAAGAGCCACCCACGTAATCCACAATAGCAAATCGTTCTGTACTGTTCATTCAATGTAATGCCAATAACTGCAATTCATTATTGCGTACAATTTTTTTTTCTTTGTCTCAAAGAATGATATTACAATGGAAGCATGAAGTTAAGTTGCGTTTATTTAAACGAAAAGCATGAAGTTAGGGTAACTCCGATCAAAGATTAACGTAGTGTGAAATCATCTGTTCTCAAAGATGGTTTACTAAACCGTCCTGGAGTACACTTATTTTTTCACAAGAACCTTGAATGGTGACCATGTGACTGTCAAGTTACTGTCAATCACCATGGTACCTGGTATCGGATTTGTCAAATTGTTCAACTCATATTTTATATGTATGTATTGCTTCAGTGCTCACTGTGAGGGAGACTCGGGGCAGGCATGTGGTGGTTGTGCTTGTTTTCTTTCCTGTCAGTTTAATGTGTTCAGCACTATGAAGCCAGCTAATATTATTTCTTCCTGATGTGTGTCCATGAAAGACAAATGCTTTATGTAATGTAATTTTTTTTTTTTTTACCAAACATTTGTTTCACTGTGACCCTTTAATGATTTAATAGTGGAAGTAGCACTATGCTAACGCATTATCCATATTCCATACATAACGGCGTCACGTACCTCCTGCTGTAAATAGTAACATACTTATTCTGTCACCAGTGACGCACTATTACATCTCTATGAGAGACGCTGTAATGTTTAAGTTTACGTTATAAAAGACAACCTGCAGTTAAACTGTTTACATGAAGCTACTTATGTTGACTTTCACGACTGTTGTATTATTTACAACCCTCACACATCCACTCATCTAGTCTGTCGTCTGTGACGCACTACTTGTGTTTGTGTTCCCTCAGACTCTTGTCAGCACTGATTTAAAGTCATAAAAACCTGGACACTCGCTCCTCTGTCCTGTCATATTAGACTAATATGTATTTCTAAATGTTTCTATTTATCTTCAGCATCCTCAGCATGATATTTTCACAGCTCTGATGGGAGCTCTGGATGAACTTCACAATAGACATGGGCGTTCAGCAGTGTGTTTGCTGTCAGCAGTATAAGTGAGTTTGTTACAAAGTGATCATCGGGAGGTGGTTGTTTTTACTTGGAGTCTGTGAACAAACATGTGGAGCAGCCGGGAAAGAGGTTTTGCTGGAGCTCTGGTGCATTTGAAATCATTTTATGAGAGAAATGAGTGGGAAAAGCCACGAAACATCGCTGGACACCGCGGTGAACGGGTGAGCTTTGGAGGCTGCACAAATAAAACGCAGAGAGTATCAGAGCTCTTCATGACTTGAATATGAAGAGAAGTAAGTCCGCTATCGGCCCGTTTCACTGTCAGCCTTCACAACCTGTCCCACGGTGATTTTTGAGCGTTTTATCCGTGAAGAGAAAACACAAGTGTCCCGAAAGTCAGACTGCACACAGGAGCCCCGGCTGGACTGAGTCTCCACGGTTCTCATGCTGCGTTTAAGTACCACCCCCTGCTCGGACTTGTTCCACATATCGCTGTGTTACTCGATTCACTCTCGGGTTGTACATACGCTTAGTAGAGACAATGGCAGAAGAAGCTCCAGCTCCGGCCGCCGCCGCCGCCCCGGCTAAAGCGGCAAAGAAGAAGCCTTCCAAGCCCAGGAAGGCCGGTCCCAGCGTCGGTGAGCTGATCGTTAAAGCCGTGGCCGCGTCCAAGGAGCGGAACGGCGTGTCACTGGCCGCCCTGAAGAAGGCTCTGATTGCCGGCGGCTACGATGTGGAGAAGAACAAGCCCCGCGTCAAGACCGCCATCAAGAACCTTGTGGCTAAGGGGACCCTGGTCCAGACCAAGGGAACCGGAGCGTCCGGCTCATTCAAGATGAACAAGAAGGTTGAGAGCAAGGTGAAGAAGCCGGTGAAGAAGGCTGCTGCTCCCAAAGTGAAGAAGCCCGCGGCGAAGAAACCCGCAGCGGCCAAAAAGCCCAAAGCAGCGGCAGCCAAGAAGGCAGCAGCTGTCAAGAAATCCCCGAAAAAGGCCAAGAAACCCGTAGCGGCCAAGAAGACCACCAAGAGTCCCAAGAAGGCCACCAAGAGCCCCAAGAAGGTGGCCGCCAAGAGTCCCAAGAAGGTGGTGAAGAAAGCGGCTGCGGCCAAGAAAGCCCCCGCTAAGAAGGCAGCCAAGCCCAAGGTGAAGAAGACTGCAGCCAAGAAGAAGTGAGCGACTAACTTTCTCACATGAAACCACTTACCAAAGGCTCTTTTAAGAGCCACACACATCTGTCAACAAAGAGCCGTTTCCTCTTTACTTTTGCTCATCATTAACACGAAACAGCCAACAATTAATGTAACTGTTTTGTGTATGGGATAATCAGTCACTGTCGAGGCTACTCAGAAATAAATGGTGTGTGTGTGTGTGTGTGTGTGTGTGTGTGTGTGTGTGTGTGTGTGTGTGTGTGTGTGTGTGTGTGTGTGTGTGTGTGTGTGTGTGCGTGTGTGTAATATTGTAAACAGTATGGATATTACAAAGATAATAATGTTTATATATGTACAGTATTTCTTTAATTCATGATATTTTTTTGATGAATTCATGAGTTTATTCATTGATTAAAAGGGATTTTATGTTTGTACTTTAAAAAGGTTATTCCTACTGTATTGAAGAGAACTTCCCATCTCTTTTTAGTAAGAGTGGTTCTCGACCAGGGAATTATGGGAAGAGCGTCCGAGATATAAAAAACAAGTCACGGACTCAAATTTCAGAAGAAAATGGACTCTGCATTCGGTTTAAGGCGCTAACGTTGTCACGGTGTTTTTCTGGACATTCACGTTTCTCAGTTTCACATACGGTTCTCAGTAACTGTGAAAGAGAAAATAAACTTCAAAAAAAGTCATCAGTATGGAGCGTGGCCGTTTATTAAACCTGTGCAGCTACAAATATTGTATATAGAAGAGTGAGCTAGGAGTGCTTCTCCTGGCCAATGCGAGTCCGAAAAAACACAGCCGAAGACTCAAAACTAAAATTTGTAGATGTATACACCTATGAATACTATGCGGTCTTTATTATACAGCGTAACACAGTTCCTTCTGTAATAAAATTTGAGAATGCAGAACGCCTGCAGGCAGGAAGGAAGTTTCTGTTTGCTTGTCATTACATTCCAGACCCAGTAGATGGTCTGTACTGTATCCAGTATTCAGTTCGAGCTGGAGCAAAAAGATGCTGTTCCCCCGTGGTAGTCGTGTTGTAGTGTTACAGTGATGGTTCCTGCAATAAAGCCAACTCAACTCAAGTTAATTACAGTACCACTGAAAGGAGCAGGAACGGCAAGAGTATCAAAATCGTACAAAACAGCAGAGCATACACGGTATGCAGTTATGGGTGGAAGGTTGTGGAGGTGTTTGGGTAATAAATAAATAAATAAATAAATATGTGTGTCGGTTGTAAGGTGACAACAGCCGTATCAAGTCTTCTCACTCCATTCTTTTCTGTTTTTCTCCCTCATGCACAGCAACACAACAATATTACAGTCTTTACTCTATGACCTAAAAGATCCAATGCCATTTGTTTTTACAACTACATCAAGGAAATAAATTTACAGTTTGTGACTGTTTGTGAGTAATTTTTTTTGTCAGAGCTTCTTTATTTTTGACAAGTTGTTACAGTAGGTTATTAAGAATTCAAAATTAAACCCTGCCTTCCCTGTACAATTGTTTCAGCATTTCAGAGAAATGTGTATTCAGACAGCCATGATCCATTATCTGATCAGTTACAATTACTTGTCTTGATCTCCTCAGCAAATGATCCCAAGAATTATCCTGACCTCATTTTGTTCTTCATGGTTATGTGTACATAGCAAGAATGACAAATAAAGCTTGACTGGACTTGATGTTAGAACTGTATACAGGTGACTGTCAGCTGGTCAGTCATACACAACAGGTAAAAGGGACAGCTACACAAATGAAGGGACGGGCAGAAGGATGTGCACACAGACGGTAAGAAAGCAACAGCACAGGTTCAGCATCCTGAACAGAGACAGCAGCTGCCATCACTATTGGTTACAGTTCAGCACCTCGGACAGCGACAACCACCAACCACTCCTCAGAAGAAGAGGCCAGGAAGCTGCAACTGCACTCACATCAGAAAAAGCTGCAGCCAACCACAAAGCATCATGCTGCACTAATGAATATTTACATCAACTTAAAGAACCGAAAAACCCTGAAGAGGGAGTGCTGCAGAATAAACCCAGCAGTAAAGCGATAAGCAAGGTTATGTTTTGCCTCTTCGTGTTATACAGTGGATATAAAAAGTCAACACACCCCTATGTTTCCCCTTTAAAGTTTTCAGTTTGTTTTTCAATTGTATTGTACAGGTTATAGGTCACATTAAAGGTGGAAAAAGTTGTAAATTATTTGTCTTGCTGTAATTTTTTTACATGACAAAAACCTGGCATTTGAACAGGGGTGTGTAGACTTTTTATATCCACTGTACATACAGGTGGGTGAGTCTTTGTGAGGATGTATGGTGTTTGGAATTAAGAGGGTTTTTTTCTTGTGATGAGTTAAAATATCTGTATGCAGATGGCTGTGTTGGGCAAGCCGGCCTGATCGATTTCTATGTAAAAGAACATCCTGCTACACCCTCCTCCCCTGGCACACACCGGGCTAGTAAAGGTCAGTTCATCCCGTCACACATCACTGTTTAACTTTGTTTACTGTTGCCCCCAACAGTAAACAAACAAAGTTAAACAGTGACACACTCCTGTGCACCACACAGGTTAGCCCAAACACAGGGGTGATCAACAAGACTGCCATGACTGTGTCGTCCTTTTTCATGTATTCAGGATCTGTTTGACAGCTTGCAGGGTTACATGATTCCCCATCCTGGATCAAGGCACAGTGTACAACCAAGGGTTTATGTTCGAGGAATCCTGACACCTCACAGCGTTCAGTACATTATGCGAGTCATATGAATGGATAAGCATCAATTCAGCCAGATGAATGCACCAGCGGTCATTCAGGTGTTTTGAGGGTGTGTTGGAAGGTATTAATGATCAATGATGTGCTCCATACCTTGATGTCCAATTTCTATGAGTCTATAACAAATACTGAGAATAGTTTCAGGATTTGAAAACACACATCAAGTAGAGTATCATATACTGTTGGCATGGTTCAGAAAATCAGACACTGTCTAACTTCCAGGATTTGATCCCTGTCTTCACTGTGAGCACTGGAGAAAATAGATGAAAACATAACTTCATCAACCAATCTAAAAAATACTATAGTGTATGTATCGAGTTATGGAAGAACAGATGTTGAAAGGTCCTCACACTGTAAGAAGAGGAAACGTAAAAAAAAAAACCCTTCCCCCAATGTTTTGGACCTCTAACTGCTCTCGTTGACACACAGAGACAAAAAAATTTATATTGCACATGTATATGGTTATGGGTTTGTGGTTATGTGTCTGTCAGTTCATGCATTCTAAAACACTCTCTCCACGAGTTTGTGAAAACGTGAGACATCAAGCTTGTTTATACAGGCTACATGCAAATGACTCGTGAGGAGAAATGTTGTCCATCGAAATATGCCTTTGTTGAGGTTGGCACAGAATTGATCAATGAATTAGATCAATGATTTTAAACGGGATTTACCTAAACTACAAAAGCCATCTAATGACAACAGAACAACCGTTATTGTAATCCTGATAGTAAACTAAGTGTTTTAGGGAGTAATGGAGATGATGTTTGTAGTTTCATGAAGTTATTTTGTAGCAAATAACTATCTTGATGGACTGTTCCAGAAATCGAGAGATATGGGATATATGAAAATATTTACATAACTATATCGTAACTATATCTCTACCATGTAGTGTCTACAATTATCAAGTATTAGGGAAATAAACCCACTGTAGCTTGTGTGGAATAAGTAACTACTGCTGTCCTTTGTTAAGATAAATCTTCACTGACAAACTGCTCACAGTGAATGTAAGCAGTTGCTCTAATGGATAAGACACATCCATAGCACGTGTAAATTAATACCGGCCTGTACTTTTGATGCCACCTCATCACCATCATTATCTACACAGCAGAATGTGAGCTCTTCTTGATGAAGTGTGTGGCTCTTAAAAAAGCATTGTTTCTCATGAAAATTAATTGAGATTTAGCAATTCAATGATGCATCCACCTTATTTATTGATAAGTATCGGTAACGGCGATAGTGGCCCATATTTACTTGGTATCGGATCAATACCAAAATATGCGATATTGCACACCACTAGTATAAACTGCAGCTAAAAACAATCATGGAATTTATAAAAACATCTTATCCAGACACGACAGACAAGTGTGATTACTTTTGTCAACAGTTTGAAAATATGAGTGTATAACATTTTATCATAATCTCCAATTGGCATTAAAAACATATTGCTCACCAGCACTCATTGATGCCACCTCATCACCCTCATTATGTACACAGCAGAATGTGAGCTCATCTTGATCAAGTGTGTGGCTCTTAAAAGAGCCGTTGCGTTGTTATTCAGATCATAAATCAGTTTAACCACCGAAACCATACAGAGTACGACCCTGTCTCTTCAGAGCATACACCACGTCCATAGCGGTCACGGTCTTCCTCTTAGCGTGCTCGGTGTAGGTGACAGCATCACGGATGACGTTCTCCAAGAAAACCTTCAACACACCGCGAGTTTCCTCGTAGATGAGACCAGAGATACGCTTGACGCCTCCACGGCGAGCCAGGCGGCGGATGGCGGGCTTGGTGATGCCCTGGATGTTATCACGGAGAACTTTACGGTGACGCTTAGCGCCTCCTTTACCGAGTCCTTTTCCTCCTTTGCCTCTTCCGCTCATTGTCGCTAGTCAGTAGAGAACTGCTGAGTGTGTGGAACTGACTGAATCACAGCCATTCAAATGCTTTCTGAGGACGTCACAGAAGACAGAGGCGGCCGTGTTGTTGTTGTTGTTGTTCTTCTTCTTCTGCGGCTCTTCATGGCTGTTGATCATGGACATTTTGGTGCATTAGCACCACCATCCGAACTGCCTCTTTATTGTCAGTAGACTGGCTTTTAAACTGAATTTCTGTGTATACCACCATTCATTGATTGCAGTTAAAATACAAGTTCCTTATTAAGATATAATTAAGATAATTACCCTTCTTAAGATAAGATAATTACCTTAATTAAAGATTGTGACACTATATATAAGGAAGTTAGTCAAACAGAACCAAGACAGAAGATGCAACTACGGCGTATGGTTAACAATTTATTTTAGAGGCACGGAAGATGAGTATAGAGTCAGCGCTGAGGCTTCAACCCGTCCACTTTAACACTTTAAGAGTTGGAGAGACGAAGCCCCGAACTGAGGAAATCATATTACCAACGTTTCCTGTTTTATTTGGTAGTTTACCTGCTGTGTCGGTTTACATCCTGCCTTGGGATTATGACTAATTGTATCTTCCACTGGAGGGGGGCTAAAACAACACATGTAGTCATTAATTTGCCGACAGTTTATATTAGTTAAATTGTTATTTTCCACAACATCAGAGTTCTCATTAGATATAAAAACAATCAGACATTATTTATGTTGGATTTATAACTGCATAGACTCATATTTCAAGGTTCAAGGTTCTTTATTGTCATGTGCACGACAATTACTTCTTTGGGACAGGGATGATGGTGGACTTCTTGAAGCACGTGGGGACCACAGGATAAAAATCATTCAGTGAATGCAGATAAAATACATGTTCTTTTAAAATATATAATAATATAATAATATACATAGATAATTACCTATAGAGATTGTGGCACTATATTGAAGTATGTTTAGATTTATTTTATTTATTTATGAAACACTAAAAATACAAGGTTGGCAGGGCCATTTCACCTTTTGACTGTGATGACTGTTATTTGTGGTTTTCAAAGATAATGGTAGCTTTAATGTTGTGAGTCATAGAATGTGTGTGAAAGTAAATGCAAATGGTTTCCAAGAAGTGGAAGAGATACACATGTTAGTGAGTCTCCAGAATGTTCCTGTCATTGTCTGGTGGTGTCTGGTGCAAGGTGCAGGGCCTACTACACTCTGTAGCAATCTTGTTAAAGAAATCAGATTACATTGAGTTGTAACATGATTTGTTTTTTCTTTAATATGCAGCTGAATACATTCAGTCTTCTGGTTTTGAAGATTTTATTTGCTATTAGAATTTACTTCATTATATTATGCTATTGTGGTTTGAATAATTACCTTGATGGGTATGAGAGTATGTCCCTGATTATTTTGATACTATCTATGTCTATATTTAGTTGAAGGTCTGTTGCCCCCTGCTGTCCTGTATATGTATTGAATCTGTAGATTTTTGATACTATAATGAGAGGGGGATCATATATTCAAGCTTTTTTGTTATCTTTCAAAGAGAGAAGTGAGAAGTTTTTTTCAAGTACATGTTTTTGATACTGAACGTCTGACATTGCAAAAGTAAATTAATGTGATGGAATAGACAGACATCAGAAATCTCCCTGATTGTTTGAAACAGTGCCATGAGTCTGAAACCACATCCATTAACAGAGGCAAGTGTCTGTAGATCTGTGAAAGAGACCACACGAGGGATGAAATCTTTATGTAGTACCTGTGAGTCACAGACTGTAAAATCTTTTCATTGACATCATGTTAAAAGAAACAGCTTTGGATTGTTTAGGTCACCCACAGGCTGTTGTTATCCACTCTCCATTATCCTTCCAGTGTCAAGACTCACCTGCTGGCTGTGGGGACGCTGCCTCACTACTGGACTGGCAGCCACCTTCGCAGCAGACTCTGACCAAAGCCAATCCGATTTTTGAAGAAGTAGTACTGGGATGTGGAAGGCAGCTTAAGAAGGAACTAAAAAGACCCATGGGTGCTGCTGCAGGTGCGCCCTTGGCACATATGGAGCCATTCTACTTGCTTTCCAACATTATGTGCTGTGACCTAAGGGTGTGTGATTCTGGTGTTCATATTTGTGTCAGGTGGTCTATATTAGCAATAGTATATATATTATTTTGGCCCATGTGTGGAATTTGAGGCAGATATAGATTGCTGAGAGCTGTCTTTATGTATTTGGATGGATAAAGAATATATTTTGAATATTGTTTATTTTCTCACCGCCTTTCATTCGTGCACAATATCAATAACAATATCAATCGTCCACAGGCCCTCCACACTGAGTATGATGATTTTAATATGCTGCCAATGAAATATAATAAACATTTTGTCTTTGTTTTCACTATTTTGAAATGCATTCTAAATTAAAACACATTCATTCATATGTCATGCAGTAAATTACTGCCAGTAATTTAACTGTGAAAGCTTAAAACATCAGAGTGTACATGTTATACTGCAACAGAAATAACACTTAAAATGTTCCAGCTGTGACACACAGCACTTTTACAAGAGAAAAAAAAGCATTGAATTCTACTCAGGGATTTTTTTTTTCAAAATAGTTTTAGACTATGATGTACTGTCACATTTTGGAAATCACACTTGTAACAGCAATCTGAGAAGTGTGTGGGTGCTCTATACTGAGCATGATGGGTTTTCAGTGTGCAACAAAATGAATGAGGAACATGTGTTTATAAGATAAAGCATTTTGTACAAAAGAAAATTATCATTGGGAAGACTAACATTAGTCTATTATAAATCTTTGTATTGATTATAGCAGATTTTAAGTCAGTGATGCAATGAGAGAAGAGAATTTTGTTCTTGGGTGCAGAGTGAAGTGGCTCTTAAAAGAGCCGTTGTTGTTATTAATGGAGCAGTAGAATTAAGTTAAGCTCTCTCTCCACGGATGCGGCGGGCCAGCTGGATGTCCTTGGGCATGATGGTGACTCTCTTGGCGTGGATGGCGCACAGGTTGGTGTCCTCGAACAGACCGACCAGGTAAGCCTCACTGGCCTCCTGCAGAGCCATGACAGCGGAGCTCTGGAAGCGCAGGTCGGTCTTGAAATCCTGAGCGATTTCTCTCACCAGGCGCTGGAAGGGAAGCTTGCGGATCAGCAGCTCCGTGGATTTCTGGTAGCGACGGATCTCTCTCAGAGCCACGGTACCGGGCCTGTAACGGTGAGGTTTCTTCACGCCGCCGGTGGCCGGGGCGCTCTTACGCGCAGCCTTGGTGGCCAGCTGCTTTCTGGGGGCTTTGCCTCCGGTGGATTTGCGAGCGGTCTGCTTGGTTCTTGCCATTTTACTACTTTCTCTGTAAAGAAGAAAAGTGTAGCGAAGACCTGCGGCACTCTGCTCTTAAACGGTGGGACCGGCTGCGAAGCGGTGACGCAGCTGCAGACCTCCGGGTCCTGATTGGTGAGGGGCTGCTCCTGGAGCTCAGCACCGCCCAGAGGAGCGACCCACCGCCCGATTATCCGCAGCTTATTGGCGGAACGAGCTTTGAAAATGCCCGCTCTGCTGCTCTGCTGGGAGCCTCTTTTCTGGTTGGTCTGGCAGGAACCGTCCCGCTCTCTCCGCGGACATATAAGGGAGGTTTTTAGTTCTCTCTTCATCAGTTTATCAGTTCCCACTGTTAGAACTAACATTCTCTTAGAAACATGAGTGGACGAGGCAAAACCGGTGGCAAAGCCAGAGCTAAGGCAAAGACCCGCTCATCCCGCGCTGGACTCCAGTTCCCAGTCGGCCGTGTTCACAGGCTCCTGCGCAAAGGCAACTATGCCGAGCGTGTGGGTGCCGGCGCCCCCGTCTACCTGGCGGCTGTGTTGGAGTATCTGACCGCTGAGATCCTGGAGTTGGCTGGAAACGCTGCCCGCGACAACAAGAAGACTCGTATCATCCCGCGTCACCTGCAGCTGGCCGTGCGCAACGACGAGGAGCTCAACAAACTCCTGGGTGGAGTGACCATCGCTCAGGGCGGTGTGCTGCCCAACATCCAGGCTGTTCTGCTGCCCAAGAAGACCGAGAAGGCCGTCAAGTCCAAGTAAATCTGCTGGTGCCAAGCTCCAAACACAAAGGCTCTTTTAAGAGCCACTCACTGATTTCTGAAAAAAGAGACAATTCCCCATGACTCAAACTGGTGTACAAGAAATGAACAACTTAGTCTGAGTACAATGTTTTGATTTATGTTAGTGTAAACGTAATACATATGCGGCTGCATGAAATAACAGTTTGACGTCTGAAAAAGAAGGTTCAGTATTTAACGTCTGACGCTGAACGTTTTGGACTTAGTGATATCTGTACCTAAACCTGAACGTACAATGTACGTTGGCACTCCTTCGTCATTGTTTTATATACAATGGCAATATTTCTTTTTTTTTGTTTGTTTGTTAATACACACGCATTATTTGTTGATTATATTGTTCCTGATAATTCTTGAACAAATCTTAATATTCTATATTTTAAAACCTTAATGTAATCAAGATTACCGTTGGCAATCTTCATTGATTAATCAATTGCTTGTTCATTTCATTGTGTATGTTATCGAAACAAAATGCTACTTTTTTAAAAATTACCGTTTATTCCTGAGCAGCCTCGACAGTGATTGTTTTTTCCCCATAGACAACAGTTACTTGTGATTGTTGACTGTTTAGTGTTAGTAATGAGCAAGAGTAAAGAGGAAACAGCTCTTTATATCTACATATGTGACTGTATGAAGTAACAGTTGGACGTCTGAAAAAGAATGAAGGTTCAATGTTTAACTAATTGTGGGTGTAAACGTTTTGGAATTACAGCAATATCCGTAAGCCTAATTGTACAATGTACGTGGGCACTCAGTTGTTTTATATACCATGGCAATACTTCTTTCTTGTAGTTTACTAATACACACGCATTATTTATTGATTATGTTGATCCTGATAATTTTATTATAATAATAGTAATTTTAATGCCTTCATGAATTAAGGTTACCTTTGGCAATCTTGACTAATTAATCAATTGCATGTTCATTTCGTATGCTACCGAAACATGCTATTTTTATTACTGAGTAGCCTCGACAGTGACTTCTCCCCATACACAACAGCTACTTTAATTGTTGACTTTCTAGTGTTAGTGATGAGCAAATGTGAAGAGGAAACAGCTCTTTGTTGACAGATGTGTGTGGCTCTTAAAAGAGCCTTTGGTAAGTGGTTTCATGTGAGAAAGTTAGTCGCTCACTTCTTCTTGGCTGCAGTCTTCTTCACCTTGGGCTTGGCTGTGACAATTCCCCATGACTCACCCATACATATAATATAATTTTTTGATTTATGTTAGTGTAAACGTAATACATATGCGACTGCATGAAATAACAGTTTGATGTCTGAAAAAGAATGACGGTTCAATGTTTAACTAGTTGTGGGTGTGAACGTTTTGGAATTACAAGAGTCCCAATTATTTATTGATTATGTTGATCCTGATAATTTTATTATAATAATAATAATAATAATAATAATAATAATTATTATTATTATTATTATTATTATTATTATTATTATAATGAGTCACCATAAGTAGCTTCATGTAAACAACTTAACTGCAGGTTGTCTTTATAACGTAAACGTAAACATTACATTGTCTCTCATAGAGATGTAATAGTGCGTCACTGGTGACAGTGTGACAGTATGTTACTATTTACAGCAGGAGGAACGTGACGTATGTTTGGAATAATGCGCTAGCATAATGCTAAAAGTGCTAACTTCCACTATTCTCCAAATTACAGTAAATCAATAAAAGGGTCACAGTGAAAGAAAGGTTCAGTAAAACATTACGGTATATAAAGAATTTCTCTTTCATGGGCGGACGTCGGGAATAACTAATGTTGGCTGGCTTCACAGTGCGCAACACATTAACCGGACAGGAAGGACGACGACGACGACAACAGCAACAACTGAAGTTCCAGCAGAGTGTACTGCGACGGTACCAGGTTCAGGGCGTCGTCTTCAGAGAGCAGGAGAGCCTCAACAAAAGCGGCAGAGCGGCACTTCTGCAAACCGCATTATCTGTCCCCGAGCCCTGCCAAACGGAGAACCTCTCCTTGTCTTCGCCGCCGGCAGCGCTAAACACCGTGCGAGCGGTACCCCCGATGACTGAATGCTAAAACTGTAATGGACAGTATGGGTGATGGTATTCTGGCTGTGCACAATTTTCCGGTCAGAGAAAACGCAGCTTCGTCTCAGGTTAGCTGAACTTTATTATCCAACATGCAAAACATACAGCAAACGGAATCATTCACATCTGTAAGAGCATGTGTGGTTTATGAGGTCTGGAAAACAAACAACGAACAAAATTATTAATACAAATAAATGAAAGAAAGAAAGTTAAGAAGAAGCATTAATCAATAAGGCCATGTTGTACTTATGGACAACCACACGCAAAACATAAACGAAACCGCAGGTCTTAACTTCCCCAATACAGGAGGAGCTGGAGCTTCTTCTGCCATCGTTTCTACTAAGCGTATGTACAACCCGAGAGTGAATCGAGTAACACAGCGATATGTGGAACAAGTCCGAGCAGGGGGTGGTACTTAAACGCAGCATGAGAACCGTGGAGACTCAGTCCAGCCGGGGCTCCTGTGTGCAGTCTGACTTTCGGGACACTTGTGTTTCTCTTCACGGATAAAACGCTCAAAAATCACCGTGGGACAGGTTGTGAAGGCTGACAGTGAAACGGGCCGATAGCGGACTTAGTTCTCTTCATATTCAAGTCATGAAGAGCTCTGATACTCTCTGCGTTTTATTTGTGCAGCCTCCAAAGCTCACCCGTTCACCGCGGTGTCCAGCGATGTTTCGTGGCTTTTCCCACTCATTTCTCTCATAAAATGATTTCAAATGCACCAGAGCTCCAGCAAAACCTCTTTCCCGGCTGCTCCACATGTTTGTTCACAGACTCCAAGTAAAAACAACCACCTCCCGATGATCACTTTGTAACAAACTCACTTATACTGCTGACAGCAAACACACTGCTGAACGCCCATGTCTATTGTGAAGTTCATCCAGAGCTCCCATCAGAGCTGCGAAAATATCATGCTGAGGATGCTGAAGATAAATAGAAACATTTAGAAATACATATTAGTCTAATATGACATGACAGAGGAGCGAGTGTCCAGGTTTTTATGACTTTAAATCAGTGCTGACAAGAGTCTGAGGGAACACAAACAAAACAAGTACATCACACTGCTGGTACGTTTTAGAAACCCAGACATTTTAGACAGTTTAATAACATGTCTTCATCAGCAGAGGTCACAGACGACAGAATAGATGAGTGGATGTGTGAGGGATGTAAACAATACAACAAACAGTCAACATATGTTTGTATAAAACAATTATCATCATATTCACTTTGAGTCACCATAAGTAGCTTCATGTAAACAACTTAACTGCAGGTTGTCTTTTATAACGTAAACGTAAACATTACATTGTCTCTCATAGAGATGTAATAGTGCGTCACTGGTGACAGTGTGACAGTATGTTACTATTTACAGCAGGAGGAACGTGACGTATGTTTGGAATAATGCGCTAGCATAATGCTAAAAGTGCTAACTTCCACTATTCTCCAAATTACAGTAAATCAATAAAAGGGTCACAGTGAAAGAAAGGTTCAGTAAAACATTACGGTATATAAAGAATTTCTCTTTCATGGGCGGACGTCGGGAATAACTAATGTTGGCTGGCTTCACAGTGCGCAACACATTAACCGGACAGGAAGGACGACGACGACGACAACAGCAACAACTGAAGTTCCAGCAGAGTGTACTGCGACGGTACCAGGTTCAGGGCGTCGTCTTCAGAGAGCAGGAGAGCCTCAACAAAAGCGGCAGAGCGGCACTTCTGCAAACCGCATTATCTGTCCCCGAGCCCTGCCAAACGGAGAACCTCTCCTTGTCTTCGCCGCCGGCAGCGCTAAACACCGTGCGAAATAACGTGGGTGTCTCCCTGGGGTGTCGGTCAGAACACAGGACTCGATGAATATGCACTTCCACTCTTCACTGGATGCTTTTAACACAGCACAGCACAGCACACATGGGTACAGGAATACCAATCTAAGATTCTGAAGGTTGGGTTTCAGGGTTAACGTGTGTGTGGTCTGCAATCAAATAAAGAATAAATAATATCCACATTAATACCACAAATAAAGTTACATGGAATTCCAAATCACTGGGATTAATATAATGAGGTTAACAGACCTTATAACAGTGTAATTCTACCTAAATCTTAATTAAACTTAAACGTCCATGTAGAAATGATACAATAGCGCATCTAAATGCATCTAAATGCACTCTGCGAACACGAGGCATTCTGGAATCCTCCCAGAAACATAGTTTCGGTTCCACGAGGTCTTACACATGAAATACTTAACGAAATGGATATAGTTTCTCTAACTAACATAACATCCAAGGTATAATACAAACTAGGTGTGAATTTCAGTACATTTAACATAAAATTATTTAACTGCTCCTTTCATTACACTGCTATGGCATCATTGCAGCTTGGCTCAGACCAGGTTAAGTAGCCTACGGAGCAAGACAGTTTTTTGATGAATACTTGAAGAATACGTGAAAGTGAATCTTGTAACTTTGTTTTGCCTTTTGAGTAAAGTTATTTTTGAACGGAGTTACAGCCTCGGAAGATTCCTTTTTGTGTCAAGCTTATTGCCAAGAAGGTTGCTTAATAGTAGTGGTAACACGGAGTGCTAAGAAGAAGAGAAAAGACTGCCGCTACAGTAACCTTGGAATCATACTAAATTTAGAGAGAGAGAGAGAGAGTGGTCGACTGCGTGGCCATTGCTATCGTCCCGTTTCCAATCCTGTGTGTGTGTGTGTGCGTGAGCATCCATTAGACAGTTTAGGCCAAAACAAACTGCCAATTCGTGAGGAGGATTTTTATACCTCTAATGACGGAGAAGACAGATGTGGCCGGGTTGAATTTTAACGTTTTCGCATCCCCTTTCCTACATTTGTCCCTGAACACATATATGCAGCCATTGCAGCTGGCCACCTTCCACAGCGAGGGAACGCAGCTCCACACCTCAGGGAAGCGCAGGTGGGTGAAACTCTCCAGCAGAGGGTTGTAGCACACCAGGGAGTCTTCTTCTGCCACGATAAAAATCACGTCCATGTGGACAGCGGCGTGCATGCAGCCCGCGAACGGCAGCATGTAAGGTTTGATCTGGCACTTCTGGGAGGAGGTGTTGAAGCACTGGATGAGCCGGGATGGCTTAGTGCGAAAGTCCATATCATTCTCCTCCCCTCCGAGCAGGTAGATGGTACCTCCCAGATTAACTCCCGCAGCCCCGGCCATCGCAGTGTCCAGCTGGCTGGTCTCTGTCCACATGTTGTCCTTAACTGTGTAATAGATGACAGCATTGGAGAGTTTGCCCCGCAACGTTTTACCCCCTAGTGAGTAGATAGCATCCTTAGTGGAGACAGAGACCATGGTGTGGTGGAAGTGCTCTTTGGGCAATAATGCACAGCGCTCCCAGTCCATGGTGTGCATGTTGCACTTCCACATGAGGCGAGGGCCAGACCCCCCCACCACATACAAGTCCCCTCCGTGTTTACAGGCTGCAGTGATCTGATGGCATAGACTGTTCTGGCCGCTCACGCTGATGGCGTCGTCCTCATCACAGTGAAGGGACACAGCCAAGGAGTTCATCCTTGTCTCATCTTTACCGATCAGGTAAATGTGGTCATTCCCGACGATTTCCTGAGGACACAGGAGGTACAGTGATATCGTGTGTCACAGACACCAATCATTCCAACACATGCAGAAAAAAGCACCCTCCTCAAAAACTATTTGTCTGCTCTCGGTGAAAAATGTTACCTTGAGATTTTCTTGGAGGATACAAGAAAACTCCTCTCTCTCCACCTTGTTGTGGTTTATCCACGACTCGATTGCCACAGTTGGATTCCGGGAGCTCGGAACGCCATCTGACAACAAACACAAGACCTCTGGAATCAAATTAATGAAGCTGCTAGTTTTGAGTCAACTGAGCAAACTATTGAAATCGGGTTGTAGAGACATGAGACAAGTTTCCCACCTCGTTGAACATAATTACTTCTGTTTGTTTGTTAGCAGGATTACACGGACAAACTCTGATAGTGAGATGGGGCAAGATTTCACATTTTGATTCATATAGGTCTGTGAGTGCTTTCTGTATTTTGTTATTCTGTATCTTCACTGTATGATGGCACAGTCAGGACCTTTCAAATCCAACATTATTATGATCTGCTTTGCCATGAATAATAACAGTTTGACAAAACCAATGATCGCCCTGATGAGTGTGATATAGCTTCTTTCAAGACTGTCAGTCCTTATCATATAAAGTGAATAAAAAATCAAAGGTTTTGCAGAAGGTAAGAAGAAATCAACTCAAATACATCAAAAGAGAGGTGTGTTTAGGAAATGGGATATCAGTATAGAAAAACACTGGTTTGTCTGGCACATGGTGACAGAACCACAAATGGTCATACCTTTGATGATGTCCAAGAGGGAACAGAGAGGCAGATTGAGAAATTCTTCAGTTTGATGCAGCTGGTCCAAGTGGATCTTGGCACAGTGCTTGGCAGCAGTGTACAGCTCTTGGTCACTGTGTCTGTTCATGAGCCACATCACCTGGATAAAGAACAGGTAATTATAAAGCTGATCCAATATAGTCACTGTTAGGCCTGTGAGAAACACTGATTCACCTGCAGGCAGCTCTTGACCTCCACTGTCCGTGAGAGGAAGCGGGAGCATTCCTCAAACAGAGGGGTCAGCTGGTACATATCCGCCATCTCATAAGTGTCCTGCAGCTCCTCCACCCTCAGTTTGATCGTACCGTAGTAGATGTAGTCAATCAGCAGCTGAAAGACAGTGGCGCTGACATCTTTCAGCTCAATACTGCGGCTGTGGGACTCTTTGAGGTTGGAGGTGAACATGGAGCGGAAGAAACTGCTCTCATGCAGAAAGCACAAGTCGGTGCAGATGGAACTCTTTGCTGTCCACGGTGACGGTGACATCAGTGAAGAGGCCGTCCTCCAGGCACAGGTCCATGATGGTCTTTGACACCCGGCTGGAGTGGGAGCGGTCGGTGAAGGTGTATCCCAAGAAGTAGTTCTCCTCTCCCACAGAGCCCCCAACACTGAGGCCCCCCTCCTCACTGGACTCCATCGTTGCTGCTCGCCTGGCAAAACCACAGAACAGCATATCAACCACTGACACTCCGATGCCAGTTTGCCAATTACGCCCATCTAAAACAAAATGTAATCTAACACAAAATCATGTTCATTGCGATTATGATGTTCAGTGGCTGTTGACACTTTTTAAAGCTGTCGATTACAGCCCGACTGACATATAGTCGATAAAGATTTGAAAAAAAACAAGCATCAGCCAATTACATTTTTAAATAAATACAACAGATACGCAGTTCGATAAACAGATATTTTTGCGATAATAATAATGATTGTATATAATAATAATGAATAATAAACAAAAGAACACATTTAACGGTTAAGAAGAAGCTAGTCAACATACGTTAACGGGTGTTTGGGACGCTTTCAGGGACGAAGTCAGGAGTTTTGCGATATCGACTTGATGTGAACTCTCACAACAGACACAAATAATCCACAGGTGCCAATTCACAGGGTCCACCACACGCGTGTCCACGTTTACTGGCTGCTACGTTGTGTTTGTGGTAGTGGTAGGCGGATCGCTCCAAATATCGATAGTATCGAAACCAAGTCGGTTAGGGATTCGGATCGATACTAACCTGGTGAGATCGATTCTTTACTTTAGGTTCCGCTCTTGTTTGCAATGCTACGTTTTCGGCAAAGAGGAAACAGCCAGGGCGCCGGACTCGCCACTCCTGTGTCATCGCAGAGCAGGCGAACGTTGCTCCCCCTCCCCCTCTTGTGTTTTGATCTTTTGCTTTGATGTTGTGCTTTGATGTTGCGCTGTCACAACATCGCGCAACATCAAACGCGCAAAGCAAAAAAGATTTTTCTTAAAACATTTGATAATAAAGCATTTTCTATTTAATTATAAACTTCGTCCTGGTTCTGTCCTTGGTTTTAACAATTAAATAATAAAAAAGGAAACTCACAAAAAACACTTAAGGTCATGAAAATCAATTGAGATTTAGCAATTCACTGATGCATCCACCTTATTTATTGATAAGTATCGATATCGGTTTCGACATCGGCGATACTGGCCCGTATTTACTTGGTATCGGATCGATACCAAAATATGCAGTATCGCACACCACTAGTTCGTGGTTTCTCTTAGCTCGCTAGTGCTAGCACCCACAACGACGAGCTGGCTAACGCTCCTTCTCGTGTGAAAATTCAACCCTGATATTGAGGGTGTGGATTTATTTTCTAGGACTGTACATGGAACACGTGAATGGTACAGTTAAGAACAATAGAACAAAAGAACAATATGAAGTGCGGTTACCTATGAACCGCAGCGTTTAATGATTCTACCGGACGAAGCCACTGTATACGTTGCCATGGGAACGTATAGCCTATAAGCGATCAGAATCTAGTTTGTATTGCTTTGCAGGTTGTTCTCGCTCTGACTGAACTACTGAATGTGTCTGTAGTGTTCTCTGGACATTTGTCCTTCAATAAAATCACAGAAACCAATTAAACCATTATGTTAACACTTTCCCTTACACATTCCACTTCCATTTGCCAAAGACTAAAGTGATTTCATAGGACAGTGTCAGAGCTTGAGTATAATGTTTAAATCAGCTCTACAATGTGCAGCTATCACCAGAAATAAATGGGAGGCTTTGAGAGTGCATATAGTGGTAAAATAAATGAATTAATTTACACTGTGTTTGCAGAAACAGTGTAGCTTTTTGCAACATAATAATAATAATAGCAGGGACATGGGGCAATATGTGATTTGGAATCAAAGATCCAGAATCTGGAAAATCTACTGCTTGTTAATTCATTTTGTTTTCCTTTGGTTTAGAGGTCAACTATGGATACTCGGCTGCGAGAGTTTTTGATGGAGTGCAACTTGAAGATGAGAATGTAAGCCACTGCAGCTGCCGTCTTTGCTTGACTTGTGTGTGTGTGTGTGTGTGTGTGTGTGTGTGTGTGTGTGTGTGTGTGTGTGTGTGTGTGTGTGTGTGTGTGTGTGTGTGTGTGTGTGTGTGTGTGTGTGTGTGTGTGTGTTGTGTATTTTTTTTCCAAACAGAAGATTAATGTTTACTGAAAGTTTGTGTAGAACATGGTCACACCAGAACAGATTGGCTCAATGCACAAATCCAGATGCACACTCTTAAAATGTTATATGTTTTAATTTTTAACATAATCAAATACATTAATTGTGTTTACAGAATAATTTTAAATAATTCTTGGTCATCTTAAATTGGAAAAATATTTACATCATTACCAAAAGTAAATGCTATCAAAAGTAGGCTGCATAAAATGAAAAACTAATGATGTGAATAACTACACCCTTATACCATCAATATAGCTATGTTCTTAACTTCCTTTAGATATCCATTGGCATTCTATGTTATGGATTTGTACGTATTCATTCATTTATTTATTGACTTGGAGTATCTTTTATTTTTTCAGATTGATGAAACTGTCATTCCGTTAATGACAGACAGTGACCTGGTACAAGTACATCCCCAAAGTTGGAGACAGAGTCTCCACTGTGGCCGACAAGCATCACTCTCACAAAAATGACAATCCGGGAAAGAATCCATACTCTCAAGGCTACGACAAAGACTGTCTGGAGCTGAAGGGATGCCACCAAAAAAGAAAACATTGAAGTGGGCAGGAAATACAAATGCCAAACGGAAAGTGAGACGAATTGAGGTTGGCTGGATGGATTTTGATGAGGAGGAGGAAACATTCAAACAGGTGAAGTCTGTAAGTGGTGGAAGAATGAGGCATCTCTCGATTGACAAAGATGAAACAGTGGCAGATATCAAACTTATGGCTGAAAATCTTTTTTTCCCCAAAGGCCTTTTTTAAAAAAAAAAAAAACACTATTCAACTTATATTGAGAGCTCACAGATACATGTTGATCTGTCCAATACAGTAGACGAGTTGTATAATCAAAGCAAGGTCAAAATTCTGCAACTTTATCTGTGCACCAAAAAGAAAACAGGACAGCAGCCTTCAGGAGTGGAGGGTGATCACGCATCAAGACAGCCCTGGTAGATCTCACTAACAATGAACAGCATCAGGCTGGTGAGGATCTTTTGGTAGAAAACAGAAATTCAGAATCACCAAACCACTATGGAATTAATGATGGAGCTTCCAGAAGTGAATATTTGGAACCGAACGACACATTACCATGGGATGGTCTGCTAACTGTGGGCGAAAGTGAAGATTCTGAAGTTTTTATTATAAGTGGGGATGACAGGCTGGATATAAGTGTGGATGAACCAAACCTTGAAACACTCTTTCCAGAAAAAGAGGATGATGCACCTCATCAAACTGTGGATTTGTCACCGGTGCGTGCAGCGGAGGCCAGTGTTCCAGCCCAAGCACTTCCGGAACCACAATCTAGTCCTGTAATGCTGATTGTAAGAAGAGGTCACTGTCTCACTGACTTGATCAGTGCCTTCAAGGACCCAAACATTATTGCATCTGAGGTCAACATCAAAATGTGTTTACCAAATGGAGAGCTTGAACAGGGGGAGGGAAGTGGTGTTTTGCGAGACTGCCTGACAGAATTTGCACACTGGGAGTTGAGGTGGAAGTCCCCTTCATCAGGCATGACTTTCTTTTGTTTGTAGTAGGGTGGAAACAAGCTGGTTACTTCCCAGTGAAGCTTGCAATACCATTTCTGGAAGAGGTGCTGTATGGCTTCACAACCAGTAGTTTCAAGGATTCCCTTTTGCTGTACATATCACAAGAAGAAAAATCTGTCCTTCAGAAGGCTTTGGAGGACTTTAATTCAGTGGACACAGATGAATTGCTGGATGTACTCGATGCACATGAATGCAAGCAAGTCCCTACCAAGGATACACTGCTCCCTGTTTTGTCACAGATTGGACACAAAGTAATCGTTGAGGCCCCAATGTTTGTAATTAAGTGCTGGCGTCCTGTTGTGGGTTCTATGACTGATTTACTACCACCAGAAGGACTGCATCATTTCATTACACAAAAAAACAACAGCAGAAGCAGTGAAGGAGCTTCTAAAATTTCCAGAGGAGATGACAGCAGCCCAGTCAACAGTTTCTCGTTACCTGAAAAGGTACATAGGGGAAATTGATAGCAACAGTCTTCAGCTTTTCCTGTGGTTTTGTACAGGATCTGATCTGTTGGATAAGGCCGTACTAATTGAGTTCATAGAAACCACAGATTTCCTCCACAGACCACAATCCCACACACTTTTGAATGTGTACTAAAGCTGCCCATTGGTTACTACAGCTATCCAGATTTAACAGCATTCTCACAAGTTCAATGGATGCGGTGTAGGTAATAATACAAACAATAATAAGAAGGATGTGAAACCTTCTTGTTAGGCTGGATGTTTTTGTTATGTAGCCCATTGTTCCTTTTGTATGTGCAGAATTTTATTTCATCTGCTTTTAAAGTGGTTGATTTGTTCTTTCCCAATTGAAAGTTAAACTTAAAGGGATAGTTCGGTGGGGTTGTATGAGGTACGTATGCTTAGTCAGTGAGCATTCGTACAGCTCCACTTCAAATACCACAATCCAATTGATTAAATATGTTTTATATAATTATTACAGTTGATTGTAGCAACCCCAGTAGAAACAAGAATGTGAGCCTTGGCTGATGCTTCAAATGTGTTGAAAAATAATTCAGTTGTTTACACTTTAAAGAAGTTTAAATAACATTGTTTTGTTATTATCAGGAGGCTTGAAAGCTGTTCAAAAGATGTACAAAATACAACCTGTTCTGTTTTTGACTGTGGTGTATTTTTATCCAATAAACCATTCAAGTTTGTACAAAATTTTGATGTCCTGTCTCTTTTATATTCTATACATCTTTACACTTAAACATTTCTAATGACACAACCCATAGTTATTTTACACCTCACTCTCTTGTGTTATAAATGTGCTGTGATTTGTTATGAAAGATGCTGCTCGGTGTGCTATTGTCCTTGTTAGAAATGGATACATTTTTCTGTTACTATTTAGGTGATGCCAATAACAGATCTTTTTTTTTTGTTAGAACTTTGCCCTAAAGCAATTTACCAAAAACATGTAACAACCAAACTTTGTTATGAATGACTTTTGAAGCCTTTACAGTTTGACAATTTTAATAGTAATTGAAGGATAATAACTCCAGCCCAAAAAGATTCATTTTGTCTAACTTGTAGGCTACAGCTATTTCAGTCAAACATTTCTTACCACTTAATTAGTTACTCTTACTCTCTAAATACACAAACTTGAAAAGTAATATGTATATTATGCTGTAAAAACATGTACTAAAGTACCAAATATACTACATGATTTGTATGCTTCTGTCCATTTAAATAGCCTCAAATAATTGTGGACGAACCATGTCCCTCAGATGAAAATACAAATCAAGTGCCTGGGACATGGTAGATGGGAACTCCAAGCTTGATTCCTCCATTGTTATTGTGTACAAATCAAACATATCCACATCACATGGGACTGAACTGACCAATGTGCAGCTGTCTTTACATGTGGTTAAATCATCAGTCAGTTGAACAAGACAGTCTTCTGCACCCCAAAGGTGAGGGGCCATGTACATGACATCAGGTATCCCACTGGGCACATTGGTGTTCTTGGACGGCCTTATAAAGTGAGCATTCCAAACACCCCGGATGTCATTTAATACCTCCTGTTGAAAAAACAAGAACAATTCAGTCACAGCTGGCATGCAGTGCATTTCTAAATAAATATGAAATATAGGCCTCTTTCTTCTCTGCCTTTGCAGTGGGTAAGAAAAACAAAAGTTTGTGTTACGTTGTGATGTATCTTATTTCCACAAGAGTCTAAAGAATCAGTACATCACACACAAAAAAAAACTCACAGTGGCTTAAATCTCTAGGATTACGTGAAGGTAATGTAGAGTTAATGGTGCAGTTCATGGATTTCTTGCTGTGATCATGATATAGGCTATTTACCTTAATGATTGGCATGAAACAGAACTGTGACAGAGCTTTGTCAATGAAATCCCCAACGAAGAATCCCTCATCCTTCAGTTCTGCCAGAAGCGTGATCGAGGGTTCGATTCCTTCTTTTCTCATCAGTCCCCACCAGCTCTCAATTCTCTGGTTCGCGGCACTTGCTCCTGTGACGTAGCTTCTCTCCGGCGCTCTGTCATTCATGCCATTTCTCCGTAAATACCGCTGAAGGTCTCTGACCACCACGTTCTCAGTGACCATGTCAGTTCGTACGAGCACAAAGTTCCCCGCGATAACTTTCGGGTCGCTGTTGATGAAGGTGGCCCGCAGCCAAATGATGTTGCGTGAAAACCCGTCGATGCAGCCATTAATACATATCCCATTTGGCTTCAGTTTGTCATATGAATCTACGTGCCACACAAAGTTGGGTCCCTCAGCAAAATATTGCCTCCTTCTGAGACGTCTGGTCTGGCGAACTTGGGAACCGATGGGGTCCAGTAGAGAGAGGAGGATCCTGACGTCCCTTTTTTCTGATGGAAATACCGCGTTGTTTACACTTTGTAAACATCCACCGGTAACCGTGATTCTTTCCAGGGTCTTGCAGTTGTTTAACAATGAAATCTATCCCGGCATCCAAGTCGTACCTTCGCCGGTAAAGTAACCTGGCTCTCAATATCCCGTTCAAATGTCTCTCAGTTATTATGGTTCCTTGCAATGCCAGGCTTTTCGGAATGTTTTGTAGCTCATTCCCAGCCTAAAATAAAATTCAATCAGACTGTCCCTGTCCATCGTGTCGCTTTAGCCCCTCTAATACCTCTACCTTAGACCCTAGATAAGATGCGCTCGATTTGCTTACCAAGATGTCCGTGCGCACGTTTTACCTAATTCGTTCGTGCGAACAAATTAGTACTTCGTGCGCACGTTATAGCTATATTGTGGCCGCGATTTATTATTTTTTTATTTTTTTTTTTACCACGTCACCAGGGGGGCTCCGTAGTAGAAAAATACGTAAGAGTAAGAACACATGATGTCTTTGAAACAATGCAAATTGTTGACACCATGTCAATTTTAAGTTTTTATTGAAAACTTTCTGGTTATAATCGGCTTTGTTTCAAGACATGAGTGAATCCTTATTCTGCACTTTTCCACTGAACCTTTATTCCAGTTTTGTACTTTTCACACAATGTATGTCCTTGTAAGGTCTGGAACTATAAGATAAACATGACCGGTTCAAAATGTTTTGCATACCAGGAGGCAGATGAAACTTCTCTTTTCTATCAGTAGCATTAGCTACACGCCAAATCAACACTCACACGTGTAGTTTAACACATTCCAAGAATAAGGCGAGGGCAGTGGTTGTCCTCCCCACGTCCCTGGGAACTGGCTCATTACATTCGGTTGTGTGTGCGTCACCCAACCCAGGAAGATCAATGTGAACCATTTCCAAAGATCGAGTGAAGAGTGCATCCACTAACACTGGCAAGTGTCTGTAAATCTGTGGAAGACATGACACTATGGATGAAATCTTTATATAGTATCTGTGAGTCACCAAGTGTAAAAGCATTCCCCTGACATAGTTGTAAAGGAATGGGTTGGGTGTGTGGAATGATTGCAACTGTGACCGCTGAGAGGATGAGGGGATTCTTGAAAACATGAAAGCAGTAGCCTATTGCTCCATTTTGACTATAAACACATCTCTATTTTCACTTTTTTATAGCTATCTGTATTGAAATTAATAGTGGTAAAAAAAGAAGCAGAACTGACCTTTTGTTAATAGAAGTAGTAGTAGTAGTAGTAGTAGTAGTAGTAGTAGTAGTAGTATTAGCATGGTTGAGGACCGTACTGGTGTTAATAATAGCAGTAATATTGTTAGCAGTAGAAGTATTGTCACCATTCGATGTCACCAGATGTAGCTGGGTCATATATTATGAGCTGAATTTAGCTGTCATTTCTGCATGATGCTTTGTGGTTGGCTGCAGCTTTTTCTGATGTGAGTGCAGTTGCAGCTTCCTGTCCTCTTCTCCTGAGGAGTGGTTGGTGGTTGTCGCTGTCCGAGGTGCTGAACTGTAACCAACAGCTATCACACTATTTTTGTACAACTGCAACATCTTCATATTAATCTAAAATCATGATTGAGTTTTAACATATTTCCTCATCATGGAATAATTAATAAGTTTAATATGCAGATGAATATGTTCAGTCTTCTGGTTTTAAAGATTTTAAAGAGGGAAAACCTTCTCGGGATCTTCTGCGATTGTCATTATTCATCATCTAATAGATCATGGTTGTCTGAATATGCGCATCTCTTAAATTCTAAAGCAGCGATACCACTGTCTCTACATTGAAAGGCTTTGAAGCCACGTTTTGTTCGAGAAACAAAACCCTTATATCGTTTTTGTGTAAGCCAGTAAGGTTTTTTTTCTTAAATAACCTGGTGGAAAAAAATGTGGGGGAAAAAAATTACAGAAGTTATTCATTAAAGCCATTTCACTTTATTATGATCTACATAATTGGATTATGCTATTACAGTTTGATTAATTATCTTGATGACTATAAGAATATTCCCCTATCTAATTTGATATTGTCTATGGATATTTTTAGTTGAAGGTCTATCTTCTGTCCTTTATAAAGTATGTACTGCATCTGTGATGGTGGTAGTGGTGACAAATTCTATGACTGAATTGGACACAGGTGGTTTGTGATACCATAATGAGAGAGGAATTGGCAAGTGTCTGTAAATCGGTGGAAGACAGCACACACTAGGGATGAAATATGTATATACTGTAAAAGCTTTTCCCTGGCGTATTTATAAAGAAACGGCGTTGGGTCTGTAAATGATTGCAACTGTGAGAGTCTGGGAGGATGAGGGGATTCTTGAAAACAGCAGATTGCAGAGCTCTCAAACAGATTTTGTACAAAGCCTCCCGCTGAACGTGAACAGGCATCAGCATTACGGTGCTCCACCCCCTTTCTGCTTTGCATCAGAGACGTCATGCACATGCACACCTCTGTTACGGAGCGCACCTTCAGTAGTGGTGTGCGATACTGCATATTTTGGTATCGATCCGATACCAAGTAAATACGGGCCAGTATCGCCGATGCAGATACCGATATCGATACTTATCAATGAATAAGGTGGATGCATCACTGAATTGCTAAATCTCAATTGATTTTCATGACCTTAAGTGTTTTTTGTGATGTTTCCTTTTCTATTATTAAATATTTAAAACCCAGGACAGAATCAGGACAAAGTTTATAATTGAAATAGAAAATGCTTCATTATCAAATGTTTTAAGGAAAATCTTTTTTGCGTCACTGACGTGACTCATGTGACAGCGCAACATTAAAGCACAAGATCAAAGCACAAGAGGGGGAGGGGGAGCAACGTTCGCCTCCTCTGCGTTGACACAGGAGTGGCGAGTCCGGCGCCCTGGCTGTTTCCTCTTTGCCGAAAACGCAGCATTAAAGCAAAGAATCGATCTCACCAGGCTAGTATCGATCCGATACCGTAACCAACTTGGTATCAATACTATCGATATTTGGAGCAATCCGCCCACCACTACCACAAGCACAACGTAGCAGCCAGTAAACGTGGACACGCGTGTGGTGGACCCTGTGAATTGGCACCTGTGGATTATTTGTGTCTGTTGTATGAGAGTTCATATCAAGTCGATATCGCAAAACTTGCAGAGATCCCGACTTCGTCCCTGAAAGCGTCCCAAACACCCGTTAACGTATGTTGACTAGCTTCTTCTTAACCGTTAAATGTGTTCTTTTGTTTATTATTAATTATTATTATATACAATCATTATTATTATCGCAAAAATATCTGTTTATCGAACTGCGTATCTGTTGTATTTATTTAAAAATGTAATTGGCTGATGCTTGTTTTTTTTCAAATCTTTATCGACTATATGTCAGTCGGGCTGTAATCGACAGCTTTAAAAAGTGTCAACAGCCACTGAACATCATAATCGCAATGAACATGATTTTGTGTTAGATTACATTTTGTTTTAGATGGGCGTAATTGGCAAACTGGCATCGGAGTGTCAGTGGTTGATATGCTGTTCTGTGGTTTTGCCAGGCGAGCAGCAACGATGGAGTCCAGTGAGGAGGGGGGCCTCAGTGTTGGGGGCTCTGTGGGAGAGGAGAACTACTTCTTGGGATACACCTTCACCGACCGCTCCCACTCCAGCCGGGTGTCAAAGACCATCATGGACCTGTGCCTGGAGGACGGCCTCTTCACTGATGTCACCGTCACCGTGGACAGCAAAGAGTTCCATCTGCACCGACTTGTGCTTTCTGCGCAGAGCAGTTTCTTCCGCTCCATGTTCACCTCCAACCTCAAAGAGTCCCACAGCCGCAGTATTGAGCTGAAAGATGTCAGCGCCACTGTCTTTCAGATGCTGATTGACTACATCTACCACGGTACGATCAAACTGAGGGTGGAGGAGCTGCAGGACACTTATGAGATGGCGGATATGTACCAGCTGACCCCTCTGTTTGAGGAATGCTCCCGCTTCCTCTCACGGACAGTGGAGGTCAAGAGCTGCCTGCAGGTGAATCAGTGTTTCTCACAGGCCTAACAGTGACTATATTGGATCAGCTTTATAATTACCTGTTCTTTATCCAGGTGATGTGGCTCGCAGACAGACACAGTGACCAAGAGCTGTACACTGCTGCCAAGCACTGTGCCAAGATCCACTTGGACCAGCTGCATCAAACTGAAGAATTTCTCAATCTGCCTCTCTGTTCCCTCTTGGACATCATCAAAGGTATGACCATTTGTGGTTCTGTCACCATGTGCCAGACAAACCAGTGTTTTTCTATACTGATATCCCATTTCCTAAACACACCTCTCTTTTGATGTATTTGAGTTGATTTCTTCTTACCTTCTGCAAAACCTTTGATTTCTATTCACTTCATATGATAAGGACTGACAGTCTTGAAAGAAGCTATATCACACTCATCAGGGCGATCATTGGTTTTGTCAAACTGTTATTATTCATGGCAAAGCAGATCATAATAATGTTGGATTTGAAAGGTCCTGACTGTGCCATCATACAGTGAAGATACAGAATAACAAAATACAGAAAGCACTCACAGACCTATATGAATCAAAATGTGAAATCTTGCCCCATCTCACTATCAGAGTTTGTCCGTGTAATCCTGCTAACAAACAAACAGAAGTAATTATGTTCAACGAGGTGGGAAACTTGTCTCATGTCTCTACAACCCGATTTCAATAGTTTGCTCAGTTGACTCAAAACTAGCAGCTTCATTAATTTGATTCCAGAGGTCTTGTGTTTGTTGTCAGATGGCGTTCCGAGCTCCCGGAATCCAACTGTGGCAATCGAGTCGTGGATAAACCACAACAAGGTGGAGAGAGAGGAGTTTTCTTGTATCCTCCAAGAAAATCTCAAGGTAACATTTTTCACCGAGAGCAGACAAATAGTTTTTGAGGAGGGTGCTTTTTTCTGCATGTGTTGGAATGATTGGTGTCTGTGACACACGATATCACTGTACCTCCTGTGTCCTCAGGAAATCGGCGAGAATGACCACATTTACCTGATCGGTAAAGATGAGACAAGGATGAACTCCTTGGCTGTGTCCCTTCACTGTGATGAGGACGATGCCATCAGCGTGAGTGGCCAGAACAGTCTATGCCATCAGATCACTGCAGCCTGTAAACACGGAGGGGACTTGTATGTGGTGGGGGGGTCTGGCCCTCACCACATGTGGAAGTGCAACATGCACACCATGGACTGGGAGTGCTGTGCATCGTTGCCCAGAAAGCGCTTCCACAACACTATGGTCTCTGTCTCCACTAAGGATGCTATCTACTCACTAGGGGGTAAAACAATGCAGGGCAAACTCTCTTATGTCATCATCTGTTACACAGTTAAGGACAACATGTGGACAGAGACCAGCCAGCTGGACACTGCGATGGCCGGGGCTGCGGGAGTTAATCTGGGAGGTACCATCTACCTGCTCGGAGGGGAGGAGAATGATATGGACTTTCGCACTAAGCCATCCCGGCTCATCCAGTGCTTCGACACCTCCTCCCAGAAGTGCCAGATCAAACCTTACAAGCTGCCGTTCGCGGGCTGCATGCACGCCGCTGTCCACATGGACGTGATTTTTATCGTGGCAGAAGAAGACTCCCTGGTGTGCTACAACCCTCTGCTGGAGAGTTTCACCCACCTGCGCTTCCCTGAGGTGTGGAGCTGCGTTCCCTCACTGTGGAAGGTGGCCAGCTGCAATGGCTGCATATATGTGTTCAGGGACAAATGTAGGAAAGGGGATGCGAAAACGTTAAAATTCAACCCGGCCACATCCGTCTTCTCCGTCATTAGAGGTATAAAAATCCTCCTCACGAATTGGCAGTTTGTTTTGGCCTAAACTGTCCAATGGATGCTCACGCACACACACACACACACACACACACACACACACACACAGAATCAGGGAGGACCGTTGGATAACTTACTGTGACTTCACTTGTCAAGAAGAGTTGAGATTTCACCAACCGCAATAATTAATAAGTGTTATATTAATCAAAAGTAACGAATGATAGGAAGCCATGCAGAATGCTGATTATAAGTTGAGAGTTGTAATAAGGTTTTCAGTGATAATATGTAAAGTAATGCACAAATGAATGATATATGATTGATGATAGAAACGAATCAGCAAATCAATGAAATGATCTGATAATGATGAAGTAATCAATATTGTGAGTGATTTCTGAACAAGAGAATGAATGTTTGTGGTTATTCAATATCCAAATTAATTATAAGTTCTTTGATTTGAGTGATGATTGTTAAGTTGATTTCATGATGTGAGCACTGTAAAAATGACAGAAGAGCTTAGCGTGGGTCAAGATGACCTGGGCGAAGCCTGGGTTGCACCAGCTTAGGTTGTGTGTGTCAGAACGACCTAGGTGTGGCCGAGGTTGCACCACTGGATAAAAAGAGGAAGTGAAAGTATTGCTCACCTGATGTATGTTGTGTGTGTTGGAGAGAGGGGGATAGTGCATTAGTGTGTATTGAGAAGAGAGATGTGGTAAGACTAAGAGAGGAGTATAAAGGACTAAAACGCAGAAGATTCAACGTTATTCATCGGGGACTTATTCATCGGAGCCTAACCACCGGAACAAGTTTACCGAGACCTGTTCAGGTGTCAGATGGATAGCCATTGAGAGAAGAGGTTTCCAGTGGATCATCACCATCACCGATCACAAGGAGAACAGAAGGTGTTCGTGAGTCAGCTTGGAGTTGACAAAGATCTTAAGAAAAGAAGATTTTATCGGATATTGACTCATGAACTGTGATTTGGATTAATAAGCCTCTCTTTTGTTTCCACTGCTCAGCGGAGGAATTGGACATTCTGGACTTCGGTCGAGCCTTGGACGGGGCTGCCGATTGCCCAAGACAGTGTCTGGTTTCTGTGGTTTCTGGGCAAAATTGGAAACGGGACGATAGCAATGGCCACGCAGTCGACCACTCTCTCTCTCTCTCTCCTAAATTTAGTATGATTCCAAGGTTACAGTAAGTTTAAGTTTAGGAATTGATTTATAATTTGAGTATTAATTTTAAGATGTATTAATCAAAGTTCATGCTGTATGATTTGCTCCTGCTAAAATTATAAAGAATAAAATTAATCAATATTGCATATAAAGTAAAAGTTATCATAGTCATCATTGAGTACTCTTTGCACTCGGCATAAATAGAAGGTTGGTTATTAGAAATAATATTCTCACAGGTTGCACTAATCCCCAAGATTTTAAAACAAATCCTTTGGACCTAACAAGGTCAATAAACAGCTACCTAGCAATTACCAAGAGCCCGAGACATAAGAAGAGAGCTGCCGTTAACAGACGTGACTGGGGTTGCGCTACACTCATTTAGTTGAGAACTGTTCCGGGTGTGGTTCAATCTTAGTGGAAGCAGAGTGGGCGTCTGGATGAAGGCAGTGAGTAGCTAGGCGAGTCTCTTCGCTACAATCCAGTAAATATTCTTCCTCTCTCTCAAATCCTACAAAACAATCTGAGTAGAAACCCTCTAAGTAGACATTGAACTTGGGGCTAAACAGGTTTGAGTAGACGATTAAGCTAGGAAGAGGAGAAGAATCTTTTGATATATTAAATGCTGGATCAGGATTAATATCCTCCTGTATTGGGGAAGTTAAGACCTGCGGTTTCGTTCAGAAATCCTGTGAGGAGACCTGCTCCAAATGTATTTACTCAGCTGGTTTCTGTGTCACTCATTCCATTCAGACGCCACCACCCGACCACTAAAAACAGATCCGCGGTGTGCTTGTGCTTGTGCAAGCGCTCGCTCGCTCACGGTTAAGTGTGTCTCATTGTGGATCCCTTAGCTGAGAAGTCCGAGAAGTTTGTGGCGATGCTGTAACCAGTGATGAACCAGTTTTAAGAACCACATTTTAAGATGATTTCAAGCTGAAGCTCTGAACACAATGTGGTGCAGACCAGGTGAGGTCTGCAGCATAAGTTACCATCTAGCCAGGTTAAAAGAGAGACACCTTTGTGACACAGAAAACTCTGGTTTTATGCTCAACATACCTCGCCTAGTAGTATGCCTACACCCCTCGGATGTACATGAAAAGTGTCCTGATATATGTGCAGGGCTGCAGCTCCTATAGACACCAATGAGCACAACAAAACAACGTGTAGTAACAGGATGAGGATAAAAAGGTTGTAAATCGGATGACAAGTCAGCAGACCTACCCGTTGCAACATCAAACCTAGGCCTAAATGAATAACTGCCTAAATGGGGGATAACAAGATATTGACGAGAACAGCTAAGAAAAGACACTCACCTTAGGAACATCACATTGGTACGGAGCCCAGTACACAGATTGTTGCAGGTTGTAGAGAAGGGGCACTCGATTTGCTTACCCAGCTGTCCATGCACACGTTTTACCTTAGTATTTTGTGCGAACAAATTAGTAATTCGTGGCCACGTATTAGTATTTCGTGTGAACTAATTAGTGTTTCGTGCGAACGTTATAGCTATATTGTGGCCATGATTTATTTATTTTTTCACCATGTCACCAGGGGGGCTCCGTAGTACCCAAAACAACACCCACACATGTTGTTTAACACATCACATGGTGTGGACAGTTGTTGACCTGACCACTTCTCTGGTAACTGGCCAATTACATTTGGTCGCAGGTCAGTTCAACCTCTGTACGGGGCAGGCCCAGGCCAAGAAGATAAATGTGAACCATTTACAAAGATCAGAGCCTGGTCTGACTGAGATCCTGCAAGAACTCTGTCATTACAAGCCCAGCGCTGCCTTACTTTACCTGTGACAATAATAAGTACTTCATCTGTGAATGGAAGATTTCTCCAGTTTGTTCTTTGGTTTCCAACAAAAGAATCGGGCTAACAAAGGCTTATTGTTCAATATGCAGTACAGCATCACATAATAATGTGAAATAAGACTTCGTGGCTCACTTATCATAAGTTTATGATTTATGAGAAGACAGGAACTTATATTTTAACTACAATCACTGAATGATTTTTAACCTTGCAATATGAGTCTATGCAGTTATAAATCCAATATAAATGATGTCTGCTTGTTTTTATATCTAATGAGAACTCTGATGTTGTGAAAAATAACAATTTAAATAATATAAACTGTCCGCAAATTATTGACTACATGTGTTGTTTTAGCCCCCCTCCAGTGGAAGATACAATTAGTCATAATCCCAAGGCAGGATGTAAACCGACGCAGGTAAACTACCAAATAAAACAGGAAACGTTGGTATACACAGAAATTCAGTTTAAAAGCCAGTCTACTGACAATAAAGAGGCAGTTCGGATGGTGGTGCTAATGCACCAAAATGTCCATGGTCAACAGCCATGAAGAGCCGCAGAAGAAGAACAACAACAACGACACGGCCGCCTCTGTCTTCTGTGACGTCCTCAGAAAGCATTTGAATAGCTGTGATTCAGTCAGTTCCACACACTCAGCAGTTCTCTACTGACCAGCGACAATGAGCGGAAGAGGCAAAGGAGGAAAAGGACTCGGTAAAGGAGGCGCTAAGCGTCACCGTAAAGTTCTCCGTGATAACATCCAGGGCATCACCAAGCCCGCCATCCGCCGCCTGGCTCGCCGTGGAGGCGTCAAGCGTATCTCTGGTCTCATCTACGAGGAAACTCGCGGTGTGTTGAAGGTTTTCTTGGAGAACGTCATCCGTGATGCTGTCACCTACACCGAGCACGCTAAGAGGAAGACCGTGACCGCTATGGACGTGGTGTATGCTCTGAAGAGACAGGGTCGTACTCTGTATGGTTTCGGTGGTTAATCTGGTTTTTGATCTGAGAAACAACGCAACGGCTCTTTTAAGAGCCACACACTTGATCAAGATGAGCTCACATTCTTTAATCTGGTTGTAATGAAATAATGAAAATGAAAGAAAAATATACGTCAATGTTGAACATACAATTCCTTGTTGAGTCGTAGTTGTATGTCTTAATACGCCTGAACTTTTTGCGCTGCACTCCATGTGTCTAGAGCTGATTTCAAATCAGTAATATGCACTGTGCATTCTGTCCCTTAACCATGACACATCTGGTTCTCAATTTGCTGCCTCCTGTTCTGATTAGCAGCGGTTTTTGTTTGAATGGCATCTTTTTGTTTTGTAGACATTTTAGAGTCTAATTTGTTTTGAAATAATTCCATTAAGCAACATTGATCATCTCTAGCATTTCTGATTTTCTTTTCATGATTTGGATCTTCAACCATTTGTTGTTTCATTATTAGATGGGTTTTCATAGTTGAAGCAATTCCCTGTATTTAAAATCACTGATTTTGACCAGAAACATTGTAATCCAACGCAATGTGTTGATTGTTAATTCTTTGAGTCACTTCTCTGCCTGTGCCTTAAATTTAGTTTACTGTTTGTGGATTATTTGATAAATTTGAATTATAGAAAGACTTGAATTGTGTCATTCTTTACAATCTCTTTACATTTTCTTTCATTTCAGTTAATTTGTCTCATTATAGTCTATGAAAATGGTTCTTTTTGATGATTGTTAATATTTGTCCTGTCTCTCGGATCAAAATTCTTTTATTGGCAATTAACTTTTCTCCTTATTGTTGTCCATACTGATGGCTGTAACCTTCTTAAAGATCCTAGCACATGTAACAATAATGGAACTCGAGGTTTATACCTCTTGTATACTTGTGCACACTTCTTCTGTCTTCATTTTCAGAAAAGCAGCTATAGCTGACACTTTTGTTCAGTTTGAAGCAGGATCTTTAGTCTTTTTCTTTTGTCCCATCTGCAATCAGTTAAAGGCACAGGCTGATGATATAGATGAGTCACCACTTTTTCTCCTGTCTTTTCACCTTCTCTCTGTCAATGCACTCAATACCGTTTCATGTGCAGTCATCCTCATGGGCTCTGTGCAGTTGATCTGTAATGGTACGGATATTTTATTCTCGATTTTTATACACATCTTATCTCTTTATTTGTTTTTTATTTATTTATTTATTGGCTGTGTGTCTCTACATATGTATGCACATAACAGAAGTCAAATAAAGTATGTAAAGTAAGTGAGTAAAATAAGTGAGAAGTACTAAAGTATTTCTATCTTATTGTCTATCTATTGTCTATCTTAAAGATACAGTATACCTACATTATTTAATGTCTGAAAGAGGATATTGTTTTTCAAATTTTCAATTAAAGTATATTAACAATATCATAGGCCCAAAACGTTCTTCCACAGTGATAATTCATTTCTGGCTTATTTTTTTTTTTCACAAGCAAAATTAAAATGTTTACAATGAGGTTACAATGCATATAATTTATATTTTAAAGGAAAAGAGCTTTACGTGTTTTGCATGTTTGACGATTATATACACATTACAGATATGCTTGATGACAGGCGCAAATACATTTATCCACAGGCTACATTTGTTTATTTAATGTAGTGATGAAAGTTAAGGTACATTTCTGTACCCCTTGATGTAGTTTTAGCAAAGCAATCACAATGTTAGCATGGAGTTAATAGAGTTTATTTAAGTGAACGTATTAAGTTAGTGTTATTGACTAACAAAAATAAACTTCCTGTTAACTCATCTTTTCTCACAAACACGGTGTTCAAAAATGGAGTTTTACTCATTTAAATAAAATGGCAGACAATTAATTTAACTACCAACCTCCTGAAGATGGAAAATTAAACAAAGGTGGTTCAAAGTGAATGTGTTGGTAACTGTTTTATGCAAACATATGTTGACTGTTTGTTGTATTGTTTACATCGCTCACACATCCACTCATCTATTCTGTCGTCTGTGACCTCTGCTGATGAAGACATGTTATTAAACTGTCTAAAGTGTCTGGGTTTCTAAAACGTATCAGCAGTGTGACGTACTTGTTGTGTTTGTGTTCCCTCAGACTCTTGTCAGCACTGATTTAAAGTCATAAAAACCTGGACACTCGCTCCTCTGTCCTGTCATATTAGACTAATATGTATTTCTAAATGTTTCTATTTATCTTCAGCATCCTCAGCATGATATTTTCACAGCTCTGATGGGAGCTCTGGATGAACTTCACAATAGACATGGGCGTTCAGCAGTGTGTTTGCTGTCAGCAGTATAAGTGAGTTTGTTACAAAGTGATCATCGGGAGGTGGTTGTTTTTACTTGGAGTCTGTGAACAAACATGTGGAGCAGCCGGGAAAGAGGTTTTGCTGGAGCTCTGGTGCATTTGAAATCATTTTATGAGAGAAATGAGTGGGAAAAGCCACGAAACATCGCTGGACACCGCGGTGAACGGGTGAGCTTTGGAGGCTGCACAAATAAAACGCAGAGAGTATCAGAGCTCTTCATGACTTGAATATGAAGAGAACTAAGTCCGCTATCGGCCCGTTTCACTGTCAGCCTTCACAACCTGTCCCACGGTGATTTTTGAGCGTTTTATCCGTGAAGAGAAAACACAAGTGTCCCGAAAGTCAGACTGCACACAGGAGCCCCGGCTGGACTGAGTCTCCACGGTTCTCATGCTGCGTTTAAGTACCACCCCCCTGCTCGGACTTGTTCCACATATCGCTGTGTTACTCGATTCACTCTCGGGTTGTACATACGCTTAGTAGAAACGATGGCAGAAGAAGCTCCAGCTCCGGCCGCCGCCGCCGCCCCAGCTAAAGCGGCGAAGAAGAAGCCTTCCAAGCCCAGGAAGGCCGGTCCCAGCGTCGGTGAGCTGATCGTTAAAGCCGTGGCCGCGTCCAAGGAGCGGAACGGCGTGTCACTGGCCGCCCTGAAGAAGGCTCTGATTGCCGGCGGCTACGATGTGGAGAAGAACAAGCCCCGCGTCAAGACCGCCATCAAGAACCTTGTGGCTAAGGGGACCCTGGTCCAGACCAAGGGAACCGGAGCGTCCGGCTCATTCAAGATGAACAAGAAGGTTGAGAGCAAGGTGAAGAAGCCGGTGAAGAAGGCTGCTGCTCCCAAAGTGAAGAAGCCCGCGGCGAAGAAACCCGCAGCGGCCAAAAAGCCCAAAGCAGCGGCAGCCAAGAAGGCAGCAGCTGTCAAGAAATCCCCGAAAAAGGCCAAGAAACCCGTAGCGGCCAAGAAGACCACCAAGAGTCCCAAGAAGGCCACCAAGAGCCCCAAGAAGGTGGCCGCCAAGAGTCCCAAGAAGGTGGTGAAGAAAGCGGCTGCGGCCAAGAAAGCCCCCGCTAAGAAGGCAGCCAAGCCCAAGGTGAAGAAGACTGCAGCCAAGAAGAAGTGAGCGGAGAACTTTCTCACATGAAACCACTTACCAAAGGCTCTTTTAAGAGCCACACACATCTGTCAGCAAAGAGCCGTTTCCTCATTACTTATTACTAATACTAGAACAGTCAAGTCAACAGTCAAGTAACTGTTTTGTGTATGTGTATTTTGTCACTGTCCCGACTGCTCACGAATCTAGATTGCCAACTTTACTTTAATCTTAATTGGCTTCTTTCCGATGTACAAGATTCTTGTACACCGATTTGGTGGAGTCGAGTAGTGGACGGATCGATCCAAATAGCGACAGTATTGATACCAAGTCGGTACCTGTATCGGATCGATACTAGCCTGGTGAGATCGATTCTTTACTTTAAGTTCCGCTCTTGTTTGCAATTCTGCAGTTTCGGCAAAGAGGAAACAGCCAGGTCGCCGGACTCGCCGCTCCTGTGTCAGCGCAGAGCAGGCACACTTGCCCCCCCCTCTCGTGTTTAGATGTTGTAACGTCACATGAGTCACGTGACTTAGGCGCACAAAGCAAACAAACGCTGGTTTCTCGCTCAGGCTCATCAGCACAGGCACAACAGGAGAATGGCAGAGAGGAAGAGGAGGCTGTATTTTCAAGCTGAAAATGAAACGACAGCTAAATGTGAGATTTGGGGGGGGGACCTCGTAAGATATTGTGGAAACACTACCAATTTACATAAACATCTAAAAAAAAAAAAAAAACCCAAAACATCCCAAAGAAACCATGGTGCTGCAAAACGGAGAGAGGAGAAGAGAAATCCCCCAATTTCATTTTTGTATTATAGTGCAAATGTACTCGTTTGTTTTTATTTTTGTTCCCTGTTTGCGTGCACTTTTAAAGATTGTTCTTAAAACATTTGATAATGAAGCATTTTCTATTTAATTATAAACTTTGTCTTAGTTCTGTCCTGGGTTTTAACTATTTAATAATAAAAAAGGAAACATCACAAACAAATCACATGAAAATTAATTGAGATTTAGCAATTCAATGATGCAGCCATCCCATTTATTGATAAGTATCGATATCGGTATTGGCGATACTGGTCCGTATTTAGTTGGTATCAGATCGATGCCAAAATATGCAGTATCGCACAGCACTTGTCTATTTGTCTGCTATTGTGGACAGACAACATTTTTTTTACATTGTGGTATTGTTTTGCACAGTACCATTCAAACACTATACCTAATACTAATAAAATTTAATTTTAACTAGTTTTAGGTGTTATTCCTGCAGAGTGTGTGTGTGTGTGTGTGTGTGTGTGTGTGTGTGTGTGTGTGTGTGTGTGTGTGTGTGTGTGTGTGTGTGTGTGTGTGTGTGTGTGTGTGTGTGTGTGTGCTACAGGAGAGCCAACAGGAACTCTACTCTTTTTCAGAAATCAGTGAGTGGCTCTTAAAAGAGCCTTTGTGTTTGGAGCTTGGTACCAGCAGATTTACTTGGACTTGACGGCCTTCTCGGTCTTCTTGGGCAGCAGAACAGCCTGGATGTTGGGCAGCACACCGCCCTGAGCGATAGTCACTCCACCCAGGAGTTTGTTGAGCTCCTCGTCGTTGCGCACGGCCAGCTGCAGGTGACGAGGGATGATACGAGTCTTTTTGTTGTCGCGGGCAGCGTTTCCAGCCAACTCCAGGATCTCAGCGGTCAGATACTCCAGCACAGCCGCCAGGTAGACGGGGGCGCCGGCACCCACACGCTCGGCATAGTTGCCTTTGCGCAGAAGCCTGTGAACACGGCCGACTGGGAACTGGAGTCCAGCACGGGATGAGCGGGTCTTTGCCTTCGCTCTGGCTTTGCCACCGGTTTTGCCTCGTCCGCTCATGTTTCTAAGAGAGAGTTAGTATCAACAGTGAGAACTGATCAACTGATGAAGAGAGAACGAAAAACCTCCCTTATATGTCCGCGGAGAGAGCGGGACGGTTCCTGCCAGACCAACCAGAAAAGAGGCTCTCAGCAGAGCAGCAGAGTGGGCATTTTCAAAGCTCGTTCCGCCAATAAGCTGCGGATAATCGGGCGGTGGGTCGCTCCTCTGGGCGGTGCTGAGCTCCAGGAGCAGCCCCTCACCAATCAGGACCCGGAGGTCTGCAGCTGCGTCACCGCTTCGCAGTCGGTCCCACCGTTTAAGAGCAGAGTGCCGCATGTCTTCGCTACACTTTTCTTCTTTACAGAGAAAGCAGTAAGATGGCAAGAACCAAGCAGACCGCTCGCAAATCCACCGGAGGCAAAGCCCCCAGAAAGCAGCTGGCCACCAAGGCTGCGCGTAAGAGCGCCCCGGCCACCGGCGGCGTGAAGAAGCCTCACCGTTACAGGCCCGGTACCGTGGCTCTGAGAGAGATCCGTCGCTACCAGAAATCCACGGAGCTGCTGATCCGCAAGCTTCCCTTCCAGCGCCTGGTGAGAGAAATCGCTCAGGACTTCAAGACCGACCTGCGCTTCCAGAGCTCCGCCGTCATGGCTCTGCAGGAGGCCAGTGAGGCTTACCTGGTCGGTCTGTTCGAGGACACCAATCTGTGCGCTATCCACGCCAAGAGAGTCACCATCATGCCCAAGGACATCCAGCTGGCCCGCCGCATCCGTGGAGAGAGAGCTTAACTTAATTCTACTGCTCCATTAAGAACAACAACGGCTCTTTTAAGAGCCACTTCACTCTGCACCCAAGAGTATAATTCTCTAATTAGTTAAATTAGTTATTTAATTATACTTCAGCCCACATATCTGGAATCATTGTATTATTATTAGATTTTTTCAGAAAACTCATTTTCTGTCAAATAATAGTCGGTAGTAGAATAATGTACCTGTAGTTACCGACAGAGGATATTTGAGAAACAGCTCAAGACAATTTGAAGCATTCCTTCAATAACTGAGTGGTTCGTGGTGTTGGTTTGACTGACAATACAAACAGCTCTTTGTGCATCACTTATCACACTCTTCTTTCTGTAATAAACCTTGTCTCTGATTTGAGAATGCTGAACGCCTAGGATATTTATTCTGTGCACCTGGTAGGAAGTGGCTGTTTGCATGCCGTTACGTTCCAGACCCAGTAGAGAGCAATACAGTACTATTTTCACTACGCAGTATTCAGTCAGTTAGTTCGAGCTGGAGCAAAAAGATGCTGTTCCCCCACGGTGGTTGTGTTGCAGTGTTACAGTGATGGTTCCAGCAGTAAAGTTGACTCAACTCGGGTTAATCACAGTACCAGTGAAAGGCAAGAGTATCAAAAACATTCCTTATTAAGACAAGTGTGTACAGACAACAGCCTTCCAAACAGTAGTAGTATTACAATAACTAATTCTTTATTAGAAATCATAACATTTTCTGTAATTAGAATTAATTTAATCTAGGTTTTATGGGATGAATAATTTAGATTTACAGTACATGGAATATCTGAACGTTGCTTGACTATTATTGGGGGTCTTTGTATAAATTGGGTCTCCTTACCTGACGTCTTCCCTTATTCTGTTGTTCTCCAATGGAGAGGCATTTGTCCTTTTTTGTGTGATTGTTGTGCAAGTGCAAGCCCACTATATGTTCTTTGCTTGTATTATTAGCATTGTATCATCAAGGCTAAAATTATTCAACTTCTCTACAAATGGTTGATATCTTGTACAGTTTTTAATTATTGCAGTGTAAGTTTTCTGTTTCATTCAAACAGTTTTTCAGTTTATAATGGATGTGTATTGAGTCAGCTAGATTGGGTAACATCAGCAGTGATGTATGGTTGCCAAACAATCCTAACACCAGGAGTCACACCCAGTCACCTAGATGAAACTGGAGGAAAACCTGTCCTGGTTGTTCCCACTGCCAGGGAAGCAGTATATCTGTGGTCAGTGAAGCATTCAGCAGCCCTGTTTCTAATGAGAATGTGGTGGACTGTGGGGGCCTGTCTGCTATTTGTGTTCCTGTGCGTGTGATTAGTGTTTTGTAAGGTGGCTTTTAAATTTTACACAAAGTGAAATTTGGCACAATGCTGTGAGTCTCTCCTTTCTAAAACGCTCATAACCAAGGTCACAAGGGGCACATGGTCACACTTTGTGGACTCACCATGGAAAAAGAAATGGCAAGTGATTTATGAAAGGGTGATTCAGACATTGAAAGCTGAGCTGAACTGTTCACATGATTTAAGAACACGCAAATGGACACCTGGTGGCATGATCAGATCAGGTAATGAAACTGAAATGAAAAGTTGACGTTGAAGAAATGTTTTAGGGTTAGGCAGGTGGTAGTTATGGTTAGTTTTCAGGAAATGTATGTAATTCAATGCATTGTTATCTTAAGTCATAGAGACAAACGTGTGTGTGTGTGTGTGTGTGTGTAGGATTAAATGAGTTAAATGAATTGAAAACCATCTCCAGACAGCAGGAGAGCCTCAACACAAGCTGGGGGTGGATAGTGGCACTCCTACAAACCCTGCTATCGCTATCTCTCCCCTAACCTATCTTCGCTGCTGGTAGTTGTGATGACAACTGTCTGGAAAGCAAATTGCCCCTTGAGGATGTTAAAGTTTATTCTTATATTTTTATAATTTTAACTGGGCTGGAGCTAATGTTAAAATTAAGGATGGTGTTACTGTGCAGTTATGCTTAAGATCAGCATTTCCTGCACAAATAACAAAAAAGGTTCTTTATTAATCACTGATTTAATGCACCACCTAGTGATAAGTGTCCCAAATCAAACACACCTGCTTAGTTTGCATCAATTTTATTGCTATATAACATTATCTTACCCATCTCCTTCCCCTTAAATCTCTACCATACATTTTACGTACTTTGATTAATTCGACTTGAGTAAAATTTCTTTCAATTAACAATACTTGAATTGAATTTTCCAGTATGGAGAGCCTCTCATAGCAGAGCTGCTAGGTCTGCGGGTACTCACATGCCAACGGTTTCAATCTTCTCAGAAAAAAGGGAATATGCTTATTAACTATTCCTTTTAACTTCATCATAGAGTTTGTGTCTCCACACACACACACACACACACACACACACACACACACACACACACACACACACACACACACACACACACACACACACACACACACACACACACACACACACACACAAGACAGCAATTATAATTGTTTGAACTTGCAGATTGCCTGAAAAACAAAAATGCAGTTAGCATGTCTGTGTGCACAAATTCATCATAATTCCACAAGTGCTTATTTATTCAACAATTTGTTCAACTTCAACCACAAATCCTTCAAGTCCTTGAACATTTCTTACAAAGGATAACACTAACACATACATAGAGCAGAGCAAATTCAACCACCACACAAGCATGAAAATACAACATCCATAGCTCTGTTTTTTTCTTACATTTCCAAACAGTCTTCAAGCTTTTGAAGAAAAAAACATCTTAAACAATCTCAATTCTCAACTTTAACTAATGAAGTTAACTGATAGTCATTTGCTAGGAGCTTCTGTATATATTCATACAATTATGAAGGGAAAAAAATAACACATATCACATTGTTACACACTAATTCCAGTTACATTTGGGAAAAACCATACATACTCTTAATGTGCTCTGCCAAAGGAGGTACACATCCTTTTGGAGCCTCATCTCCCATACCTCTCCACTCTGAAGAACAAGCACAAAGCAGATGACAGGAGTGCACAATGATATGAACACATTTGAGCTCTTCTCCAGGGTTTCAACTCAACAGTCACTCAATTGTAAAGACCTGTGTCATGTTAAAAGAAGAGAAAGACGGCAAGTGAAAGGTTTTCATTTTTAACTTCTTTATGTTTCAAATGAAGAATTTGCTGAATCATGTGACATCACATGTCTCACAGCTGCAGTTTGGTTCATTTTTTAAATTTCACATTCACACCGGCTTGTTACAAGTGACTGAAGAGCTGGAAAACATGAAGTCATACGGACTGATGATTAACTCCCTCATCGGACAGTTTTGATGATGTCATCTTGAATCATCATTAGTGGACCCACTTTGATAAAGACGAACAGCTGGAACTAGGATGTAAAAGAGGCACCTTTCTATTGCAATATTAAAGTCGCTAAATTTCACTTGCTTTTTAATGTGGAATGGCTAAAGTATATAGAGTAGGACAAGCAGTCAATGCTCAACTTTTTTCATTTTATATCATGGAAATTCCACAAACACGCTTGCTGAAAGCATATGCGTTGCCACAGTTATCATTTTTTGCTTCATGCAGAAACCCCATATCTATTATCATTAAATCCTGGGGTTGGTCTGTTGTCCTTTCACATTACAAATGAGTGGAGCAGCGGAGGTCAGTTGGAACTAGGCCGAGACCCCCCACCTTTTCAGATGGACTCCACGCAAACGCAAAAACGCAATCTTTGACACAGTAAACACAAACAGGCGAGCATGCCAGTGTTTGTTTTTTGTTTGGTTTTTTTAAAAAGATGAAAGTATCTGAACTATATCTAAAAGCCCCTTTCTTATGGCAGAACTGAGGAGGGCTGTGTCTACAATCTGTTGCCCATTTAAGACTCCAATTAGTGAGATATGCAGAAATGTCAAAGGAGGCAGGGTTAAACGTTTTCACCATTTTCTTTTCTGATTTTTTACACAAACCCCTCGATCGGTTTTTGTGTGGATAACTGGGTGTGAAACAAGGAAAGAGACTCTCCAAAAGTGTTTGCTGAAACATGGAAAATAAGTGTGAAAGATGTGAAAGGAAATTGAATGAAGGGCCCCTTATCATGCAGGTTTTTCAGTGAACATACTATCTCCAAATCCAAAGTCATATAGGAGAATGTTTTGGGGGGTTTTGTTTTCAGTGGTCAGCTACTCATCCACAGTAGGTTTTGCATACAGTACAATAATGTGTATGATATCCTGACATATTCTCCCATGATACTAACAAAAGGTCTGAAAGCAAAAAATTAATAAAAATGCAGACAAAATCTTAAATATTTGAACCTAAACAGAACATCACATTGCTCATGAAATTTTTACTCTTTTCAAACATGGAAGTGGCTCCAACACAACTGGTATTATTTAAATACTTGCCTGTGGATATATATCTGAGTACATAAATTGTAATTTGTAATTTCTTTTCAGTGTTTATACATAAAACCTCTAGATGGGAATGTCTCTTTCTGGCTAATATAGTGATAACAAATGAAGGTACTTGATCACATTTATCACGTCACATAAAAAAACTGATATTCCACAAAGCAGTCCTGAATGCTGATTTTGCAACACTGTCCACTGTAAACTGCCTCACAAAACCAGACTTAAATAAACAAACAAAAAAATGTCAGTATAAACTGAATAGCAAAGTCTCTGACTTGTGATCTAAGTATATCTTCTAGGGTAGATTAGTTCTGGACAGGCTTAAACAAAGACGTGAGCCTGTCTTTAACCATCTTTAAATCCAGAATCGATGTAACTGCCTTTGCCCAATTCTGTGGCCCAGACATAATCCAAGCACCAAAGCTATAGCTTTGCTTATTTGAACTATTACTAACTGTTGGTTTGTAATTCATGGCATTGGCTACACTTTGTCTCTTGGGAGTAAAATATCTTAATATGTGACACGCATGAATGCAGATGACAGTACAGTGAAATAGAGAAAGACAGAGAGCATTGTTAATAAATTACATTTGAAAACAATCAAACCTGAACCAGACCCAACCTTAATATTTTAGGGCCCAGTCCCCCCCAGCATTTAAAACAGACATTTGCAGTGAAATCAGTTTATTTCCATATGCTGCAATGAGTGGATTTACTTTTGGCTAAATCCAGGCAAATCTTTTGCATCGTGTTTGAATGTGGTGAACTTAAAGATGGAAGTTTCAACAGCTAATTAGAAGTCAATGGTCCACATATGGTTTTGAAATACAAGGTCTAAACATGGCCCCATGAGTAGTGACAACTCTTTCTTTTTTTTTTTTGCAAGGACATGCAGGACAATGTGCCACTCTCTAGTGTGACTGGGACTTCATGCAACTTTGTCGAGACCCGTCAGGTTAGGGTCACAGAACTCTGGGGCAGATCAGGGCCAAATAACTGACGTTCCAGTGGAACCATTGAGTAACCAACAATGCCTTGTTATAAGCAAGTATATCAGCATTTTTCGCTGTTTGGTGTACAACAACAGTGTACAATAAATTCAATGTGAGTGACCAACATGTGTAGACATTCTCTGACTCCACTGATTAGATACAAAAGTGACATGTGAAGTGAGTTTTCTTACTGCTGTTCTATGCAGATGTTAATACTTATCTTGTACTTCATCACTGTCCCTGGCAAAAGGCAAAAGCGGGAAGGTTCTATGTTTAGCATTTCACTGCTAACAAATAATTGCTAACAAATGGTGCATTTACCTGCATCTTACGTTAACTGTAAAATCTACTGGATTGCTTTAATATACTAAAAACTGAACTGGTTAGTTGCAGCCAACTCAACTACAAGTTAGCTCGCCTCATGAAATTAAAGTGGATATTACTCACCACTTTTATCAGACTTTATACACTCTCCCTGCTTTTCAAAGGAAACTGAACATCATCCCCTTTGCAGGCTGCTATGGTCCTCAGGGAACACGTGATCCTTACTTTTAGAAATGCTACACATAGCTCCTTTGAATCTCCAGGGACTCTTTCTCAACTCTCTGAAATTGGTAAGCAGAGACAACCCTGCCACTATCAAGGCCTATATTGAAAGTAATATACCCAATATTGGGTGTTTGATGGTCTAATACAAGATCCCAGAAAGTTTGCTGGAATGCCCCGCCCCCGCCCGCCCCCCCATATGGTCATAGAGAAGATTGCTCTCCATCTAACTGCACCAGTCAGAGGAAAGAAAGATAAGCAGAAGAATGAAGATAAAGAGGTAGATGAGCCAGAAATTAACTTCTTTATTCTCATCTTCCCTCCTCTTTCTTCATCCATCACTTCTTATCTTTCATTTCCTGCTCTCTCTCCTTTTTTCCTCCTTCCTCCACTCCTGTATCTCTTTTATCAGTAGCGTGTGGAGTACCAGTCATTGTCGGTCATCTGAACGAGCTCATTGACCACATCCAGCAGGTTGTAGTTATGTTTCTTCAGTAGCCGCTGGTTCAGTGGTCGGTCCCCGAAGCCCATCTCTACCAACACAGCCATCATGGTGTCCTGGGTGGACGCGTCCACTGGAGGCTACATGGGAACAAGATACGATCAGTCCACGAAAGATGCACAAACTGTCTGTTCACATATACGAGCAACATTTGTTTTTATACAAAGTTAACATCTGACTGTTAAACTGCTAAACCCCAACCCCAAAATTAATCTAACCAACCCGCAGGTCTGTTGAGCTGCCGATATCTCTGAAAGTTGAATGATTTGCATGGAGCTCTACAAAGAAAGGTACTCCATATAGTGTTGTCACGGTAATCGATAGTACCCATTTTACAGGGCGTTAAACCGTATTTCTGAACTTTTTAAAAAAAACATAAAACCTGTTTGGTTTGTTGTCATGTAACAGCAGGAGTGCACGTGTGTCATAACGCTAAATTCTGAAATACTAGTCATCAATACTTAGTTGTATACTACAATCAGCTCAGTGAATTATCATCACGTGACAGGAGGAGCGTCAATGGCGGAGGATTTGGTGTCATATCAAAAGGAAAATATCTTATTTGGCAGTATTTCATATTAATGCTCAATGCCAAAAGGGAACCAGGTAACATAGATGAGTGAATCTGCAAGCTTTGTCTTATGAAGGTAACAGTGACAAGTTACACATCAGCTACACCCTTTCCTTTTGTTTCCCTGTTTGCTTTGGATGTTTGTGATGAACAGAGATCTTTCCGAGGAAACCAGGAAAAGGGATTTTCCAAATGCAGAATATATTTCTTAATTTATTCTAAATGATCCTTCAGCAAATGACAAACTGAACCAAGCGCTAACAGAGCACGTCCTCTCACTCAGTGCGAGACCTGAAATGTTCGGGTGCAAATCTCGCCAGAAACAGTGACATGTCTAGTATAATAAACACCAAAGATATTTCTTTGAATGAAGCTACAGTAAATATAATTTATTCATTTCTTCAACATTTTAACAGCGTTTTTATCATGCAACTAACAACTAAAGATGATAAAAGCAAGTAAAGAAACACATTTGGATTTTGGGACAATTTAAATTCACATTAGAATGGTTTCATTTGCATTTGGGGGCTGTTCTGGGACATAGTAAAAAAATAGTCTGGAGCCCTTGCTGAGATTGGTATCATGGCCAAAGAAACTCGATAGGGCCATCCTTATTTTAGTAAATCAGGAGGGCCGTTAATGTCTTAACTACACAGATAGATAGTACAAGGTATGGAATAGGATGGTCAGATGTAAAGTAGTTGCTGACCTGTGTGGGGCCTTGTCCAGTGAATAGGGCTTTGTAAGCAGAAGCAGCTACTGATAGAGCTCCCTTCACCAGGCCGCTGGTGATGCCTGGGTGTCTGAGGAGAGACAAGAAGTGTGACATCTGCTGTGTAAAAAAACCTTTGGTATTTAAATTCAAAACCTGAATGACCCAGACAAGTTTTTTCTCCAAAATTATTGTATTTACTGTTTCACTTGCAGTATGTAATAAAGACTTTACAAGACTTTAGGAGCCTGTGAAACACCTGCCTAATCACAGCCTCCAAGAAATGTTGCACTGGCTCTCCACCCCATTATTGAGATCAAGACTCAAATCTGCTATAGATTAACTAAGATCCATATTTTTTTAAATGCTGTTGCAACAAAATAACTTCCTTGACGGGATTAATAAAGTACTTTTATTCTATGCTATTCTATTCTTTTCTATTCTATTCATAGCGAAACAGAACTGGAGCTGTATTAATTAATCTAACAGTCCAATTTAAGCTTTTAAATGATAACAGGTCACTTAATTCCTTGGATGAACAAATTTATAGAATCAGCATTTTAGAAAAGCATCATCAAGTGAACTCAGTTTATTCAAATTGAGTAACCACAATAAGTGGATACACTGGCATTTGTGAAGAACTTCTTCTGTGACATGTGAAAATAATGCCATTTAAAAGTAGCGATCCATCTTGAGGACCTTAAAGAGGATTTTTTAATTCTCACTATTCTGTTAGTACAGGATCTCACTGAACAGCAGTTTGTGTCAGAAAACACACTGACAAACATAGCAGTTTGTGCGTATGAGACCTGGGGTCCTCGGGGTTGTTCTCTGTGTCCACAGTAGCTTCAGTATCGTCTGTCTGAGTTTGTTCACAACCAGCAGCTGCAAGACAACAAATGATTGAAATCCAATATTAATCCAATTTCAAAAGGAAAAAAAAAACACATAGGCTATAATCAGATGCATATGTTTCAAAATCCTTGAAACTATTTATCAGTATCATAAAGAGTAAGAATCTAAAAGCTCTGTGATGCTTTGTGTAAGTACAGTCTGGCAGAGCTGTCAGTGTGTCTGAAGACTCTTATAAACATGCTGTGGTCCTGTGCTTACCATCCTCAGTCTGATACAATTCAGAACCCTCAGATCCTTCCCCAGCCGCAGCCGCAGCCACAGCATCACCACCTGTTTCTCCGTTGCTCTCTGAACTGTTCAATGTCAAGAGCAAGACATTTTAAAGTATTTCTAGCAAGAATTTGCAAGCAGTCAAACAAAGGCATCTCCAAGTGAGTTGTGGAGCAAGTTAGCTCTCTCTCTCTCTCTCTCTCTCTCTATGTATTTTCTGTTTTTATCTTTACCATTGTTATCAAAATAAAAGCAAAATGTCAAAAAGATGAAATAGTGTTTAATGTGAAAGTTGTCAAACCCAAAGAGAATTCACCAACTCTGCAGCTCTCCTCAACTTTTCACTTTGCTTGTTGTTCTGGATTTATGGCCCATGGCTTTGCTGTTTGGGCTCATTATCCCTGCTCCCATCAATCCTTGTTTCCAGCAACAGCAGACAGATTCTTAGTGTCTTACTTAGTGGCTGAAGAGTCAAATATTTGTGTCTGATGGATGTGTAAATATGCAACACTCAAATTGAAACTGCAAATATATTTACCATAACAATTGTGCTTACAGTCATGAGTTAAATACTGACTTTTCAAGAGCATTAATTGATTTGTTTTATGGCCACTGGGAGGCAGCACAACAAAATGGTGACATTGTTTGTACCCAAAGTCTGCACAGTCGTGATCGGGGTTTTGAGCTGTGGTATCGAGGTCCGACCTGAACACCCACCTGACCAATTGCAGTCAATCACAGCTATCAATCATGAATGTCATCCTAGTTTTTTTTTTGTTGTTGTTTTTTTTAGCATCGAACAACTCATAAAAACCAAATTTATAAGAAGTAGCATGAAAAGAATGACCAAAATAAACTTTGGGCAAATTTATTTTAAGTGTACTTTGATGTTTTTTGTTGGACCTATGTCCATCCACTAACCTAGAGAGGGCAGGGTTTATGATCTATAGTACAGCCAGCTACCAGGAGGTGATCAGGACTGACAGTGGAATGTTAATAGGAAAATAAAAACCAGTCACCTTGTAAATAACAAGTGAGTGACAAAAGTACTTTTTAATAAAGAAAAGTAAGAACAAGAGACTGTTGCTGTCCTACTGGACTTATAGTAAGATCAGAGCAGAAAATTCAGAGGCTAATGAAATGTCTTAATATAACGGTTATGAACAAAGGTCTGTTTCTGATATGAATTTTACTGACCTTGGTGTAACGATGGCTGTCGGTGGTGCCACGACCTCAGGTGTCAGTGGCTCATCATCCAGCGTCTGAGATGTACAGAGCATGTCGTTGGCACTGCTGGTGCCCGTCAACTCTGTGGCTGAAGCTGCGGTAGCTTCGTTCTCCCCACCTCGCTCCCCTTCTACAGCAGTACTACTTGGGTGGTCAGGCTTGTCAGAGGATGGAGTATCTGGGTCTGTGGGGGTCCTGGCTGGGATGTCACCAGGCTGGGACAGAGCAGAGCTGCCACAGGACAAGGAACGGGGAATTAAATGGCAGGCAGCAACATGCACCACTTCAGAGGATTCACTTACTTCATTTTTTAAATAATTATAAATCCAGATTCGTGCATGTTTAGTGAAAATGTAACTGTTTTTTGTTGGGTTTTTCTTTTTTACAGGCCCCACAGATTCCCAGTGCTGTGTACCTGTACATAGACTCCCCCAATGGCCGACTGGTGTCAAAGCAGTCAGGGAGGATGATGATGTAATCCTCTGAAGAGGTGGAGGAGGACCGACTTCTTGCCCCTTCTCTCTTCTCCTCTCCATCTTTCTCCTTCTCCTCCTCTGGCTCCTTCTCTCTCACCTTAACCTTGGACTCCACACAGATGCTTTCCATGTGTGACTCTTTAATCTCATCTGTCATGGGATCAACCAACAATAAGGAGGAAAAGATTGCTGCAGTAATATGTTGTTTAAAGTCAAAAAAAAACATCTTAATAAGTATATGATCAACTGCTTCTATCAGAGCACGCTGAACTGGAGGTCAGTCATTATGATTAGTTCAATAACATTTAGGGAAAATGTGTATACTATTCACTTTTTTGTACCAAGAGTGAGATGAAAAGCTATACCGGCTATAGCTATATATAGGTCGACATTAGTTAGCTGAATTCAAGATGTTGTTAGCCTAGCTTAGCATAGGGACCAGAAGTAAGGGGAGAGAGCTAACAAGACTCTGCTCAAAGTTTAAAAACAGGCCAACTGACACTCATGAAGCTCACTAACATATAATATCTTGTTTAACCCATACATGAGCAGCAATTTGTGGTTTCAGTGGTTATGTGCAAAAACTACAGTATTTCTTGATTAAAAAGAGATTATCTATCCATCCAGTGCACTGGTTGCCAGATACAGTCAGTGAGAACAGGTTTTAGTTTTGGTCTCTCAGTCACTGCTCCATGCTATGGTTTGCCAACAAACAGTTCCACCACACAAGTCCTCCGCAAACCACAAGTTCTTGTTTTTGACATTTTTGTTGCACAGATCAAATAAAGCTGTATATTTGTCTTTTTCAGGAAAAGAACAAATGGTCCATTTAAAGAACAATGAATCACCTAACAGGCGTACACATATAACACATGAAATCAGGGATTGTTGTGGTATGCTATGGTCAGAATGTTCACAAAATGATTAGTGGCATTAAATGTAACATAGAAAGAAATATATATCAGTACGGGATTCCTCTCATATTGAAATAGGAGTTATACTGTATACAGTAGAATATACAGTTAAGTACCACAGCGTAACTCAAATCCAGTTATGGCTTCTGGTTTTAGTTTGCCAATCCAAAACATTCAGTGGATTGGATTGAAAAGGAAGAGAGCAGAAGATACTTTTATAATGATAACATATGTATATAACTATTGGAGCCAGAACTATGACGTTGATCATCTTAAAATATTACATGAAATGAATCAAAGATTTCACCAACTGAAACTGACACAAAGCAGAGAGAAGAGTCCCCTCTCTGTTGGTCTTGTATAAACAAAACTGGAAAAAGACACTGCCCGACAGAGAAAACATTAATCAGCGAACAGTGAATGTCTCATTCCATCCTTTTAGCAAGTAACTTAACATTATTTAGCTACAACTGCCATAATCTGCTGTCCGAGAAATTTTAAGCCTGCAAAACATAAAAATCCGAAACTGTAACTACATGGTTTAATGTCCTAATGAGATGACTTGCTGGCAAACAAAGACAGACAACGTTTGAACAGTGAAGTCATGAGTTAATCTCCTTCCATGACATATAACAGTTTTAACTGTTAATAGATGAGTCTGCCATTTCCGCATGGGACTCACACCTGCCTGTTTCACACAAAAAAATGGTCTGATCAGGAACTGTCAGTATGATCAACAACTCAACCTGTCTTCTGCTGTCACCTGTAGCTGCGGAGGCCCTGGCTGAAGCGTGGAGAGGGGTCGGTGCCGAGCTGGGGCCGGGCCCCGGAGTCAGAGCTGAAGACATGGGAGCGGGCAGGGAAGCCTTCAGCGGGGAAGGGAGGGAAGCCTTTAGCAGAGCTGTCGGCTTCTGGGCGTGGGTGTCTGGGGTCTCCTCTGTTTTTAAAGTTTTACTCTTCACACAGGAAGAGCCACCCTGAGCAGCCGGACGCGGCACTGAGAACAAACAGGAGGATGAACTGTTACTGATACTGTGCTTTAACACATTTCTCTTCCAGTCACATGCAGACAGATTCAAACCAACTAAAATCAAATATAAATCTGAAAGATATACGCAAAAGTGAATGTCATACTCAGTTGTGTCCACTGACTGTATAAACACAGGTTTGAAGTAGAGTTGTGCTTCTAATGCTTCTAATACAGCCTAAAATTCTGTTGAGGTATTATGTTTATTCACCAATCTGATAACATGTAATTAATTGATAAACTTTTACAGTTTATCTACTTAAATGGAAGACATCCTTCTCTCGTAAAATAAGTTTAACCAGGGAGTTAATGTTCTCAACATTCTTCTTGTAATAAATTTCAGTGGCCCTGGAGGCTGAAATGTTCAGATTCTATTAGACAACAATGATATGTATGTCCAAAGTTTAAAAATAACCCATTTTTTAAAAATGTACTGTACATATTTTTTATTTCATCTAACTTTTATTGTCTCTAAAAACCTAACTTTGCTACATCCTGATGCATGCTGGGAGACAAAAACCACTGAGTCAAATTTGAGGGGAGTCCAAAAATGATCAGACTATAGTCCATTTACGCAGACAGCTTCAGACCAGTGACCTGGCTTCAGACCTGTAACCGCTACCTTTACCTGCCCCTGGGCGGGACTCTCTCAGAGGGGCGTGGTCAGGGGCCTCCTCCAGGGTCATTGAGCGAATCACAGTCTCACAAACAAACTGAGTCCCACTGATATCATCTTCCCCTTCCTCCTGAGCTGGGACTCCGCCCCCCTCAGCTCCAGATCCCGCCCCATGGGGGACATCTGAGGACCAGTAACAAGAGGACAAATGTTCGGAGGTATAGACCAGAGGTCTCATTCATCAGCCCCATGTGTTTTTCTCTACCCTATCCTGATACACAGGTGTTATCACAGGTAAACTACTTCTGTCAAGCATGTGAGTGCAGGTGATAGACTCAGGGCTTAAAGCAAAGAACAGTCCTGTGTGTGGGTGGTCAGTATGGGGTTGTGAGGTAGCAGTGAGCCTTGTCCCAGAGCATGCACACAGAAAAGGCCAATAAAACCGTTATGGATTTTTTTTTCCCCAGTCCACTGATGGCACGGCCCAGGTTTGTCCCACTAGTCCTGACAGCCAGTCCAGCTCTGATATGTTTACTATCTCAACTGATACAAGTACATAATGTGCAAAGCAAACAAAAAGGAGAAGTGTACTGTGGTATAAAGGTGCTACAAACAAGCCAGATAGATGACGGCCACGCTGCGATTCAGAAAATCAAGAACACCGAATCTCTCTCACCCTTTCCTCAATCGGGAACAAATCTAATTAACTTTTTTTTTTTTTAATATTTGTTCCTCTGGTTGACTTTAAATAGGCATATTAATACTTTATCAAATGAATGCCAAATTAGTCCAAAAGAGTGTGAAGATGACATGACATAAAACTAAATAGTGCAGTCACATGCATTACCGAGCTGACATTTTGCTGAGCTACAGTGTAAACAAAAGTTTTAATTAATAAAGTACGTCTACTTTATTAATCCTTATAACTGTATGTATGCAGCCATTCCATTGTAAACAATTTTCATTAATAATCATGTCTGTTGGGACCAATTGATTAAAGTGTGATATATATGTTTCCTGTTCTGCTGAAGCTATCAAATCATGCAGCAATCAAAACTCTATATAAAATAAATTGTCTTTGTCTTGTCTATACTTGGTTCTTTATTTGACCATTACTTGTGAATCCTTATTCCCCTCATGTAATATGATTTCTTTATCTAGTGATTTCCATGGAAGTGTCAGATGAAACAATTTTATTTCACACTTTGGGCCAGTAGCATGCAGCATTCATGGTGACAGGGTTTGACGTTAGATTTTAAACACATTGTAGGGTAGTAACAGGTGTAGCATCATTTCAACCTCAACTAACAGTGCACATGTTTCACTCAATACCTATATACTGTACAATGTGTGTGAATGCTGTAGAACAAAGTATGAAATCCAACAATAGCTCAGATGCTGCAGGAACACACTAAAACTAGAAAGCACTCAGACCTCCACTAAGGTTGAACATGTCTGACCTCTAAAATTTTTACCCCAAAGGTCTCTTATTATGTACATTTAATATCATTTACACATCCTATATATACACACTGTAACATTTGTGGAGGCACATGCTTCTGGTGTGTAGTAAATATTACTTTTTATTAATATTATTTTCTTGAGAGCATTGAGATAGTGTCCTCCATTTTTGTAATTTCAAATCGTGGTGCATTTACGTTAATATGACTCAAAATGTCAAATCTGCCCTATCTCTCAACGGTTAAGAATCCTTTAAAAATGTCCTGGATCTGGATACTGATCTGGACCCCACACTCAAAATCTACTGATTTCAAAATTAGACTAGGAGCCACCTTTGGTGAAAAAAAAATGTGAAAATATGTTCATTAGATTTGTGTAATCCAGCTAAAATACAAAAAAACAAACAAAGCAAACCAAAAGATAACCTCCTTGGGGGCAGTATTGACATTTGTGACCAATAGACTGTTGTCCCGGTGCATGCTGGGTAGTTTTCCTACACATGCAACAGCATCTTCAACTCAACAAAACTACATATTTTGTAGTGTAGGATAAATAAGAAAGTCCATTACCCATAATGCTATTGATAACCTCTGTCTCTTCCTGGATCAGACCTAGAGAGGGACTGCTCTTGTCCTGCAGATGGCCATCTTGAGGCAGAGGGGACATGCAAGGAGTCATGTCTAAATGGAGGAAATGAGGACAGATATAAAATGCACTGAACCCAAGTTTGATACAGATAGATAGAAAGATAGCTTGCTATCGAGGTAGTAAGGTAGCTACTTTGTTGATCCCAAAGGAAATTATCGCCAGGTTACACTGATATGGGATGAATTAATTTGTTATTTAAAAAAAGAAATAAATTAAAATGTAAATTTTATGGTGCCACAGTGTTACTCACTCTGCAAAAGCACCAGACAGTGTCAATGGCACCATATTAACAGTATCAGGATCAGCTTCTGGACACATTCTAGCAATGAGCATGTTTACATGGACATGAGCTATGATTAGGTTGGAGGTTTTGTAGCCTACTTTTGTGTTTGCACATGTAAACTTGAAGTTCTGATTTCAATAAACATGGATAAACCCTTGACCCGGTTTTCAGAGACTGAATATCTTAGTCGGAGTACTGCTGCTGCTGCTGCTGCTGCATGTGAATGTGTGCATCGTCTCCAGGTTTCTGAATGCTGCTGACGACCTGCACACGTGCAGCTTCTGCTAAGTGATGGGACACAAACTCAGACAATGTCAGCCATTTTAAGTGCCTGCACAAACAGTGTCAGTATAATCAGTAAGAAGGATGCTAATCATGTATAGAGGGATATGCAGAACCCCATTTCTCTGTGTCCCATTGTAAACGTCATCTCATGAATGTAATTAAAACTGGGATGAGCCTCATGTCTGTGCGTAACACCCAAGAACTCCTCTTACCAGCAGGGGTGTTGTTTGGAACATTCTCCAACTCTTGGACGATGTTGATGTCCAGCAGCTCAAAAGACAGAAGATCCTGACGGACAAACAATAGACTGGTCATTAAAGATGGCTTTGAGCAGCAGCATCGGAAATTTAGGAGGCAGTGTCTTTTGTCTAATTCTCTTTCTTGTGAGTTCCCCAGCTTTATATAAGTTCACAGGCTAAGCCATATACCAAGAAACAATAACAGATATTTTCTGCTGCACATTTTCTATGTCATACACTGTAAAACTAAGTCTTTCACTTTAGGACTGCTGGTCAGAAAAAAAACAAGATATGTGAAGGAGTCAACTTGTACTCTATTTTATGATGGGCATTTATCACTATGATTGATTATTTTGTACACCAAATGGTTGGTCAATTAATCATAAAAACTATGAAGGAAAAATAAGATGAATCTTCAGAAGTATTCTAATGTTTTACAGGATTTTAATATAAAAGACCTCAAGACTAACGCTTGATGATTCTTATTTCCTCCTAAATCCAACACACCAGTCTTCAGAGACATAAATACAGATTTCGGTTCCGCTCTGTTCATCTGCAGTAGCGTTATGCATGTTATCTAAACACTGATATTTGCCACTTTCTGCGTGTGCTTCTCCATAAATTCACTTTAAAGTTCAGCAGCAGTAATGTGACAGCACCAACAGTGTGCATTATATGTAGTAGACATAAACGCAAAGGTGCAGATGTCCTTATGAGGTTAATAGTTCGTAATGATGTTGGTTAAAAACCTGACAATTAATTCCATTTGCACAAGTTGAAGAAAGCTTGGTATATGATCATCTTGATGTATACTAATGGTACGGTCTCACATTAAGTTCCACACAGAAAGTTCGACGGATTTTACATTATGGGAAGAAAGAACACTGGTGTATCTTGATATTGGCCAATATCTAGGGAAGGGGATCATTCATTTCTATCAAACTAATACCACTATTGAGACTCCCTAATGAGTCTGGACTTTATTGATACCATTATTGACACATTCTATGTTATTATTGGTGGAAAGATGAGAAAACAAAGTGAAAATACAGTATAAAAGAAATGCTATGTCTTTAAACAATTTATTGAGTCTACAACTCTATTTCTGAAAAGAATGAAATGTCCCTGTCCTTCAATAACACTGCGGATGCTGAGCATTTATTTGAAGCAGAAAAGGAACAGGAACCCTTGAACGTAGAGCTATGAGAATATGTTTGTTTAATTTGCGCACCTTGGGTAGGATGATTGCCCTGCACCTGGAGTTGATGATGGGTACTTTCACTTTTGATAATGATTCAACTCAGTGTGTGTGTGAGAGAGGGAGAGCGGGACGGACAGGGGGATGAATAATCTGAACAATACGCTGCATTTTTAAATGCCATTTAGAAAAAGACAAAAACAAAACTGTCAATTTGTGGCAGTAAGTGATGACATTATGGTAGCCCAGCACATATTAGTCAATGTGTGGGAAACCCTGTGTTTTTTCATGATAGCGATATCATTAGCCCACCGCAAATTTGGAACCAGGCCCATACAGAACCATGCTTTGACCCCCATCCCTACTGATACCCATTGAGGTATACGGGGTAAACATTATTTGCAAGGTGTGCAGCTTTGTGATGACTGCAGATGTGTTACCTGTGCAGTGAGCAGGTCTACAGAAGGGATGTAGTACTCTTCTTGGTCCACTGACATTAAAGGCTGCTCCCCAGGAGCTGCACAGACTTTTCCATCCTTTGCCACTGGGTTCTTACCCTGCAAAGAAAAATCATTTAGATACCCACCCATATCTACCATTGTCTCTGTGTGCGTGTGTTTTGCTTTATATACAAAGTTAGGTAGTACAGTATATGGTAGTTACGGTTTACATCCCCTTTCTTTGTTGATGAAGAGTGACATAACATTCATTTCGTAAACTCTGACCATTTTATTACTTTTGATGATGAAGGAACATTGGCACTAGCCGAATGTGTGTTAAGTATTATGTTGAAGGAAAAAAAGTTGTTCTGTTTTTATTCATTTCAAAGAAAGGTGATGTAAACACTTGTTTCTTTAATATTTAACAGGGATTCCGGTTTTTGTTCCACTGCTCTGTTGTTATACCTGTGGTGTGACACAAGGTGACACCAGTATCCCATCAGCCATCATGGGTGCTGGCGCCAGAGGGTCGACGACGATGCTGCACCACACCCTCGGTCCAAACTGCTCTCCAGCATGGGCCAGACGCCAGTGGGAGGTGTAGGAGCCCTCCACAGTGGGTGCACACAGTGCCACGCTCACTATACCAACCTGAGTACACACAGAAAAACGACGTCGATCATCGACATCACAAAAGAGCGTCAAAGCAGTAATGTGCTTGTCCATCCATGTGAGTCAGCGCCACAAAGAGAACGCAAGAAGCAGAACCTCGGTGACAAATGCAGCATGCTGATCGTAAGATAAGTCAACATGTTCCAGCTCACCTGTCCCGGCTGAAGGAAGGGAACAGCCACTTCTCTCCACCGGTCCCCAGAACCCACTGCCAGGTTTCCCCACATGAACTTCAGCTGCCGGAAGCAAACAAACAAGGCATAATGTAAATGTCGCTCATCACTGGGAATTTATTTAACTATTAACTAATTATATTCACTCTTAAAATTGATAGCAAAATACATCTGAATAACATAACTTATGTGAAAGGTTTCGTCACTTCGCCAATGCACTCCACTCTCAAGCATTTAAGCCTGTATCAGCTCACTGCTTTTGCTTTATGCTTTAATGAGCTCGCCACTATCAGCAGCCTCATTTTAAGAAGCAGGCAACTGTTTTCAGTGCAAGAGCTCTGAGAAACCAACTGTGCACTCGCTTGCTCAGCAGTCTCAGTCTGTCTTTTACCTGCTGGCCGAGGTACACAAAATGTCAGGGGATCACCAAAGTCAGTTGGATTCATCTTCTGGGAAACATAAATGCCTGAACCCAAATTTCTGGTAACCCAGCCAATAGGCGTTAAGGCATTTCACTAAAAAACGGACCTGCTATTTCCATCTCTGGCGCCTTGCTACTCATGCCATCAAGATCAAGAAATTCTGAGACAAATTTCGTCAGTTATCACAGCAGCGCATTAAGCAATATTCCTGAGAGCATTGAGATAGTGTCCCTCAGTTTTTCTTAATTCAAATCTTTATTTATTTACTGATATATGACTCAAAATGTGACATGTTTCATAAAATCTTATAATAGTGAAGAATACTTCAACACATTGCTGGATTTTGATACTGAGCCAGATCCACTCCCAAAATGTTATGGTTTCTAAATTCCACCAAGAACCAACTCTGGTATATCCCTCCATAACTTTTCAAGTAAACCTGCAAACAAACAAACAAACAAAGAAAATGAACCAAAAACATTACCTCCTGGGTGGAGGTCACTGAAGATCGAGCAACCTACAGATACTTAGCAGATATGTGTATGTAAGACGTGTATATTCATTGTCTCCAAGAAGTTGAAGGTCATTTTTAACAATTTTTTTTCCTGGTGTCGCTCTAAGTTCAACGTTTCTGTATATACACAAAGGATTTCAAAATCTAATAGGTGTTCTTGTATAAAGTCAAGTGAGCCCATTCATGCTCCACAGATAAAGATGAGAACTCTTTTCATTTTGGATAGTCCATTGCATTTCCTCTAGTGGCATAGTCAAGCCAGAACACTGAGTTTGGGCTGATATCTCCCAATCCAACAGGCTGCTTGTCACGAGGTTTACTCAACACACTGCCGATCCCAAGAGGATAAGCACTTTTTATTTAAATGACCCCTGAGAAAAGAGCGGACAGCAACTGCTGAGGGTTTTACCTTAGTATCAGCGTTCCAGCTGATGGTTCCAGTGTTCCTCATCTTCCAGTACTTAATAAACTTGGTCCCGGGGCGCAGTCGGGTTCCATCAGGTAGGTTCTCATCAAGAAATGTAGCCGTCATGGCTGGAACCACCAGAGGGCAGGGTCGTTTTGGACGCCTAGGCAAGACATTAAACTTGTCCGTTATGCGCCTTCTTGGCTTTTTTTTTTTACAGATATTTTTTTAGCAAATTTAAATGCATCTATATTTTAAAAAATGAGCCTCAGCAAATTATTTTCCTCTTTTGCTGAAGCTTAAGAATGGGACTCATTTCCTCCAGCGTGTTTTCCAGCGACCTACTCTGGACTGCTGTGCTGGGTAGCTCGAGGCTGCAGAAGGACGGGAGATGAGCTTCCATCTCGGTGGGAGGAGTTCCACTGGATGCCACGCCTCTCCATCCTCAGCTGCTTGCGGATCTCTTTGACCTCAGCTTTCAGCAGACGTTTCTCTGCTTTCAGCCGCTGCTTCTCCGCCTTCCGGAAGCTGCGGTCACCTCGCCTGTAGAACCTATAGGTGTAAACGAAGACAGCAATATGCAGATGCACAGCACTTAATGAAGCAGTCTTCCAGGTGTAGAGGGGGAGCACACCCGTACACCAGGCCCTCTGTTTGAAGTGAGATTTCCTACTAGAGACAAATAATTCCTGGAAAATTTTGTATTGTGATCCTTAAAATTTTGTATTATATTATCACAGGGCACAAGTATTGGGTAAAAATGACATATAATAGAAGTCAGTTCTTTTCTGCAAGAAAACAAGTGAAACATTTCACTTATTTTGTTCTTATTCTTCGTCACACAAGCAGCACAGCTATATGGCTGGCAATGGTGAGCAAACCGTTGGTTGGCTAATTATGTTGTGACTGAAGTATCTCAAAACTACTGAATGGATTTGCTGTACAAATTCAAGTTCTCAGTGGAATAAACTTTAGTGAACCTGTGGCTTTTCATGCGGTGTCACATCCAGGTCAAGTGTTTGTAATTGTCCCTTGTTTGTTTTTAATACCTGCAAATTTCAAGTAGTGCTGCTTTTACTTGGGTAAAGAATCTGAATACAGAGGGGTCCAGACTTTTGGACCACTACCTCTTTGCTTTATATTGTACTGCTAATGTGTTAGACTTTTGTTAAATATGAAATTAAAACATCTAAAAATGTAGAAAACATTCAAAAAGATGAAAGAAAAAGATGGAAGCAGTGTTAATGTGATTGCAACACTTGTGGCGTCATACTTGCTGTGGTCGGGGGCAGGTGATCCGTGTTCGGGGATGGATAGAGGAGTCCTGGCTCTCACCAGGTTGTGACTGGGATCATGAGAGAAACTGCAGGGCTCGCAGAGAGTACAGGAGGTGCACACGCTGATGAGAGGGAAGACGAGAGATGCAGAGACAGTGGACTTTGTTATCGTGTCATGCAGCAGCATATTTGTATGGAACAGCAGAGTGGCTGAGGTCCCACTGTTCAGATCCTAATGACTGAGACAACAGGGAAGCTTCTCATTGCACTACACGCTCAGAGGACAACACATTTAAGAAAGCAAGATTTCCACATGTAAAACATCATATGAGGACTACATACAGAGTGGTATATTAAAAATCAACCCTTGAAATGCATTTTAAAAATCCAGAAATCTTCCAGCACATGTATCATTTGCGTTTCAATACATCTGACCTTCTGTAGGATGACTGATATGGTAACAGGTGATTACCTGAAACACACATTCAATTTAAGCACCATCCATCTGTGCATTATTCACACATAACAATGTTATTATTTTTTGTCATTGTCAATATTGAAGAAACGATATATAAAATATAAAGAAAACATTTGTAAATAAGAGTAAATTTAAATTTATCTAAGTGTTTACTAATGAAAACTAAGCCCTCTTCTCGCTCCTGTACAGTTAACACAGAGAGAGAAGTGGAGGCGGTGCAGAATGACATGTGATAAAATGACAGCCATTATTCAAAAAGTATACCAGTCTTAAATACAAGCATTGCCCATCTGTTATGTCCTATTGCATCTACTTTTTTAAAAAAAAATACTGTTAAACTATCATCAATGATACACAACACATCCTGCAGATGTTTAAAATAAAAGCCTGCTGGAAAGTGAGATGCTGCAAGGCCTTTAATGTGAAACATCTGCAGGATGTGCTGGGTTTCACTGATGATAACTTAACAATGACTGACCAGCAAAGTACAACTGAATGACACCTGTTACAGCTAGAATGTGTTAGTGACTTTGCAGCCATGTAGCTGATATTCTAACTCAAAGTGACTTGCAATCAGCCAGTTAGGTGACAACAACACATACCTGCACTGGTAGCCTCCTCCAGTGGTCTGCCCCCTGCAGGAGGAGCAGGGAGGAGTGGAGGAGGATGGAGCACCAGGCAGGGTGGAGGACACCTCAGGGACCTGCTGGGCCTCTGCTCCCCCTACTGCCTCCCCTCTACCTCCTCCTCCTCCCCCTACTGTTCCTCCTCCTCCTCCTCCTCCTCCCCCTCCTCCTGCTCCTCCTCCTCCTCCTCCCAAGGGCTTGTGGATGCAGCACTGTCCAGAGAATTCCCTGCAGATCTTCTCCACCGCCTCACGAACCACCTGGTCCTTAAACTGGGGTGGAATGGAGTCCATGTCTTAATAATCAGACAGTTCCTCCAGGGTCCATTTAGACTGTCACCCTCATCAGATTGTTCTTACTTTCTCCATGTAAGAGGTGAACCAGGCTGGAGGAGTCTTGTCTTCTTCTTTGGTCCCTTTTACTTCTTTCATGATCACCTGATCAACAGAAGACACGGATATTCATTTAGGAAAACCTGCATATTTACACAATTCAATACAATACAATACAATTCAACAATCCTCATGACATGTTGTGGGTTTACAAGGAGTTACATGCCAGACTATTTCTTGGCCTGCTGTTTTTGCTGGTTGCTTGGCAACTTCATGGCAATGACAGGAGTTCAGGAGGTCATCAGCTGGTGTGGTATGTAACACCCCATAAAAGCATCTCTACACTTCATATTCAAACACATGAAAGATAGTGTGTAAGTCAGTGATCTCTAGATAAGATAGAGATATCTTCCAGATAAGTCAAAGAAAATGGACAGATGGATGGATAACTACCTAAGTTTGTCCAACCAGGGTAGTCTAAGGTATTATGGACCAAGAAATACACTATGTGCCCAACATGAAACACTGTGAGTTGGGGGTCTTACCATGCCCTGCTCTGGCACTGCAGCCTGGACTTTGCGGCTGACCACCTGAGCCAGGGCGGGGCAGTGCTGCGGGGGCCTGAAGCCCCGTTTGGGCTCTGCTCCGCTGGCCTTGGTGGTGGGGACCCTTGCTGGCTGGCCTCGAGTCTCGTACACGTTCATGTGCAGCCGGTTCCCCTGCCGCGCTGCACTCTGGGAAACAAATGAACGGGTTAGTCTCATCTGCTGTGATTCAACCTTTGAACTAAGTTGCGTCTCTCTACTAATAAAGATAAGAATGTGTAGGTCCTGTCATTGTAGTATTGAGTGCTACTTGACACGGCAAACAAAGAAAAGCCTGTAATCTCTCAGAAATAAAGGTGAAACACCTGTAGCCTTATATTATTTGAATCCAGTGTTGTGGCCTGTAGTATTCCCTGCCCCGTGCTCTGTGTGGCTGTGTTGGTAGAATGGAATGGAAGCTCTGTTTGTGAGACCAGCAGGATTAGTGGGTTTGCCCTGGGAAATATCTACTGCTGGTACTGCCAAACTTAAGACTTGAATCTGACTCAGGATCCAAAGTTACATTTTGCTTTATTTCAGCCACTATTGTCAATTAGATCTCCAGAATACTTCAACACACCAGCATGGCCAATCCATCCAGCTGATCAAACTGTCCTACAGGACTCTTTACAGGATCCATGTGGTTTGTGTTGGCCAGATCGCAGGGCTCCACTTTTCTATGAGTATTTCTAAGAGAGAAGATTCACCTCTCCAGTTTATCAAAGTGGAACTGTTGGTACACCATCAACTTACCTTCAAAGCCTCCTCATACTCCACTAGAATAAAAGCAGAAAGTATGTAAGTATGTAATGTAACATTTAATTGGATTCATTCTAAATGTCACAGATGTTTTCGGTTTTGTGCTTACTTACCCTGACTGTTTATGGACACCTGAAAGAAAGGAGACAATGATCAAAGATTTTTCATGTAATTCTGCCAACACTTTCACAGTGGTGTCTGCTGCTTGTTGATCTGGTAATACAGTTTCTGCAAACCAGAGGGCCACTCAATGGAAAAGTCACAATATCTCAGCCCCTTTTGCGCCTCTACATTTATGGAAGTAAAATGTGAAATGGCTTGAGCTTATCAAGTCACTTATCTCTCACCTCCTCGTTCTCCTCGTCAAAGTATGTCAGCTGAAGGCTACACAGGCCAAAGGAGCGCTTCACCTGCAAACAGAACACACAGAGAGAAAGCTGTGTGATGGGACAGCTGTCCTTATGGATAAAAGACAAAGAATGCTATGGCATCAGTGGACTCAGATAAAGTGTTAATAATTCCTTTCATTTCGATTAGGACAATGAAATGAAAATGAATGATGTAAATCAACTGTTTCAGTTGCCAAGGGTCTACCGTGTGTGTGTGTGTGTGTGTGTGTGTGTGTGTGTGAGAGAGCGCGCACGCTGATCCCTGCTCAGCCAGAGGAAGCAGCATTCAGGGAGTGGGTCTCACACTCACACTCTGAAAGTCTCACACCGTATCCAGGTAACTCTCTTCCATCTGTGGCTCCCTGTTCTACTTCATTACACTTCGACACAAACCAGTGCGCGGTACCAACTCGTACTGCGCTGTATCATTCTACAATTCATGACGAATGAAGAACAGATCACGCTAAACCTCGCACAGCGGTCCAACTTGCATCTCTCTGACTGGCAAAACAGCAACTCAGAGTCTCATGTCTGGCATCAGTGACTCAGCAGCACTCAGACAAATGAACTCGTCCAGGCTGCTGGGCCTGAGAGGCATGGACCATAAATCCCAGGGTTCCTTGCGTACATTTCACCTTCTTTCTTGACACACAGTGTGCAACTGATTAAAAAATGGGTCCTCTGGACTTTTGCCCTCACAGTTTCCAGTAGGCCTAGCCTGATTCTAGCTCACTGGTGCTCTATTAGCCCCTTCTCCACTGTTCTCCACCTGCTTTGGTTTGATGAGTTCCTAGATGTAGATCATGATCGTTTACCTGTTTCTTCTCTTCTGAACAAAGACGACCACAATGAACACAATGTGTGGTGCCTGTAATTGGGATACAACACAACCAAATAAGTAGAGAGGGAAGTAGAAAGCACTCAGACCTCTGTCAAGGCTGAACATTTCCCCAAAATTAACATTTTACTCAAAATGTCTCACATCTTGTACATTGTATGTTTTAAATATTATTTTTTATTTATATTATTTATCTTTACAATTTTTTTGGAGAGCATTGAGACTGTGTCACCCATTTTTTCTTATTTCTTATTTCTTTATGCATTTATGGAGATATGGCTCTAAAGGTGAGATCTGCCCTATCGGCCCGACCCCTATATCTGAGGTATCCTTCAAAAATGTCCTGGATTTGGATACTGATCTGGACCTATCCCAAAATTTACTAGTTTCGAAGTTAGATTAAGGTCCATCCGTCCATTCATTTTTGTGTGACCCCATGTAACAAACAAAACAAACAGCGAACCAACAACAGAACCCCCTTGGTAGAGATAAAACAAAAATAATGTATAGCTGTAAAAAATTTTAAAGTATTAAGTATTAAAGAAGACGAAACAAGATCGTGGAACAAATTGAACAACTCCAAAGCGGTCTGACACATAGAATGACATTTTGGGTCACTAATTGGCTTGTGCCAGCCTAGAAAATGCCTTGGATTTTCCACTAGAATAACATAACAGCACATAAAAGGTCCCACTACAGTCTCTTTAATAACCTATAACTGAAACATCAGAGCAGAAGTAGAAGCAATCAAGGCTGAGCCTGCCAGTGTTGCAGGATCGTTCTCCTACACAGACGAACATCTAGGAACATCTGATGTCCAAGTTGATTAACTACTGGATCCCCTTACATTAAGTTCTCAACTGCCTCTCTCCCTCATCATTTCAAAGAGCAGCACTGTACAAGACATGCAGGTAGTCAGAGTAAACTTGACTGATGCTGTTTTTTTTTGTGCTGGGCCAAACATCACTGTCCAATTGTAAGTGGACTGAAAGCATCTGTACTTCCAACAACAGTGTGATACATTTTGTCTCATCAGCCCAGTTAACATTTCATTCATCATCCTTTCATTTAAGTATCAGATCAGAGTCAGTGCTGAAATATAATGTAAAAGTAAATATTTAGTGTGATGCTAAAAAAAAATACCTGGTGAAACAGCTCACAACTGATTACGTTAACCAGCAACAGGTCAGACACGTGACTGAATATAAGAAGAGCAGGGGCACCACTCAATGAAAGGCTGAGTGGACAACAATTTAAGAATAACGTTCCTCAATTTAAAAATTCACTGCATTAAAAACGGACATGATTGTGTAAAGGTAACCAATGCATGGGCTCAGGATGAACACAGTTAATCACTGCATCCACAAATGTGAGTTCAAACTCATATATACCATACCATACCATATATATATATACCATATAAAGAAGAAACCATATAGAAACAAGATCAAGACACACTGCTGCTTTCTGCTGAGGCACAGTAGAAAACTGTCCTGTAGTCCGACCAATCAAAATATGAATTTCTTTATGGAAATCAAGGATGCTGTGTCCTCTGGCCTAAAGAAGGACAGACTAACCAGCTTGCTCAGTGTTTAAAAGTTTAAAGTTTAAAAGTCAGCATCTGTGATGGTGTGGGGTGCGTAAGTGCACATTGCATGGTGCTGTGGTGATGTGTCTAATGAAGTATGCCAGCACATTGGTGAGCTGACTGACAGAGAGTGGATCTCCATCTGTGGGCTGACCAACAGCACGCGCTGCCTGAAAAAGGCCCATCACATCCTGGACTGACGATTCAGGCCTTGTAAAACAAAAACAAACGCACTAAAAACAGTTTTTATCCAACAGCAATTAATGCACTCAATACTGCTAAAAGATAGATTACTTTATTCATCCCTGAAGGGAAATTATGTAACCACAATTGTAAACACAATTCACATGCAGTTGAACAGTTTTAAGGGACTGTGCAATACTATTGTGTATGTGTGTGTGTGTGTGTGTGGGGGGGTCAGGTATGTGTTTTTAATCTTTTTTTATCTGTTTTTCTTACTTGTTTTAGAGTTATTTACTGTATATTTATATTTATTACCTTTTTAACCTACATAGAAAGGGTCTGTACTTACTTTTGTTGTATATGTACAATGGCAATAAAGTTATCCTATTCTATTCTATTCTATTCTATAAAAAAAAGGGCTGTGACCAAATTGTATGTAAAATGCAGATGTGATCAGTGGGTGAGGACGTTGTAAAACAATGATCAAATAGGACACATCTGGGCTCCCAGGTGAAGGGAGGAAGAGGGTGAGTCTCCAGGTAAATGTCAAGGGACTACACCTGTCACCCACTCAAAACATTTGGTGCGTTACGATACTTAAAATATGACATACTGCTGAGCAGCTGAAATCGTGGAAGAATGGGATGACATTTCACTTTCAAATCTATAGCAACCATTCTCCTCAGCTCCCAAACACATACAGAGTGTTGGGTAAAAGAGAAGCGATGCCACACAGTGATACACATGGAACTGCCCCAACTACTTTCATGTGCTGGCATCAAATTAAAGATGAGTAAATATTTTTCAAAAAACAATTAAATTCTTCAGTTTCACTATCTGCTGTGTGGTTTTGTATCACTTCCAATAGAATATTATGTGATGTTAATGAGCAAATCGTCACATCCTGTTTTTCTTCACAATTCACACAGTATCCTAACTGTTTTGGAAACAGGGTTGTAATATCTCAGACAGAGAGACCAAGCCAGCACTTTTACTTTAATACTGTAATTACATATTGATGCTAATAAGCATGTACTTCAACTGACGCAGCACTTTTTCTTGTAACGTAAAAGATCTGAATACTTCCTCCACCATTACAGTCCAGACCACCAGCGTCTGCATTGTGTAAAAATCACACATCAAGTGAAATGATCATATCCATACAGAGTTTGACAGTGTCCCAGTGGTTTTTACTCCTGTCCCTGTGCTGCTGATATTCTGACCTCTATCACAGTGACCTCTATTAACACATCCATGCTGCAGCTATTCTGTATGAATCTCCATCTTGCAGAGCTACAGGATGCATGCAGTTATGTTAAAGTCTGTCTTGTACTCAGAGGTGGAAACTGGATGCTTGGATTGGATCGGATACTTTTAATCCCTGACTTTAGTGCACCGCTCTGAGAAGAGGCCCTGTCTTCATAAAAGATAAACACAAGTCCATAACTGAAAACAAACGCAAAAAACGGAAATGCACTTTTACTCTACTACATTTATTTCATAGGAATTCTTTGTATTGGAGTGTTTTTATGGTGCTGTATTAGCACTATGACATGACTCTGTTGTCATAATGATGAATTTGTGCTGTATACACAGAGAACGTAACATGTTGCATCTTAAGAAAACACCAGGAACATCTTCAACAATCTGACAACACATCCGTCGCATTTGGGGGAAAAAATGCTGAAAACTGAGAAACCAACTGTAGCAATGGGACAACACAAGTGGCACACATGTGGCACGAGGGGAGAATAAAAAATGTTGAACCTGGCCATACAGGGCCAGGATATGCTTGTTGCCATGATTTGTGTGTCAAGAACTTCTCATGAAGTGGCGTATCCATTAGTATCCAACTATGCACCATGATATACCAAACTGAGCAAGACAACAGGCAAACATGGCTGAGGTGGTGGGTTTTCATTTACAGCAAGTATATAGAGGGAGCTCATACAGGCTGTACAGCTTGTACAGGTTAAAGAGTCAAGTGTTCCTTGAGAAGAAGAGCTGGGGAGAAATGTTGGAATGAGTGCTTGCAGCCTTCAGTGAAACATGGTGGTGGCTCTGTCTTTCCTGCCAGTGCTGCTGACAGACATTGTCTGAACTGATGGGAGCATGAATGCTGCAAAGCACAGGCAGGTTTTATTTCATCATGCCGTTCCTTCTGGAATGAGCCGGCCTGATGGGGAACGGTTTTATTTTTCAGCATGACACTGCTGTAAGTGAAATCACACTTGGATAAAATGCTGCCAGGCGTCCAGACCTGGATCTCAGAGCTGCAGGACGGGATCAGCCGAACAGAGAAAGAAATAAAAGAAGCCTGGTAGAATAGACCAGAGGATTACTGAAGAAAACACAGTCAACACAGTCTCCACAAAAGAGTTCAACATGAGGTCACACTTAATACAGATTTTTGCCACCTAGAGAATTTCAGATTTTTTTTCCATTTAATTTTTTTGTACATATTTCCTGTTGGTTGTATAGCAATGAAGTTATTAAAAATAAAATATGTATATAAATATGAATGGTCATTAAAACTTTGCTAAAACAACAAAGTTGTTTTATGGTGTCCTAGGACTTTACAAAATACTATGTGTGTGTGTGTGTGTGTGTGTGTGTGTGTGTGTGTGTGTGTGTGTGTGTGTGTGTGTGTGTGTGTGTGTGTGTGTGTGTGCGTGTGCGTGTGCGTGTGTGTGTGTGTGTGCGTGTGCGTGGTGACTGTTCTCGCTTATGCTAGGCCTAGCTGCTATGCTATTAACAACTGATGCAGGTAAATACAACCTAGAGTCCCATCCATCGCAGCTAACAGGCCAGACACAGTTCAAATCTTCAAATGGAGGATTCAGTGTGACTCAGACTGCTCAGGCCAGCTACGTGGAGCTGGTAAATAGTTTCCATGACAACAAGTTACTATAATAATTCAGTAAAGACCTGTGCTGTGTCCTCTCTGTCCTCAATGATAGAAGGTTTGCAATATCTGTCAGCTCACGGGACAATAATTGAGTGTTTCAACAGCATCTCTCTGCATCAACAGCATCTGGATCTGGTCGGCTACGACCAACCCACCCAGTATAGGGTTACTCACAATCGGTAGCGCTTGCAAACGAGTGCATGTGAGCAGTATAGAGGCAGACTGACAGTGCGGCGATACTCTCTTACCATGGCCTCCATCGACTCCCAGCTCCTGGTCTCGGAGCCCGACAGGAGAAAATTCTTGGCATTCCCCCTGAAATTCACCTTGAGGTTGATGTAGAAGTCCATGGCGTCGCCTGTCCGTACTTCAACGCATATTACAAACGACGGACACGGAGCGATTTCCCGGCCCAGCGACGGGCTATTTGGGTTAATCTCGCCGATTCAGTCCACCGTGAGTTATCCAACGGAGGGGATGAGGCGTATTTTGTGTTTACATCAGCGCCTTGGGCACGCCCACCCTGCACACGTGCCCGGAAAAGCGAGTGCCACTTCCGCTACCCTGTCTCTGCGCAGGACGAAGTTGAATAAAATCTCCGTTTAAAATTTGTATCGATATATCCAGCAAAAAAAGACAGTGTGGGGATTTGGAATTAACCTTCTGAGAATCGGAAGAAAAAACATCATTTTATAACTGAATGTAAATAAAAATATTGTGAGTGCGTACAGCATTATGTTTAAAAAGCCAAACTTCAACATTCAAACGATCAATTTCAACCCATATTCTGTGTTAATATAGTAATGAGAGGGATAAAGCTAGTTTCTATACAAATATTTTATTATTGAGAAAATTATACATTCACAAGAAGAGATGGTTGGACTCCAAACTTCCTTCAAATTTTAGACTTATTTTTAATCGAGGTCAAACTCTTCTCATGGACCGATGACACATTATTTTGAATTTGCATTAGCTTATGTAACCTTTTTTATATGTACCCCGGCATAGTTTTGTGCTACATGTTCTTAATGTACAGTATATGAGTTTGTAAAATAAAAAAATTGAAAAGGTTGTGTGGGTGTGCTAATCTCCACACTCTTTAGTCCTTACAGATTTTGTATAGATGGAATAACAGATATATTTGATCTAAAAGCAAATCGATTTTCTTTCAACATTGGTTTACTAATAATAATATATTGCTTTTTCAGTTGCTTAGTCCAAAAAGTCAGCTATCTAATTAGAATGTATTCAGCACCATGGAATCCCAGTAACATGCAGTGTTGTTAAAACTGTTTGTTTGGTTTTTCTTTTACTGAATAATAAAAAAAAAAACAAAAGAAAGTTATTACTACAACTTCCTCCTTGCTATTGTAGTCAAGTTTTATTGGAGACACTTGTTGGGATAAAATCCAGCTTCTGCCAGAGAAGTTATTTTTCAGTTTACAAATTGAAGAGGTAGTAAAATGTTGCTAAATCCTGACTGTTGGACCAAATTATGTTGCAGCACTTGTATCCTTGAGACACTTCAAATCAGTAATGACAGATAAAAACATAAATACAGAATACATCCATTTTCTATACTGCTTGTCCATTCAGGATCAGAAGGGGGCAGGTTACAGTCTGAACAAGTCGCCAATCTACCACAGGGCTCACACCTGAAGCATTCACACTCAACCAATCAACCTAACCTGCATGTTGTTGGAGGCGTGGGAGGAGGCTGGAGAACCTGGAGAAAACCCACACAGGCAGAGGGAGAACATGCAAACTCAACACAAAAAAGGACCTGCCCAAACCAGAGCACTTCTTGCTGTTAGCAGTTCTAACCAGTGGAGCACAGTCGTGCAGTGCACCATCAGCACTGTTACAGTTGACTTATCTGTGCTCCAGTTCATCACAGCATTGTTGGAAGGGGCTGTGGACAAGTTCTTCCTCGCCAAACTAGGAAAACCCTTTCTATATAGAACTGGGACAGTGACACTCATAGACACTCACAGAGAAACGCAAACTATTGATACCAAATATTTTAAAAACAATTTCATTTAAAATCTTGCTATAAGATTTTTCTTCATTATAACCAGGAAAATAAGACCGGTTTGAATCCACAGCCTGATCCACAGTGGTTCACCAAGCCAACAGTACTTATATATATTGAAAGGCCACCTGCGTCAGAGCAGCTTCTCCCCCTTGTATCCGAGTGCTGCTGTTACACAGTAGGGAACAATGGCCACAGTAGCCAGAGGCACAGTGGCACTTTTACAGAAAGACAGCAGATAGAACAAAACTCCACTGTACACAGGCGGCCGAAAAGCAGAGTCAAATAACTGCAGCAAGACCAGAGTTGCACTTACAGAGGTAAGCCTATAGATGGAGCCCTTGCTCCCTCTACTGGACACTGCCCTCTCTGTGTGTGCGTACAGGGGCGAGTGGAGCCCCAGGCCCAGGCCCAACAGAGTGCCAGTGTTTCTAACCAGACTGGCCAAGGGGCTAGTGTCCATGCTGACCCACTCTGCTTTGCGGCACCAGCGCCGTGCTTTCTCCACGCTCCAGAGGAGGTCAACACCCACCACCTGGAGGCACAGGTACAAGAGGAGCGCAAGGGAGAGGAGGAGCAGAGAGATGAGGACGTAGGAATACAGGTGGGCCTTGAAGATCTGCTTAGTCCGGCTGAAGGATTCTGCCACCAGGATACCTGTAAGGAAAAAGGTTTGTTATTTTAGTTTCTGAGTCCAAATATATGAATTACTATGGTATGGTATGGTACTGTGGTTATAGTATCTCCTTTATTAGTCAAATTTGCTTTAACGTTGATATGGATTTATCTTAAAATTGCAGATCTTTGACAACAAAATGATGAATTACTGTCTGTTTACAGTAATTGTTCCACATGTACATACACAGGATACACAAAATATTATCCAGTAATTATGATTTTGTATCATAATTTTAACTTTGAAAATTGTAATTTTTTAATTAGTATCTCATAATTGTGACTTCTTCAATCACATTTTCTTCTTAGATCTATGAGACACTATTTAATATTTTTTTACTGCAACAAAAAACATTGTTGACATTTTGATTTTGAGTCAAAATCCTCACCATTTTGAAATTACTATAAGACTTTTTTATTTTTATCATACTATAGCTCTACACTTTTTTCCTTTCTTAGCAGAAATGGACCATATATTATGTGCAAAGAGATTTATTCTCCATTCACATTAGATTTAGTGTAAAGTAAGTCTGCAACAAAACATATCAGTCTCTGAGTAGGATACGAGTACTGGTGTAGCCCTTCATATTGGTGCTGGTGGCAAACAGAGCAGTGAAACTATAGAAAGTTGGCACTAATAACTGTTATCAACTGCTTGTTTCAGCTTGATTTTACTTTTAGAAGATATAGCGACAAGACACCATGATGTTTTTATTTCCTATTTTCAAAATGAGTTGAAAGCAGCATTGTTTCTGCTGGCTGTACCTATAATAACTCCTGTGATGACCTGATGTGGGAAGTGAGCAGCAATGAAGACCCTGGAGAGGCACACACACACCTGCACACACCAGAACAGCATCCACAGCGATACACGCACACACCTGGAGGAAAGACACACCCGTGTTAGCGCTCCAACTAATAGATGCAAATAGTACAGGTGAGGTTGATCTTACCATTTTGTGACTCTCCATCCTTCTTTTTTCAGCACTGTGCCGAGGAGTGACGACATAATTGTGTAGTAGACTGCCGCAGCTCCCATGGCATGGCCTGATGGACTTCCTGTCAGAGTTTTGTCTTATGAAACTGACTTAAGTAAAAGTCAAACTCGACTCACTCATGTTACTCTTACCTGGTCCAGTCTCACAGGTCATGGGGAACTGCTCTATCATTGGCTGGGAGGAGTTGCCATAGTAACCTGTCTCTCGAACCCACCAATAGGGGCGTTCTCCAAACAGAAGCCTGAACAAGAATGGTGTCGTGAACACACTTTGCAAAGAAAATGCAATCTAAAATTGAATTACATCATCATCATCATCATCATCATCATCGTTCCACTTCCACTATTCACCATTTCAGCATCAGGTTGACCCAGTCTCCTACTACTGCCACCCACACCAGTTTGATCGCTTCAGCTTGCTGTACATGGAACCATATAGGGAACAACAGGAAGAAGGTGTTGTGGAGGTCTGTTGCCATGGAGACTAACAGGAAGTAGCCCTGGCTGTGGTTGTAATGGGTCTGCAGGTAGGACGTACTAATCACACCACAGCTGTGGAGCAAGTCCATTATTGCTGCAAGACAAGAGAATGGACAAAGGTGTGACCGCTGTGTGTGGACCTGAATCTTGTGTTTGCAACTCAAAACAAGAGAATCATTAAAACCTAGACCTTCAGCACATCAGTGACATATTTTGGCATTTAATGCCATGAAAGTTAGGAGCAACATTTTATGATCTGAACAGGGAGTCAGTGTAACTTGGCAAAGGTAGGTTTATGTGTTAATTAATTAAATCAAAAATCAAAAATTAAAATTAAATCAATTACAGGGGGTTAAACTTTTAGAAATGTTGGCAAGGCTGTGAATATTCTCATTTGCCCAGGTCATGGTTATCTCAAGGAAATTTTAATTGAAATCAACTGGACTGTAGGTCGAGAGGCGAAACTTCTTCAAGACCTACAAAGTAAGTCCAGTTGATTTCGATTAAAATTTCCTTACTTAAAACTTCCTCAGTAAGGCAGGCAAGAAAAGATCTCTAGAACTGTTGAAGTGAAGTGGGACATACAGTCCACTTGCCTGCATAGCATTGGAAGACAAAATGATGATTTGCTAATACAATAGACAAGATTCTACTTAACAGAAAGTAACAGAATGTAATAGATTTAACAAAATTCCCTTAACGCAACCCACAGTGTTGGAGAACAGAAAGATCCATCATCTATGATGAGGTTACCTTTTGCACACAATGCATCTTAGCAACAAGAGCAAAGCAATGGCCTAATAATATTACATAATACAATATTATATACAATAGTAGACATGTACTTACACAGGTTTGCAATGATATTACAGCGTCTCTTCCTCTTCTCTGAAAATTCACTTTGGATGCGTGTACATGAACAAATCGGTCCTTTAGAGCTACAAACAGCAGCCCTGGAGCAAGTGGTGAGAGTGTGTGTATATGAGTGAGTCTTTAAGTGGTCTCAAAGGCACGATGACAGAGCCACAACTGAACAAATGCTGTGTGCTTTGTGTTTCTATTTACAATATTGTCAAAAGTCTTTGCAAAAATCAGATTGGTGTGTGCAGGGTTTGTGTCTAAACCCTTCGTGTATGGGTCTGCATGTGTGTGCATATGTGCTTCAAGTCGGACTCAAGGGTTGCTTTTATATTCAGAAAGATCACCTGGTCCTCAGGCATGGACTTTGCACTGAGTGAGACAGAGTCAACAGAAGGGAGGGGGGACAGATCAAGGAAGGGAAAGAAGGTTTGACATGATGACACAAACAGCTTTAAAGAGGAATTTCACGGCAGCTACTGTTACAAGATACAGTAAACCTGTCCAGGTTCAGATGTCCACAATATTGAGAGTGGTGTCTATAGAAAGCCTTTTTTTTTTTTTTTTTTAAACAAAATTTGAATTTAAAATTGAACAAAAGGAATGGATTATTAGCTACCCACCCACAGTATTAAATGAGTGTCAGTGAGACTGTAAGGAGAACTTCCACTCAGAATTTCAAGGTTGCATGGGAGATCCGTAGAGGCCAAGTCAAGGCCTGTCAAGTGATTTGATGGGTACCTCCTGTTTAAAGTAAAAGGAAAGCTGAGGTAATACCAGGGAAGTTCAGCTGAACAGTCAGCCTGTCAGCTTGGAACTGCTCTTACATGTCTACAACGAAATAAAGAAGCTCTTTTTTAAATTCCAACAACTAACTCAGTGTCCTATTTTTTGCAGTCTTCACATTAATAAGAATGTAAGAACATCTAATTAATGAAATATAAAATATTGTCAGTGAGGGGAAAGGGTTAACAGTGGTGTTACTGTTTTCATGTTGACCAGCACTGTGTCCAACTGTGACACCGTTTCATGTTCCAGTCACAAGTTTCCACTGTGACACAGGCTCGGGCACACTTACACACGTGCCTGTCCACATGTAAACACATCAGCTGGTCTGCAAACACACGCAGGGCTACACGCTGACCGCTTCTGACCGAGCATCCCCTGCACAGCCCTTCTCCAGTTCCCCACTACCTCACCCCATTAGCTGGCCTATCCATTTCGAAATCACTGTCAATATAGTTTCTTTACAGCCCTTACGCCTAACTGTCTACTACTACAACTTTTTTCTGTAATCTATTGAACTCATCTTCTCCTCCTTCTTTTTACAGTGATGTAGGTACAGAGGCTTGTGAAAAATATGGCTGCCTACATAGTGCTACTGTTCGACAATATTGAGAAATTAGGTCAGTTAACGCAACAATAGTTTTAACCCCTTAATGCCTATTGTCATGATTTGGCATCAAACCGCTTCCGCTCCAAAACAGCCAAAATACCATCTGTATTAGTATCGCTTTGTTAAATTAATAAAAGAATATTCATACCTGAGATGGGAGCAGGTATTTTACCTTTAGTGCCTGTTGTCACTAATTTGCATCATAGACAATAGATAATAGATAATAATAGATTTATATATATTTTATATCTATTTTATGTGCTATACTCAAATTAACACTCTCAACTTAATTTAGCATCTACTTGAAAGCAAAAACACACACCAAAATTTTTTTTTGATAATTGGAAATAAATTCAGGCGTTAAGGGGTGAAGTATAAGTAAGATATTTACAGTATCTCTGTGCACTACAGCTCACATTCTGTTAATGGTAGTGTACCAGCTACCACAATATATTTACCAGGAGCTCATAGTACGAAGTTGTTATGCTGTTTACCATTTACCACATACTGAAATGCACTTAAAAAATATGAACACATACACATACTTTTTCTTAGTATATTTGGCCATATAACAATACCAGAGTGGCAATATAAGCCATTTTACATTCATTGTTTAACTAAAAGTCCATATACCTCCACTATAGTACTGGTACTAGTACTGACATGTATGTGGAGCTGCATTCCTACATGGAATAAAATCAGAATCTGTCACATTTTAGTGTGTACAATGTGTGTACAAATGTCCACCTTCATGTACAGTTAGCGAGTGACATTCTGTCCAGTTCTATTCTTGGTTCAATAAAGCCAACCTGATCTAATCCATGTGTTTCCTTACAACAGAAAAGATTAATGCCATCAATGTAGCATAAAGATTTTTATTTACAAATGTACAATGCATCCAAATTCTTTTAGATATATAGACAAAAAAACACTTGAATTAAAGATTTCATTTTACATGTTAGAATTCACATACAGTAGCCTTTACCTCATGGTCATCATCACCTCCTCTAAAAGAATCCTGTACCATCACACTACTTTAAATGACAGAGCTGTCCCAGATGTTCCAGACACTTCCATCCCTGCCAAGAATGAAGGCAGAAAATGTTCATGCATCCTAGTCTGAAAATTCTTGGTATTGGTCCTTAAAAAAAAACATTTCCCCCCCCCTCATTTATCTGGGAGCAGAGATGAGAGGTAGAATGTTCTGGTCCCAGTTGTCATCCCAGCACTGTCCTCTGCTGGTGCGGAGGTTCCTCCTGAACAAACCAAGTTTGCCTCCTGTGTTGGGAAACTCAGAGAGGAGACGCTGAAAACACATTGAGACACATCCATATCAGTCATTTAAAAGAAGCCGATATAAGGGAACACAGAATCCGTGGGTTCAAAAAGAAAAAGGGAATACTCTGTGTATTACTAAGTATCTGTATTGTGGCTACAGAAACAAATTAAAACCAGGACTTTGAAGCAGAGACCCTTCACCTTGAGCTGCTCGGCAAGCTCCTGGGAATTTCTGAAGATCAGCCCGTTCTCCTCATGTTTCACCAGCTCATGTAAACTAAGGAGAGACAGACTGCTGAGTTAGTTAGCCTTCATACAGACTTGCAAACACACACACACGCACACACACACACACACACTGACATACACCCACACATTTCAGCTTTACTTATTCATTTAAAGTTCCCCTTCTTCTTTCCAAAAATCAACTGATTTATGATGGGAAAGGTAGTGGAGGGATTATTATTTAGTGTTTACAGAAGTGACTCTAATTTAGAAGACAGTAATTATTGGGTAAAATGTGGATCAGTAACCAGATCCAGGAATTTCATTACAGGATTCTTCACCATATCGAGTTCAGATAAAATTTCCTATTCTTTGAGACTTGTGATGTGCTGAGAAGGATAACATGCAATGCTAGATGTTGATCATTATGTGTGCATGTGTGTGTTTGTGTGTTAGGTAGCAGGTAAAATATGCAGCATGCTTGTGTAATCCAGGCAACACTGGTGACACTGATATACTCTGAAGAATGCACTCCCAGCGCACTCCTCACTAGCAAAAGAGTATCGCATGCACACTCTTTGCAAGTAGAATGTGTAATCTTGAGTACAGTTGTATAACCACGTTTGTTTAAAAATGACCTCAAGGGAACATCAAGAAATAAGGGTGTTAAAAAGGGAGGCACAACTTGGTAGAAAAATAGGGGCAAGAAGAGTTCTGAATATAATAGTGTAAAATAAAGAAGGCTGTCATTCTCAAAAGGAGACAAGCATGCTGTGGCCTTGAGGCGTACAATAGACCAGTATGCCCTGGGTTGGAAAAGGAGAGGCGCCCCATGCCCGAAAAAGAGATCCTAATGGTCATGGTAATGCTGGAAGAAAAACTGGATTATCAGCAGGGCGTGAGCACAAGCATGGGCACAGATAAAAGAAGTCAGTGCTGCAGAGCTCTCTTTGGGTGTATCTTGTGTACAATGTGAACATCTACCCTTTTTTGCAGGCATTAGAGGTTTTTTTTGCTGCCTAAAACTTTGAGTCCTGACGATTTGATTGGACACCAATGAGAATTTTTTTTCCTGAGCTGATCTGAACATTTGCTAAAAACTTCTTTGAAATGCGATCTAGTGTTCTGGGACTTCAGTCCTGAGACACTCAAAGATTTTATGTTATGTTAACATGACGCCTCCTTAATTTAAATCACAAATATTAGGGGACACTATCTCAGTGATCTCAAGAAAATAATATTATCAATTAATATGATAAAAACAATATCATATTGATAAAATAAAATATTTATAATAAGAAATATTTACAATATACAAGGAGCATAATGCTTCACCAAATGTTCTATAAAGGAGGATTTTTAATGATCACTTGAGAAATGTACATAATAAGGTAGATAATATTTAGATAAACTATTTTTCACAAACAGGGGGCCTGCTGCTCAGGAGCCTCGTTGGTATGCCCCAACACCACTTGGTTATCTTGTCACCCCACTTATTCAAATCTTTATGTATTTTTGGAAACATTTTTGAAATTATGTACTATCTAATAATGGTGAAGAATCCTTAAAGGTCCTGACCAGTACCCCCCACCCTCTCCCAGCATGCAGCGCTCACCAGTCAAAGTGGATGGCACAGACAGGCAGACAGCAGCCAAACATGTCCACCACCTTCATGGGCAAGTCCAAACCACTGGACGACTTGTGAAGACAAACTCCCAGGTCCGCTGAACCTGGAGGACAGAACAGAATTTGTGGCAAAGGGTTGATAAACTGAGTGATACATACGAGAGATGCATTACGTGACTCATATTGAAAGGAGCCACTTGAGGCGGTTCAGGCATCTGGTCAGGATGCTTCCTGGGCGCCTCCCTTTGGAGGTGTAACGGACACTTCCAACTGGGAAGAGGCCCAGGAGTAGACTCGGAATTCTCTGGATAGATTATATATCCAATCTCATCTGGGAATACCTCGAGCTGAAGTGCTGGAAAACCTTGCTTGGGAGTAGGACGTAAAAGTCCCTGCCCCTGTCAGCCTCATCAGAGTGCTGACAAAAATGTGACTCTGATGCTTCTTCAGACATGAGACCAACATGTTAAACTAACCATCTAAAGAACATTCAGAGGTGCATGTCTGAAAGGGGCTCAATAAAATCCAGTGCTGTATGTAAAGTCTTACCTAATAAGAGTGGATAGTCCTCAGCCTCCAGCCAGGGAGTGCAGATCTTCACATGTTCTAAATGCAGAGAGTCTATCAGCTTCCTGTAGTGTTCTTTCTGAGGACCTTTACCTGCACGCACACACACACACACACTCACATAAAACAACTGAAACAGCTCTGAAAAGAGAAATGTGGTCAGACAGTGAGGAAGAGGAGCAGATTACCTGTGATGGCACAGATTAAAGACGGTAACGAGGCTCCTGCTTTAACGAAGCCTTCATACTCTGTGGAGAGCAGGAACATATGAGGTGAGAACCGATGAAACGTACTGAATATGTTTTCGGCGCCACGTGTGACATGAGGTAAACAGCAGCACTCACCTTCCAGAGCTTTCAGCAGGATGGAGAAATCCTCATCCTCTGTGAAGAGAAAGTAAATGTTTCCGAATATAAACAGATAAAAAAGCAGGACTGTTAAATTAGACTGGATGAGTTTGAGCCACCTAATAAACTGACAAGTAAGTGTACATCACAGTTCTCTGTTTAGAAAAGTCAGAACTGTTGCCATTGTATGATTTATTCTAACCGACAGTTTAAAAAAATCTTATATGAAGAAAGAAATTAAAAGCTTTGAAAATTTGAAGTGATATTGATGTCATCAATAAGTCATCATATGGAGCATCAGCTCCTCCTCTGACCCGTCCAGCTGGTGCTGCTGAGCAGCAGCGCCGGGCGCTCCGGCCCCAGGGTCACCGAGTCATCAGCAAGATCACGAACCGAGAAAACGGTCTTCTCCACTGCGTCCTCCTCAGACCTGAAAACACACACACACAGCATTCATCCTGTAACAGCCTGTTCCAGCAACTCATTTTGACTATATAATGATAAATATTTACACCAATAACTGCACGGTTCTCTATAGTTACAGAAATATAGACACTACTCACAAATGTTCCACTCTTTGGAAACTGTGGGGTCTGCTCAAAGATCTTAAATATCTTAAACAGGGTTTTTCAAAACAACATGCTTTTGGAAGATATCGACACAATACACAAACTGACCATGGCAAAACTACAGGAATTTTTTGATGCTTTGTTTGAGGCAAAGTGTGAAAGGTTTCCCAAACCAAACGCACTGGGGGCACTTTTACAAAGCGACATGAAAATGGCACTGCGGCGTGTTTGTCTGCCCATCTTCACCCCTCACCCTCTGTGCTGGAACTCAGGGTAAGTGTCAGCCAGCCTCCTGAAGAGCTCATGCTGCAGCTCCACTGGAGTCTCTCTGAAGATGGAGGCCGGTCTGTCGTACAGGGTCGTCGCCCTGCAGAGATCAAACAGTCAACAGCTTCTTCACCTTTTGTAAGCGCAATGTTCTGCATCTTATTGTATGAAATGTGCTACATATATGAATGCATTCTAATTATAATCATTCTTCTTATCTCCCTGCATCAAAAAATTATTACTGACACTTCCAGCACTGTGTGTCTCACAGGGGATCGTTAAATATTTGCTTGTTCCTTTTTCAACAGCTAAACAATAGTGTGGCAAGTTGTATCCAAGCAATATTAAAGTGACAATGTTTTTTTCATATAACCACTGTATATTAACCAGAGAGTACTCATCTTTCACTTGTTTATTGTATCACATTTGAGTTTTATTTCAGTTTGGAGAAAGAGGTGGCTCTAATTTGGGTCCATTTTTTATATCCAGTTTTGTTGTTGGTTTTCTGCAGGGCAATTATGGAGTGATGAAATTTGCAATAGATAATTATGGATCCTTGAGGATGAATCTCAATTACATATATGTATATGTATGTGTGTGTGTGTGTGTGTGTGTGTGTGTGTGTGTGTGTGTGTGTGTGTGTGTGTGTGTGTGTGTGTGTGTGTGTGTGTGTGTGTGTGTGTTTGTGTATGTGTATACATATATGTAACTCAGCACATTGCTACATATGAGATGGGTAAAAAAGAAATCATACCTGATGCCCCAGTTTTTCTGCAAGTCTTCCTTCATGGCGTTGGTAACACACAGGTTGTGAGTCGCCAGGGGCCCAAAGACGTGCTCGTACCTGGAAGAAGTGAAGAAGAAAAGCTGTCAGAAATGAGAGAGTCAGCAGTAAGCCTCGTGGACCTGACAAACACATCACAAACCCAAGAATCACACAGCTCACGCAATTACCAAGACTGAGCACCACAATGGAACGGTCTTAAAAAATATCAGCTTCCATGGACAACAGTGATTTGTGTGGTCGCATTACTTTTAATATTAGAAATGTTTTTGTGGTATAAAGAGAAAATGCTGAAGACCTTAAGACACTTTAGGATGTCTCCTGCTGACACCTGCCTCTTCAGTTTGGACAAGCATGTCACCACTGAAATGAATCAGTACCAGACCAAGTCAGGCAAGCCTGAGCTGGAACACCACGTCACAGTATATTGCCGATGACCAAAAGAGTTCAGTCAGCCAACAGAGTGCTAAAAGATGGGGGCATGCTCACAAATACCTGTACAATCTGATTTTAAAACTATTATCAAACTGCTATGAGATGCCATTTCTTATGTCGATTTAATTATGCGTCTTGTGCCAGCATTTTTTAAATTCTTCTTATTTTCTGCTCACCCATGACAAAAATGCTCTGAGCTATCTGTTACTAGAAACAACAAACTTCCCAGTGGTTCTCCACCCCTGTAAACCACCGCCATCCCCCGCAGAGCGCTGCAGCAGTACTGACCACTTAGCTAGTCGGACTACTGGGGATCTCTGGCCATGACTCAGAGCCATGATGGTGTAGCCGTAGTTGTGCCAGTCAATGATGAATCTGCTGCCACGCAGTACACACACGAGCCAAGCCACCGCAATGCCGGGCAGCCCAGGGGGATTCTGGGATACATACACAAATGTTGACATGAGATTTGTATGAGGAATCAACCTGAGTGGATTATGTGGTATTTGAAACTTTACTGTACTTTAAAACTGATTAAAGTTTCAGTCATTTAAAGAAGCTAAGAAAAGTCTATAAAAAAAGATTCAGTTAATGTGAACACAGTGGATTTTAAAATAAGAGAGGATCATGAGAAACAGGGCTAATCAATATCATCTAATCATATTGATAATTATTTGGGATTTACTGATCTATCATATGGATAGAATAACCACACTTTCCTCAAACTTGAAATTTATTCTGACCAACAGCCTTGAGACCCAGAGAAACAGCTTATGAAAATATGGAAAGGAGAAACGCTCAATGATTAATGCTTTGATTCAGATGAATATATGAAACATATTATTTATCAGAGTTTCATCTTGAACCAGATACTGTATCAGGATGCAACAAACCTGCATCAGAACATGAGACTGCAGTTCCATCCTCAGCAGCACAGCCAGAAGCTGCAGACACTGGGCGATCACCTTTGTCACATAAGTGAGGAGTTTTGGTCCCACTGCAAACAAAACAAAAAAAACAGCCACGCAGCACTTTTTGAAAACTGCAAGAACAATCCCAGAGCTTCAGACACAAATCTCTGCTAACGTGATTACCTCGAACACCTTTCACCTCTGCTATGGGGACTATCCTGATTTTCTCCTCTCTCAGCACGTCTTGGTGAGGTTTGGTGTCTGAAATGGGAAAAAAATGTCAGAGAAAAGATCCATCGCATGTGCAAATTAAAAGGATCCAGTCTGCATCTTTTACTACTACTGCCATGTATTGGAGTGCTTGGAAATTAATTGTTAAATTCCAAAAAATACTGTTATTTTTTATTAAACACAACAATTTGATTAGCAGATTCAAGTGATACTTTAGTCTTGTACACTTTCAGCAGAATCATACTGGGATAATAAGATGACATAGTGGCATTGTTCTATAAATCTCTGTTGTCCTAATGAATATTCATTTGTGCAACACTGTAATCAATAAGTATCAGATCGCTGAATTTTAGTGATATTAATTGCTTTGGCAATAACTCTTAGTTCCCTCTCTGCCACATGAAATGTATGATATGTTGGGGGGGGGATTTGGATATTTTTGAGTTCACATGGCTGCTCTGCGTTTTCTGCGTAACTCACGTTCAAGTACGACACCCGGCAATCTTTATTTTTATCGAGATAAATTATAGGTACGTAAGATCTGTAGTAACCAGTCGCAACTGCACATTTCCAGTTCTACTGTCTGTGTATGCCCGGTACATTTACTAGAACTGACTGTCATTAGTTTTGCTGCTTGGATGAGGCAAACAGAGACGTTGATTTTGTCTTATTTAGACCCACGCGCAGCCTCAGGTCCGGTGCTCCGTTGCGACGGAACATAAATGGTGATTGACAGTATGATAAAGTATGAGTGCGTCAGTCTCACCTAAAAACCCGACAAAAATCACATGATATCCATGCTTGCTGAGGGACAAGGCGTGATACTGCATCCGAGGGCTGCGACCGATGTCCCCCAGCACCAGCACACACACTCGCCGCTGAGTCCCGCCGTCCCGCTGCCGCAACCTCCGGAAACACATCGCCACCAACACGGTAATTACCGTCACCGTAGTCAGACACACAACTGGCGAGGACTCATTTGACCCGGGTACTGAGAACAAAGCGACAAGCGCCGCAAGTAGCGCAAACATAGTCAGACAAGCCGTGACAGTGCTGGGCGGCGCCATGTTTGTTTGTACCTCGTGATGACGTGGCCCAGCAGAGGGGGCGGGACTTCTTATTTAAAGGTCCCGTCGTAGAGATTTTGATTCGTTCATGTCTAATAAACAGAAATAAAAATAAAAAGTATTGTCACTTCTGATATCGTACAAGTTACTGACGGTTACATTGAGGCCATGGCTGTATTCACCACGGTTTCGCTACTTCAGATGGCAGGCACCAGCAAACCAATAAGAACTCTGGAGCGGTAGGATTATCTGATAACCATTAGTTGATTGACAGAAAACTTTGATAATTGATAAATCATTTAAGTTTATTATTTGAAGGACACAGCAAAAATCAAGAATTCACTTGATCCATCCTCCCAAATATATTGTATTCTATGATAGTAAACTCAGCATCTTTGTGTTTGTGACAGTGGGTGAGACAAACCAACGAACTGGGAACTATGGTGTGCATTTAATTTAATTCACCATGCCATACCTGATATTGATACATATTGATAATGGCAAATAAAACTTGTTGGTTGCAGCTTTACAGTTCTCCAGTGATGGAGAAATACAAGCTTGTCGGATTTTTAGGCAAAAAAAAAACAGAAGACAGAATCAATTTAATGCACCACGAGTTTAAAACAAAGGGGCTGAACATATATAAATTAAACCAGTTCAGGTCTTAACCCTTGTGGCATTTTCAAATCAACACAATCAAACAATTTTATGTTAAAATAGTCAACAGATATTTACTTCATCCCAATTACAATCCATATGAACAGCATATATGGTTAATATTTGCCCTTTACCTTTGTCACATTCACATTTATGAATTAGTTAATAAAATGTAATTAAAATAAGGGTTAAAGATGGATGACAGATGACCTGTCATAGTTGATCGTTGTGTGTGTGTGTGTGTGTGTGTGTGTGTGTGTGTGTGTGTGTGTGTGTGTGTGTGTGTACTGTATATACACAATATTATATATAATATAAACACGCGATATTTTTCCTCCAACAGTTATTTGAATGGAAACATCTGCGAGCTTTAGAGGCGCAACGCCTTCTACTTTAAATGCTTATATGTAAAATTCCATCTGAAAAGATTAAATGTCAGTGTGGTGAAGTAAAAAGAACATTACCCTCTGAACCGAGCAGAAGCAGAGTAAGAGTACCGCTAAATTATTGTACTTGAATTGATGTTGTGAATTCTTCACGTTATTGACTTTAGTATTCCGAAGACTTTTATTTTGAATATATATTTTTATTCAGAGACTCTTATTTTGAATCGCGAGTTATTTACGTGTTTTTTTTACTCCGTTCATTCGGCAGTGCAGTCGTCTCTGGTGCAGAATACCTGCCGATGTAAGTTTGTATTGCAGTTTTGGCGTTAATATGACGCAGTTAGTTATTTCTTTGCATTCCACAATGGTTAGGTGCCCTTGTTGTACTGGTGTCATATTGAGCTTTGCTGTAATTATTGGCATGTTGTATTGGGGCCTCATGTTGAGCCAACCGAGTAGCCTCGCTGGCTTGGCCGCATTACAGTCATAGTTCTAGCCTATATGACCATTTAAATTAATGTTGATTGTCAGAGAATAATTCAGACATGTATGTTTGTATTTTGTTTATTTCAGAAACTGAATGTTCATGCACTTCGTATACTGCCAGTAAAGAGTTCAAATCTACCTGAATGCAGTGTGTTCTCTGGCCGGAACCCTGCAGTGGTCAATATCCCCACCTCACCAGTTTAAAGGGTTATTCAGCAACAATTAATATACAGTTTATCCCTGCCTTTAAAAGGGAGCCTATAGGCCTTTTTTCAATCTTAAACTTGGATTTCGTAATAGCCCCTCTGACGTCACATCTGCACCCCTTCACCCTGTAAGAGAAGAGACAGCCCGTCCTTCCCGCTCCTGTTTTCTCCTCCGTCGCCCGGAGCCTCCGGATTGGATTCATCCGAGTGAGAAGATGCGGGCAGCGAGGCTCCTGCTGGCCACGGTGCTGGCTCTGTTTGCCGCAGTGTCCCGGGCGAGGGCGGAGGTGATCGATGACATCTTGAGCAGCCTCTCCAGGGGAGCAGCTTTCCTGGAGCGGCAACGCGAGCACATCAACCTGGACGGGGTGGTCGGGTTCCTCATGCTGCAGGGTGGGTAAACAAGGGCTGCAGCTGCGGGACCAGTTCCCCTTCAGAAACATCTGCCGTCCTCTCTTTGTCTTTTCGAGTGGAACAACTGTTTCGATCCCTCCGTATGTATGGTGACACTTTATGACACTGTTTATAAGGATTTTATACGTTGGAATTGATGCCATGTTGCTTCAAGCCATCGGGTCTGTCGGTTACGAATACTAGTGTAGGCCTATGTTGTTAATACATTATAATGAGCTTGCCGATGTTTAATAAGATAACAGCAAAATGTCAAACAGGTCAAACAAATATAAATTTGGGCTACACCTAACAATCATTGTCATTATCAATATTTCTTATCGTTAGTTTCTGAAGAATCAATTATTCACTTCAGCTGAGGTCCACCAAAATATAAATAAGTCATGTGACTTTACTGTGACATGCTGATGAATTTTAGTTTAGTATTCATATTTATGTACTGTATTTTTATTTTTAAAAAATCAAATGTTTTATCTACACAATTCACTTTCATTCTTAGTTTCCAGTCATGTACAACAAATCACATCATGTTTGAGAAGCTGCAGACAAAAATCACTTTTATTGGCTGCTGTGCTGACTAAGATGATCATTCACTTAAATTAAGAGACAGTTCATTTTCTATTGATTGACTCATTGTTGCAGCTCTGCTGTAAATGTTAATGAATCGTGAAGGTAGGGTTCTACAATAATTCATCAAGGCCGCAGAAGTACCTGTAGATGATCACGATCAACCTATGGACTTTGGTCCAGATGTTCTGCAGCTTTTTACTAGAAAATTATTGGTGAAACAGTTCGTAGGAGAAATCTCCCTCCTGAACTAATGAGACAAAAAAAGAAGAAGATGTTGAGATGTTTCACTAAAATATAAAAGAATGTCAGCTTTGTGCTGAGAGGAAAATTCAGAGGATCACCAAAGAAAGAAAGATTCATCCACTTGGAAACACATATCTTGAGTTTGTGGGAAATTTTGTGGCAATCCATCCATTATTTGTTTTGCTATTCCTGTCTTGATGACCTAAGTTCAGTGTTAGCAGCTACCAAAAAACTAACATCATGTGTTGAAAAGGGTTTTGTTCCTCTTTCATATCTCAGCTGAACTGAAGGAAGCCATTCGGACATGGCCTCACACCGACCCGGTCAGCTGGGCTCAGAGAACCTCTGCTGTCGCTCTGGTCAGACGTCTTGACCAGAGCTTTGATAAAGCTGTCGCTGCACTGCAGCAGAACGACCCTAAGTACTACAGAGGTAAGGTTTATATTTACAGCTGGGTGGCCATGACTCAAGCGGTAAAGTGAGTCGTCTACTAATGAGAAGGTTCAATTCCCGACTCCTGTGGAAGTGTCCTTGGGCAAGATGCTGTATTCCAAATTGTTCCTGATCTGTCATTGATTTGTGAAGGCATCTTGCAATTTTGTCACTCTCTGAATGAATATATGTTAATGGGAGGATGCGGTCTGGAGTGTAAAGTGCTTTTGAGTGGTCAATAAGACAAGCTATATAAATGCAGTCCATTTACAGCTGAGGAGAGACTCCGTCAGCCAGAAATCCTGTAAAAAGTAAACAAATTATTTATCAAACCACACAGCCTGAAGATGTATGTCATGTCTTTCCACCTTTCACTGATGTGTATGCGTGTTGTGCAGAGTTTGAGCCCCTGCTGTCATGGAGCTTCTGGATGATTCCTCACGAGTGGAGCTCCACAGATCCCAGCCTGGTCTACCCCTCCACCATGACCACCGAGTGTTATGACGAGCAGCTCAGTGACAAATGTCTGACTCTGCTGCTGGGAACCTGGTGCGAACACACAGAAAGAAGAAGAACAACAACGTAACATCACATCACAACCCATCTGCTGACAAACACAACCAGAGTCTTTAACTGACGTTAACCAAATGTTTTATTTTCTAATCTTAACCAGACGGTAACCAGATTTTAAAATGATGTGTCATTTTGGAGGACTTGTTAAAGTGGTGGTGTCATTTCTACAGGGAGTAAGGAGGACATGTCCCCCTTACCTTTTAACTCTAAATGTGCAAATGTGTTTCAGTTTGATTTGCTCACTGACATTTCTTTAAACACTATCTTGTACCATCCAGGTGCCAAAATACGGATGGGAGCAACACCAGTGAATATTGATTCTCTTACTTATCTGAGTCACCTTGAGTTATTATCATCTTTGAAGACTTGTATTTGTCCTGGGTACCTGCAGGTACATATAGAATGTCCCACCTCCTGATTGACAGTACTGTTTGGGACCCCATGCAGCCCAAGAGGATCAGGAACAAATTAAAAAAAAAAAAAAAAAATCTTTAAAAAAAAATATATTTTAATTTGCAGGTAATATTTTCTGAAAAAAACATTGAGTTTGAGGGTTTATGTGAAACCATTATTAATTGATTAACAGAATATTAACTGACAACAATAATAACTGAAATTAATAACTACTTAATAACTGAAAAAGTCACTAAATATCTGCTGGTCCCAAGTTTTACCTTTTGTTTTGGACACTCACCAGAATGAACTCCTGACAGTTCTGACTAAAAGATGGAGTGAATCAATAAATAATATTGCATTTTGATGAAACTTACCTGTTTGTGTCATGTGCATCTGTCTGAGCAGGAAGATGAATGGAACACCCTGCATCGTCACTAAGCCCTGCCGGGACACCATGACTCGTTTTGGTTGTCCACACTACTCCCTGTCCCACCAGCTGCTCTACTTCATGATTGGAAAAATGGTGAGATGTAGAACCAAGCATAAACAAAAACGTATGCTGTCCTGCTGCTCATAATACTCACGAGAACTGTGGATTAATCTGCTACGAAAAATTGTCACCAGTACTTTTGATAGCCGTGTGTTAGATTTTGATATATCCTGTGTCCAAGAGGTGGTGAAAAAAATCAGGACGTAACAGAAATAACAGGAATTCAGTTGATCTTCACAAGCTCCATCAATAAAAGCATGGTAAAGCATAGGATTCAATGGATACACTGTTCTTTAGAAGAGTTTCCTATCACACATCAGATCTTAATATGTAGCTACATAGCAAAAAAAAAGCTCTGCTGACCTTGTAAGATTGATTCAAGTCAGGATTCTGATGGGGTTCGTGTTTCCCTCTCAGAGAGGCTGCACCGGCCTGCTTAAAGGTGACACACGAGAATCCAGAGCCAACATGACTGAACAGAGCTACCAGAGGATCTTCTGCTCCAACATGATGAAGACCAACCAGGACATCATCAGCGACGGTCTGACCGCACAGACAGTGGATATCTTCATTGAAAACAGTGAGCATCTGACATTCTGGCAAATGTTTTTGTAACACTCTGGAACTCATAAAACTTTTTTGGATCATGCAAGGAAACTAAGAAAAGTTGACAACGTTTTTACCTGAAAACAGTCCTGATTTGCGGATTGGCCGGTTTCTCCGACTTCTACAAAACTGACTGGCTGCAGCACATCCTCAGGCTGCAGGATGAGGAAGTTGGCTGCTTCGGGAGAGACAGTGAGTGTTTGAACAGAATTATAACTGTAAAAATAACTGACTAATGGTGAAATGCTACGGAATCTGAATCATAATTATCTCATCATCATTACTAGGAAGTGTGGTTGTCAAATGTCTATGCCCAATATCTTGTGTTAATGTTATCTGTAGAAAAAATAAATGAATCATTTATACCTGTTTTTGTGAAATGGGGGATCAAAGCTGATATTTAATTATTGTCATGTGTTTTTATACTATAGTTAGTCTCAATTAGATGGAAAAAAATTGAGATTTCATGTTTTTTATCACACAAAAACATTGTTTTAACAGGTGGTGTACTGTAAATGTAGATTTACATTTTATTTTAAAGGTGCCAGCAGCTTTAACCAAAGTAGGCAGTTATTTGAGATGGTTCATATCACAACAGACGGATTGTTGGATGATTTACTGCCATCTTTCCTTCCTCAGAGAACATCATCTCTCAGATCATAGGGGACGAGCTGCTGGAGCAGCTGCAGCCTCACAGGAGAGTGAAGAGGAGGGAGAAGATCCTTCCAGGTCAGTCTGGCTTCATGTGATGCTCAGCGAGAGGCCGACAGATGGATGGATGGGTGGAGTGGTACAGTGTGAGCCCTGTTTAACTGGAGTGACTGAAGATAATCTCATCTCATCTCACCTACAGCAGGGGCATTAGGGCATAGTCTATTCAATGAGGTGGAGGGAAAGTGATCATCAATGCTGAGTGACAGGTTATTTTGACTCCAAGTTACACAAAGTTGTTGTTTTGTTTCACTTTCTTGTGGGACTGATCTAAGATCACCTCAGGGCCTAAACCTAATCCTCTCTGCCTTCACTTGTGAAACAGGTGATGATTAAACTTTATGTACTGTTTGTTCATTTTGAATGCAGAACCTTGACATTTAATGACTGTTTTGGTATTTTGTTGTTGTATTCCTGACATTTTTATTCCAGGGATTTGAGTATTTTTGCTCATTTTGGGATATAATTATTTAAAAATCATCCAGTGTGTTTTTCTGGATTTTTAGATTCTGTCTGTCAGAGTTGAAGTGTACCTACGATAAAAAAAAAAAAAAAACCATTCTTTGTAGGTGGGAAAACTTGCAAGATCAGCAGTGTATCAAATACTTATTTTCCCCACTGTATCTGTCATTTCTCATCTCACAGATGGCTGCTCCAGTCACATGACGGCGGTGGCTGTCGGAGCTCTGGGAGGATACCTGAACTACTACCTTACAGAACAGGACATAACGAAGAGGCCGCTCTCCTGAATGCACACTCACCCTCCTTCACCCCACGCAGCCACGGGTGCACGTTCACGTGAGCAAAACTTTGTAGACCATCAGGCAGAGACTGTCTCCCGACACGACGATATGTTGCTTTATGCTTTATGTTTGCTTTATGAAAAATGCTGGGTTGTGTCTGTTTGGATAAAGACTAAAGAGATGTTCTTTCTACTCTATGATTCTAATGAGGAGGATGTGGGCTCCTGAGGCTCCTTCCTACAGGTAATCAATCTCAAACAAGACTCCTTTACAAAGTGGTGGTCCTCATTACAAAGAACCTGAACAACTGAAACACGGATGTTGTGGTTGTCAAGACGTAGTTCACACAGCTCCACACCGACTCCAGACACAGTCAGGCAGGCACTGTCTTCAGGCTTCTTTTTTTTTCTTCATGAAATCAGAGTCTTTATAACAGCTTCATATTTCCAGAGTAAATAAGTGTATTGGAGGCAGAATTTTACTCCTTCAGGGTGGAGCACTTTCAGAAAGAAGTAATCCGTATGGCATGCGTGAAGACTGAAGGATGATATCTGTTCTAAATGGCCACATTCAAAGGAGAGGCGAGAAGAAGCTGGCCCTCAGCAAGAGGGGTCATGTTATTGAAAAGAGAAAAAGTAGTTCACACTTCACAGACTACATCGGCACCTCCCAGCTGACCAATCACATGAAGACGACCTGAGGGTCACAGTGATGGCTTTGGAAAGACAATGTGGGAAGGTGCGGGGTCAGAAGTCTCAGGTGCTCTTTTGAAAAGGGTCACTTCTGCCTAAATGATTAAAAACAGGAAACAGTCAGCCAATTGAAACCCTGAAACCCTGACTGAAGCAGCATTATTTGAAAGGCCAAGAAATATTTACTTTAACTAAAAACATCCTAAACTGCTAAAAAGATGATGCTGTTATTTTATAGAGAAAGAACTTTACAGGGCACATTTTTTGCCTTCCAAAAATAAGTATCTTTATTATTTTGAAATGATATTCTTCACTAACATTTGATCTGCTGATATAAAACCATACAGCAGGGCTGGAATATTAGGATGAATGTACAACCAGCACTCACCAAAGTGGATATAATCACAAATCATGAATGTATGTAGATGAACTTACACACAAACTGTTATCATGTATTTTATGATTAGCAGAATAAACACAACTAATCAAACAAAGCCTGGTAATCTGCTGTATTTCTACAAAACTTTTTTTGATATTCTATACATTGAACAGTGCTGATAATAGAAGTAGATCATCCCGGCTTACATGTCAGAACTCCACCGACAGTTATAATGTGAAAACAAACCCAGACTGATCGTGTAAGAGCTGTAGAGCAGCGAAACTCCCCCAGCCCAAATCAACATCAAAATAAAAGCTTGCCCTGGTGTGTGATTGTGTGCGCGCGTGCTGGCCGTCTCCGGGTTTAATTATCCTTTGAGTCAAAGGCACTGACAAAATGTTGTCTCGGGATGCAGTCGGTGATTGGGGATTGGCAGACCATCAGACGTTCCGCTGACAGGCCTGTGAAGATGTCACTTGTTCCAGCCAATGACCTCATAGAACAGCGCCTTGAGCAGCCGCGCCTCGTAGGTGACGGTGTTCTTGCCGATGTGAATGCGGCTCTCCTCCAGAGGCTGCTCAATGATTGCTGGGACTTCTTTGCCGTAGACTACAGGGGCAACAAACATCAGATCTTAATATGGGGCGTCAACTCAGACTGAACAAGACCGAACGTGCAAACGTCCACTAGTGTCTCCTAGAAGCTGCAATGTCCATAAGAACCATATTATGAACATGGTGGATGGACTGACCTACAAGTGGCTATTCTGTGGCTATATCTATAAGGTTTATCCTCTGAAGATCATGAATAATGCATAGAAATGAACCAGCTGTTCCTAAACACATCACTTATAACACATAAGTATATGAGAGGTGCTCCTTAAATTCTCAGTAGATTATTTTTAAACACCTGCAACTGGGGTTTTGAGGTGTCAAGTTGCATTGTGGGTTTATTGTGAGTCTCACGTTGCAGCAGTGTTACCTTGTAAACTTGCATAAATTTACTGTAGGTATCATTTTGTTCTATTTGTATTTGTACTGTGGTGCAGTGGTCCAGCAATTGTGCAGTTGTGTGTGTGTGTGTGTGTGTGTGTGGCTGCTTACCCTCGCAGTGCTCCAGGAACTGAATACACTCCTGTACCACAGTGTCCTTCAGCATGACCATGTGTTTGGACATGTTCTCCAGAAGAGAGAGGAAACAACGCTTGGCGTAGAACCACGTGTCCGTCCCCAGCTACACACACAAACACACACACAAACACACACGCAGAATTTAGCAAAACAACCCTAAAAGCCTGAAGCCCTGTTTGCGTCAAAGCTTTTCTAAACCTTACAGTCACGGTTAAAGAGCACGCGCAGGATGGTGTATTGCAGTGACAGCCCTTGTATGAAAGCTTCGGTGTTTGAATCAGTCGGGTTGTGAAAAATGCTGGCGAGATTGTGTTTGCGTGGACAGGCTTTGCATTCCAGAGCTCCCCCTCTGCTTTCCCTGTCAGTGGGACTCTGTGGGGGACGAGAGGGGAAACACCCGGGATGGCGGCTTGTGTTCTCAGCTGGACTGTAACGGGCTCAGCTGTTTATTTTGTGTTGAAACTGACAGTGACTGCTGTCAGATGTGACGCGTTCACGTTTGACACTGATGATCATGATCTCCTGTCAGTCCCCCAGCCTGTGAAACAATGACAACTCTGCCTACTGCTCATGAAAAAAATAGTTACTTAAAAATTATGATCATTGAAGGTGACTGTTGGAGGAGAGGGGTTAGGATGTAAAAAAAAAAAAAAACAACAACAAAAAGAAGAAAACAACAAAAAAATGACAGACCTTCTTATTGTACGGCTCCAGGCTCTTGATAACGCGTGAGATGCCAAAGTCGTAGTTGCTCTTGGCACAGTACAGCGTCCTGAAAGGGAGACGCAACTTCAGAATGTGAGGGCAAACAATATTTTAATTCCAGGCAATCTCCAACAGCTCTCATGTTTAAGTGGATTTAAAATTCATTTGTTACCCACAGTGGCAAAATAATCCAGATTACTGGGAGTTGAGAATTATTCTAAAACCTGAGGATGAATACGTGACCTACTGTAACTTCTGTACTTTAGTCACATGACAGCCAATGACCGGACAGCCTGACTGGAAATTGACACTCCGAGGATTCGTCGATTTGAGGATTTATTTGTCACATACTCAAACACCACGTGTGTGGTGAAACGCAATCAAAACTTCAACATAAAAAAATATAACTACACAAGAATGTAAAATGTGTTTTACAATATGCCACAACGTTTGTAAACTAAACAATAAAAGTGGAATTATGAAAAGGAAGACATTAAGCACGACTCGACTGTTTAACGAGGCTCACGGAGATGGAAAAACAAAACAGGGGGGCAGAGAAAAGCAGAGGCAGCTTCATTCACAACCTGCTGAGCAGTCGGGCCGAGGTTCTCACTCACCCGATGACCAGGTTGACGATGCAGTGGTGGAAGACCTTTTTGTCGGGGTCGTCGTAGGAGATCTGCTCCTCCTCTTTCTCGATCTTCCTCATCAGCTCCTCGGCCTGCCGGGACCGAAACGAGAGAGGGATGTGAATTCGTCCTACAACCATCATCCCCACACAGAGACACGGACAGAAAATGTATTTTATTATTTGACGTGTAATCTTGCGATCTTATGCTGTATATCATCGGAAAACTGACTTTAGCTTTCAGACAAACGTCAAGAGCGAAAAGGATAACATTTTCCCACTGAAATGTTGTAGTATGCAGCACTGGAGCAAAGGTACGCAGTAACTTTCCACCACTGAGTGAAAGTAATCATTACGCAGCACAATGATGAGGCTCTTTATGTCTGTGCAATACCTCTTCATTCTGGCTGGTCATGATGTAGGACACGCAGAGGTTGGCCAGGACCACGGCGCTGACGTTCAGGATCTACAGCAAACAGTTATTTATTCAGCATCAGCACGTTAAATGTTATTTAATCGCTTCCAACCTCGGAGCCGTCACCACTTTACCCCTCACTTTCCAGGACCTTAAAAGGAACTTTTCTTTTGCTGAGATTCATGCGGGTTCCATTCAATGCCTTTCACTATTCAAAAGTAATTTCGGGAAAGGTGTTATCTCTCACCAGAATAGCATAAAGGAATCAAGATTATTTTTTTTTTAATGAAGTTAAGGTGTAGAATGCTGTACTGTAACATGATGTCACTTCAGGCATATCAAACAGTTCGGGATGTGCTGCACAAAAAATGACTGACTTTCTCATTTCTTGTCTTGTTTCTGTGAGGATTAGTCTATGTTCAGATGCCAGAAACACCACTGCAAATGAACACACGGAAAAAAAAACTGCATGTGAACACAGCAACAGCAGAGAATCGTCCAAACGGACGGCATGCACAGAGGAGAAGCCACTCGCAGGGGAAGAGAAACAGTTTGTCGGTCTCTCGTTTTTACCGAAGGTTTGCACTTGCACGGACACTCCTGAATGTTACACTGCTCCACCTGGACAGAAAGTCAAACTGTCAAATGGTAAACCCTGACCCCGGACTGTGAGTGCTGCTGATCCCACCACACATTCATTCTGTGCACACGTCTGAGCAGAGAACCCCCGGAGCACTCACGTTGTCGTAGTGCTTCTTGACGATGGGCTCGTAGAAGCCGATGGCCTCTTTGTACTTGTTCTGCATGAAGAGCACGTGGGCCACGTTCAGCTTCCACGTGTCGTCCTCGTTGCAGACCTCCACCGACCGGCGGAAAATCTTCTCCACCATCTGGAAGTTCTCCCGGTTCCAGTAGATCTTGGCCTGGGCCATCAGGACCACTATGTACCTGGTGATAAGAGCCCCCGCAGATCAGGTGGGACGGACGGAGTGAAAAATCATAAAGAACAGCTGAACAATGTTTTGATGGTGAGCTGGTCCAATTATAGGAGAATTCTTCATCTAACTAAGTGGTTTGAGGACTTCAGAAGTTCTAACATTTTCCTGCAGGAAACAGGAGAATCCTGGTGTCCTGTGATTCATCATAGGATATTATTATCATTATAATGAAGATGACATTACTGTTACTGTTTCAGAAGAGATTCAAGAGTCATAGGTTTTGGCATCACATGCAATGATGCAGTGAAATGTTGGCCAAGAGGGTTGGGCAATTCTACAGCACATTAAATGTAAAATGTACGTATTACATTTACATTTGCATATACAGGCTGCATCTGTATCAGTGTGTGTGTGTGTGTGTGTGTGTGTGTGTGCGCATGGCCCTCACTTCTCCAGCATCAGGTCGTAGTCTGCCAGAGCTTTCTTCTGAGCTTCATCATCTCGAGCCAGCCTGGCCTCCTGCACCTGAGAGAGGAAGGACAAAATGAACATTCAGCCAAATTAAAATGTAGCGTTTAGTTTTGCGTAGTGATTACAAAACACCGAGAACACCACCACCAAACATATACATATGAAATATATGAAAATCAAACATCACAGAGACAAATAACGTGGAAGAGGATGACGGAGGTAAACAACCTGCTTGGCCAGCTTGCGCAGCTGCTCAGTGAGTTTGGCGTTCATCTCGTCAAACTTCCTGTATGCCTGTGGAGACAAAAGGGTTTATTTTATGGATCAATATGAAAACCCAACTCAGCAGTCACACAGCAGAGCTGAGATCTTGGCTTAAAGCTGCAATACTGCAGCTAAAATACAAAACGGGCTACGAGTGATATCTCTCACGTTACACTCAGGCAATCCACTGATAACGTGAGTCATTGTATTTGTATTGATGATGTGAACGCTTTGAAAGTTTTTCTCTTCAGTAACTTTCCCGTACCTCCTCTGGTGCCGTCTGGCAGGTCAGCGAGGCATCGAGAAACTCGTACATGTACTGGAAAAAGACGAAAAGACACATATGTCGGTGTCACTGAAAGCTTTCATGCTTATGAAGGTAGAGGATCGTTTAGCAGTGTGTACAGTAGGTGCTGACTTCAGCTTTGTGCTGTCACTTCACTAAAGAAGAAAAACGTTTGCATTTCCCAGTGTGATTCCGGGCGAAATGTCCTCGTGAGAGCTGGAACGTACCGGGGAGAGGAACTTGTAGGTGAGATGGGCGTTTTCTGCCAGGACGTCAGCTGCCAGGTCAAAGTACTGAGGGAGAGAGAGATTGAATCCAACAGAGACATTAATACCATTTTAATGAAAGACCTCACATGTGTCCGCGGGGCTTTGAGTGTTTTTAGCCCTGTCCACTAAGAATCACAGCACGAGTCCCAATCCTTTGAAAAAAAAAAAAAAAAGGTGTTACTCCCCGCGCGGATCCTCGCTGGCGTACAATATGGTGGAAAAAGCCGCTGCTGTCCCTCGTGTGGCGGAGGGTTGAGGTTAGGCAAATCGCTCTTTTAGTCATTTAGTGATTTTAGTGCAAGACCCACTGTTGGGGCTGTTGTGAGAACAGAGAAGCTGAGTGCTGTTCCAGAGTCTGCGATAAGAAAAATCTGATCGTTATGATCAGATACAGTACTACTTTGATCTTACGCTACATGCAGCTTGATATACGCTGCTCCGTGTATAGAGTCGGGGCTTTCCAGACCCGGCGCGGTCCGCCGTGTACCTCGTGTTTGCAGTAGAGCAGCAGCAGGTTCCCGAAGGTGACGGGGGGGAAGGAGGGCTGCTGCAGCAGGAAGGCCAGCTTCCCAAACCCCTCGGACGGCTTGGTGTCCATGTTCAACAGAGCCTGGTTATGGAGCGTCACGGGGTCCAGCTCCTGACAAAACACACAGGAAAGTATGATGTACAGGGTTTCATCCTGGCACCGGCAGGGTGCGTGTAGTGTCTCATCCCACCAGAGGGCACTGGTTGTGCACTTCTCTCTAAGTTCTTGCAAGTTGTGAAAAAAACCCCACCAGCCATAACTCAGCGACAGTGACAGGCCAGGACAAGGACAGTGCCCTGTCTGTACATTAATTTTAATGAGGCCGTTTCAAGACGATAAAACTATCATCATTACCTGTAAACCTTCACACCTATGTCTCTATTCTAATATTCTATTAATCTCTCTTATCCCCGGGCTGTGAGTGTGGGGCAGGTCCGGGCAGCATTAATTCAGACTAGTGGAATAATCACACATGCACACACACACACACACATACACACACACAGAGCAGAGTGGGAGTGGACGGGCGATGGCGCTTACCTCCTCTGATCTGGGGGGCATGTCTGTCAAAGCCTCCTGAGCGCCTTTCACTGCAGGAATCCACAGGAAAACAAAACAGAAGGAGGAGGGCAGTTCAAACTGACTGATTACAGGGATCACATAAATGAACATCAAAAGAGATTCAGGGAGAGGGTAAAAGAAGCAAATAACATTGATTTCAAGGACAATTATTCTCTCAGACTTTTTAAATAAAAATTGCAACATGAAGTTCTAAGTGTGTTGCAACTGGTATTTTGACATACCAGGTCCAGCTCCATTCATGTGTTTATTTTCCACTCCTATCATTTACTTGGTCACTGCATTGTGCCTGAAACTTTAAGCATTACTTTGCTTTTAATAGATAGTTGATAGAGGAGGCACAGACAGGAATGGCGGAGCTGAAGAGATTGATAAACTGGTGAAATGCTGAACTACTAGTCTAGCAGGAGCCCCCCCAACACACACGAACAGAGTTCATCCGTAGAGCCTGGATTCAGATCTGGCCCCGAGCATCTATCTCATCGTGGTGAGGACGCGCTCTTGTCCTGCGGATGGAGTGGACGTTTGATGCGTGTTTCAGACATCTTTCTTCCCGCTCGCCATCGTCTGATCACTGTTCTTTAAGGCTCTGTCGTGATAATGTGTCAGAGGGGGGAGGAGAGGAGGGAGCCGAGCTCTGCTGCTGAAGATTAAAGGCGGCGTTACCAGTTGCTCTCATCTCTTCCTGTCTCTGTGGCTGCAGTTACAGGCTTCTCAGTTCTGTGAAAGTGACCCGATTACGGGTTGCAACATACAACCTGTAGTTGAGTAATAAGCCAGACCAACACGTAGTATATGTGCTGTGTAGTGTGACTCTGGGGAGGTCGTGGTTTTTTTGAAAGAGCCACCAGACCGAATGCATCATCTTTCATGAAATCTCTGTAGTTGAAATCAGAGGCAGGAGTTATGGAGAAAGTAACAGTAGTCTAACAATTATTTCTATGAGAATTTATTTCTAATTCTTGAGTAATGGCTGATTTTCTGGTTCCTGGGTTGTCTTCCCTTCTCTCCTACTCCTCCCTCTCTGTCTCTCCCTGTCCTCATTCTGCAGGTAGCTGACTCTGGAGCTGCAGGATCCACATCTGACTGCTCAGCCAGTATTAGTAGTATTATTATTATTGGCAGTGGTAGTTGTCATAGTAGTTTTACACCATAACAGTATATAAATGATGACTAGCATCACTGTCATGAGAATATTTACCGTATAGTGGTTAATTATACCAATATGTGCAATTGTTCCAGGTCTATCTCACCCCCCCCTTCTTTCTACCATGTCTCTGTCAACCCAGCTGGTCAAGGCAGATGGACGCTCCACTCTGAGTCCGGTTGTGTTGGAGGATTTCCCTCAGCAGTCTCCAGGTTCTTGCTCATTGTGGGAACCGTTGGGTTTCTCTCTTTAACCCTGTCAGGTCTTGACCTCAGTCTGTAAAGGCCTTGAGATAATGTATGTCATGATGTGGCGCTATAAAAAATTGGATTGGATTAGATGTCTAGCTCTCTGCCTTAATCCTCTTTCTCCTCCCTCCCTCCATCCTTCTTTTTTATGCGACATGCCAAGTTTCATGACACGGACTGAGGCTCTTACAGTTCTTCAGCTGGTATTCAATGGCAGCTTTCAGGTTGAAGGCTTCGATCAGAGCTGTCTGCTGCAGCACCAGGGTGTTACCCACGCTGTGCACATCGATGCCTTCGGTCGTCATCCCGACACTCAACTCTGGCATGCAGAAAAAAAAACCACAACACACACATTGAAAGATTGTTATTCTATAATCACATAATGTAATTCCAACTGATGTCCATCAACACATATGAGATGATGGCAGTTCTGCTGAGGTGCATTTTTACCCGGATGTTCCCTGATGCCTCGTTCTATGATCTCTCCAATGTATTTGAGGGCCTGAGCGTAGTTCTTCAGGCTGTAGTAACACAGGGCGATGTTGTAGGACAATGCTGAGAGAGAGAGAGGATGGGCAGACAGACAAAGAAACAAAGATCCACTTTATTCACTGTGGTTATTTCCCCAACAAGGATTTTTAACCTAGGCTCTATGCGATAGTTTTCCAAACTCCTCTTTAAATATGTGATAAAGTCACAATTTCAAATTCAAATTAAATTATTGCTATTTAATAACTTTCCATGTTCATCACAATCTGCATTATCTGTATCTAAAAGGTTCTATTCAGAACTCTATTTCAGTATTTGAAGAAAACATGAGTGTTTTAAAGCAAAAATGCAAAGTGGAGTGGGAGCAGTGGTGGACTGATGTTGGGGTTTTTTAATGAGGATGCTAATGTCAATATTTTCACCTGATAAAATACAACAATTTAGCAATTCCAATAATAACAAATGAGATATGATAGGCTAAATGATTAATTTAATGGTCATAACAAATGAGGTGGACCAAGAGAAAGTGATATGAGCGCACTAAAAAGTACATGTGAGGTTATCGAAAATCAAAAAACTGATGCTGATGATTTCAACATGACAAAATATCAGCCCAATTAATTTTTGCTGACTGATTATTCGGGCCTATCACTAATTCAAAGCAATGTCAAATTAAAGAGGAACTGAAAAACTCTCAGTGATAAACAGGAAAACGAGCTTACACTCATGTTTAGTTTAACTGTGCTTTCCCAGTGCACGTACACATACGTACACTGCACATGTCCTACATAAAGTATACAACACAACTGAGCACATCCCTGCACACTATCACTAAAATGTTAAATGAGTAAAAGTGAAGTGCGGAGCATTTCATCTTGTGTACAATTCAAACAAACAAAAAAGCCACAGAAAGTTCAAACATGGGGTGAAACACAGCAGCAGCGGTGAGAGACACTGCTGATGATGATGACACCATTTACACTCCCTTGCATTGAAACAAAGATGGCTTCTGACTAAACACAAGGATGATCTGCGGAGACGGGTTTTTCAGTGCATGATGAGAGCGAAGAATGACCTCTACAGGCGGCGTCCGACAAGGAAACCACAGCTCACCAAACTGCAGATTACACTTTGCCAAAGAACATGAAAAGAAGCCTGACGAATGTTTGGCAGGACATTTTTTGGTCAGATGAAACTCTAATAAATGAGTTTGGATCAGATAGGGTCCAGCCCATCTGACGTGGACCTGGCCGGGACAACCACAGTCCTAAACATGCAGCAAGGATACTCTTATTTTCAGCAGTGTGTGTTACTGCTCTATGTAACGACGCCAGAAAAACATTAATGTGGTGCAGTATTAAGCAGCAGGAGGCCAGCATCATTGACTGTATATTCATGAGTGTGTGTGTGTGTGAAAACTACCTGGCACGTATCCTAGTACTTGCATGGCAGACATGAACTTCTTGCAGGCCTCCTCGTGCTTTCCATCCTGGTATAGCAAACAGCCCATATTGTAGAAGTAGTCTGGGTCGTCATGGGGCAGCTGCTCGAACAGGGACTGTGCACGCGCACGCACATGCACACACACACAGAGTTGCATATGAATGTATGTCTGGGCGCAGGTAATCAACTGCGCCAATATTGAACAGAAATAGTATAATTTGCATGCATCAGCAGATTAAGTATGAGGGCTCGTCACCTTGGCAGCAGAGTAATCTTCCTCGCAATATTTGATACAGGCTTGAAGCTTTACCATCTGTACCAGAGAGAGAGAGAGAGAGAGCATAAACCAAAGGTAAAACCAGGACATGCTCTAATAAACCAAGTGCTGGTTTGACTTAATTAACCATGAACATCAGCTTCAGATCCTGATCCAAACTGTCATCCATAACACACTAACATGGTTTCTGTGGAAATTACATAATATTTCTAATTGATTTAATCAGATCAACAAGATTGACTTAGATTCCATCTGAAGGCAGTGTTATGTTGACTTTCTGGTAATAAAAATGTGCACTCTTGTTGCTGAGCTATACACATTTTGAGCATTTCCGGCTAATATGTATTTGTCAGAGCACTTCTGTTGGTACAAATGCTCCCAGTAGATGGAGGAAACAAAGTGAAACTTTTTAGTGTATACATAAGGTAGTCCTGCTCTTAAATGACACATTTGAAGCAGTGAAAATCATTGCAACAAAACAACACAGTGAGTCTAAATGGGGCTGATGAAAAGCTGTACTGTGGGTGTCCGTGCTGCACCTTTGTGTGACTGCTGGGGTTGTCCAGTACAAAGGAAGCCTTGGTGGCCTCAGGATAAGCACCAGCTTTGTACAGGGACTGCGCGTAGTATACTTTGTACTCCTCCACCTCCGGGTGCAGCTGCGTGAGCTGCTCATAGCACTCGGCCGCGTTGGTGAAATCCTGGATGTGATAGTAGCAGTAGCCCAGCAGAGACAGTGCTGCCCTGGACTGGGAAATAAAGTAAGAGTGAGTTCCTACACAGTCGTCTGCAGTGATTGTAACAGAGGGACTCTGTGGATTAACAAAAAAAAACAATCTCAGCCTCAGACAAACTATTTAAGACACAGCAACAATGAAATATAAACCAGAACAAATTGCATTGAAAATGTATGTAAAAATGTATGCAAATCACATCATTCACACTAGGCCCACAACTAAAGATTAGTTGTTTTAGTGATTAATTTGACAGTTATTCAACCAATTATTTGAATAATTGATTGCTTTATTAAATACACTATAGTAACAAATCACACTTTGCTGAAGGCGCAGCATGACATCTCCATCTATTTTGTTGTGTCAAAATAATGGTCCGAATCCCCAAAATATTCAGGTTACAATTAGGGATGCAACTCTTATAATTTACTCATACTATTTTTTTTTATCTGCCAGTCAATTGTTAGCTAAGTCACGTGGCCTTAAAAATGTCAGAAAAAAGCAGAAAACACACACACACACACAAAAGAAGCTTGTACAAGCCAATATTTGTATTGACTAATGGATAAATCTACTAAGTGTTTCAGTTCTATGATTCAAAACATAAAAATGTGGGAAATCCTCGCATGTGTAATAGCCAGTGAATGTTTGGCTTTTTTGTTTGAGAAGACACTGAAACAGAAAACTGATCATCACAACTGCTGAAGCTTTCCTTCAATTTCTGTCCATTGATTAATCAATTAAGTGGCTAATTGTTTCAGGTGCAGTTGGAGATTAGATTACGATTAATTACAGTTTACACTTAAGGTCCAAAGATGTAACACACCATGATTAGGAGAGCTGCAGAAACCTCCAAAACATACCCTCTATACACTATATATTACAAATTAAATAATACTAAACCGCACTTACCTTCATGTGCTTTTGAAGTTGGCCGTTTAAGATGTGAATTGCCTCTGCATACTGGCCGTCTTTAATCTAACAGACAAACGGGAATTAACTGAGCTGGACCTGTACTGCCTCCCCCTCTACATGTTCTTTCAGCACTAACATGGAAAACGCTTCTGACGAAATGATTCATTGTTTACATGCAGTTGTGATGAAGCTTTATATGCTAACTGAATTCAATTCCCTGTCTTAGCCACCGAGTATCAGTAAAAACAAACGTTTTATTGAACTTGTAGCTGTGTGACGTTACGATGAACTACGGTAAAATAAAGTCAGTCACATGTGAAGAAACGGAGGAGTACCACCGTTTAATTTTTCAATCGTAATTCGTGTTTTTTTTTGTTTTATGTGTGCTGAATTTACAAATAGTCCATCGCAATTCGTACAAACGTACTACCTGTGGCGTGTGTGTGTATTCAACTAGCAAGAAACACTACAAGTAACGATTTTTGAATGGAGTTTCGATGACATTAGCAGTGCAAGACTAACCCAGAGGTTAGCTAAGAGCTAGGCAGCTAACCTCAACTAAAACAATATTCTCACCAGTTTGTAGATGGTAGCTGTGTACTCGCCGTCTTTTATAGCTGTCATGGCTTCAAATGAGTAGTTTTAATAGCTACAAATTAGTCATGAAGCTTTGGTTTTACCGTACGCTTAATCAGAGCATCTGCTAACTTCTGTTTAGCGCATAGAGCTGTAACTAAGCAACGGGAGACACCGGAAATAGAGAGTTGTCCTCCTGCATGATTGGCTGTCGTGACAGCCAATCATACAGAAGGAAAACAGGCAACAGACATGAGGATTTTTTGCTCGTATTTTTTTTTTCTTGTATAACCTTTATTTAAAGATTACCCGTTGTCAGACATGACACCTTTCTTTCTTTCTGTCTTTCTTTCTTTCCTTTTTCTTTCTTTGTTTTTTCTTTTTTCTATACTGCTTATTTTTTTAATCTTTGATTTATTTTATAGTTCACAAAAGGTAAGTTTTATTTATCCAGCATTTTTTGGATTATTTTATTCCATAAAGAAGCTTTTAAATAAAAAGTCTTGATGTCAAGTCAATATATTACTGGCTTGTTTCGAGCCAAATTTGCTGACAGCCAAAAGGCATAATCGATGGGGAAAGGGACATTGTTATGTAAAAACTGCTTGAAAGAAATAAAAGAAATTAAAATTAAAATTGAGGTTTTCTTGGCTTATAGCAGGTAACAGAAATCCATTCTATAAAATTGAGTACTTGCTCTTCTGGCACTGAAATGCCGTTCTTGTCTGAACTGCAATTAAAAAACAGAAGTTCTCTGGAAAAAAAAACAAGTTATTGAGAAAACAGTCTTTGTTTTTTTCTGAGTTCAGAGCACAAGCACAGGCGGGTAAAATCCCACAGTGAGCTCATAATTAAAGAATCTGTGATGTGACTTCACACAGTCACACAAATGAATAACACATGCACAAACACACACACACACACACACACACACACACACACACACACACAAATATTGGTCAAAACAGATGAAACCAACCAAGGTGCTGGAGCTTTGCCTCAAACCTAAACCACACTGTGCTGACCACTGGGCCTCCATAATGATGGGGGGGGGGGGGGTTACTGTTGTGTGTGTGTGTGTGTGTGTGTGTGTGTGTGTGTGTGTGTGTGTGTGTGTGTGTGTGTGTGTGTGTGCACACATGTTTGTGTGAGTCTTGAAAGTGAGAGTGTGAGGTCTTTTGTGTCCATGCATGTGCATGCATGCTTGTGTGCAGCAGGGGTGTGTGTTTTCTCTCTCTCTTTCTATTTCTCTCTTTCAGCAGTTGTTGCATGCCTATCACTGCCTTCTGTCAGGACTGTTGGGAACCTTTGCAGTAGAAGAGCTGCAAAACATCAGGTACTCACTATTGTTACGCAGGTATGTATGGAGCCGGACTGTATGTAAATGTTCGTCAGACTGATTAATAGTTTAACATTTTCTTTAAATGTTTAAAAAATGCAGGGTACAGCTATCAGAAGGGTAGGATGTCCTGTGATATCCACAGTCAAACTTTATTTCTTGTCTTGATTTTCCGGCTCTTGTGCTGAATCATTTTGATTGTAACCAAAAAACCAACAATGAAGACAAAGTTTTAAAAAGTTAAGTAAAGGCTAAAGTAAAGTAATAGCAGTATTTTTTTCTTTTGAAAGTTGCTGCCTTGAAAATGAATATGACTATTCTCATGCTGCATAAAGCACAAGCAAAAGTAATGCATGTTTCAGATGAAAGTGAGTGGAACTCTTTATTAATGTTGAGCAAGAATTTCAATAAGGCATCTGCTGTTTAAAAATTGAATAACTCTGGGAAATTCTGTTACTTTTCTGTTACTTCCATCTCAGGGCCAATCTTATGTCATGGTTGCCAGATTGAACGTGGCTTAGAGTTGTTGAGATTTTGGTTACTTAGAAAAATAGCTGTATGTCGAGAAAACCGAGGGAAATACAGAAAAACATGTGAACTCTCATAGAGGTTTCTGCTGTGTATGTTTTTGTGAGAAAAATGTGTACTCATTTGCAGGTAAAGTGGATGTTCATGCATGTTTAATCGATTACAACAAGGGGTTAATTTTGCTTGAAGAAATGACATCATAAACACCTAAATCTTCCACATGGACAACATTTAAACCTGCAGCATATATTATGCTAAATAAGCAGGATTTAACAATCATTATTGATATTTAAGTGGTTCATCAGATTTATGTTGTAAAGCTGCATCACAAACTAATGGTACTGAATCCTGCAATCACTTAATTAATCAAAGCAATTAATTGACATTTTTGGCTTCTTGAGAGCAGTGCAGACAGATGTGAATACCAAATTTTTTACATTATAAATTTAAAAGGTTGTTATGGTGAAGATGTTAGCACATACCACCTGCTTTCTGCAGCTATACACTAACACATCAGCATTCATTCTGAGCAGTGGTTGGGTCTAGTATTCATTCTCCTTTTTTGGTCTCCACCAGGAAAATGTCTGACTCATAAAACTGCTGAATGCTTCAGTGAGTCACCACTGAGCTGCTCTCTGACTGTGCCTGTCAACTGTCATGCTGAACAGTGGGTTTATCATAGCTTCTTGTGCTGAAAACAACTGCCTGCTGTGGCAGGAAATGACGTTGGTGACAGTGGAGAGAGTGAACACAAACAATAAAGCTGGGGGACTTTGAATCAAAGCACTGAACTGAAAGATACTAAAATATTCTTTTGAGCTAAGGGCAGAGCTCCTCACTACGAGGATCACATTGTAATTTGATTTGTTATAGTGAAGCAAAAGGTGAAGTACAGCTTTGAGTGAGTGGGAAAACTCCTCTGTTCACATGTATAATTGTTAAATGGATGTATGCTCATTGCACACGTCCATAATGTCATCTAAAATAGCTACAACATGACAAACAGCAATGTATATGGCATGCTTAGAATATGCAGAGTATGGATGGACAGCAGAGAAAGTTAAAATGGTGCAAAAGTGGTTGGAAAAGATTTTGTTTACCACTTAGTGACAAGAATACAAAGTTTTTACAGTTTTTAATGGCAGCAGTATCTTTAAATGTCTCTTCACTGTTATTTCCCCAGGCTGAGCTGACCAGCAGGTCCATCTCTCAAACATGAGCGGTTCTTTTAACCACATATGTCTACGATGACAGACTGTATAGTCTACTCGAGCCTCAGTGTATTATTATAGGTGCGTGTGTGACTCTGTGTGTGTGGAACAAACACAAAGTTGCTGTGCTATAGTTTTTACCCTGCATGTCTCTGCAGCTCTCCTCCCAGTTTTCCAAGTCACCCTGTCGGTTCAACTTTGCGTATCAGCTCCCTGACTGAAGCTTGGACTCGTTCCTTAATGCGAGCTGACTGCAGGAGCTGAGAGTTTTGCCCCAGGGGGCTTCGTTCTCTGTTCCATCCTCCGACACGCCTGGAAGACTTAGAAGTTTGCACTCACAGAAAAAGTTAGATTTCTTTTTTCTGCTTTATCAGGATGGCGAGCCATAGCAGTAGCAAAGTCATACACGGTTTTGCAAAGTGCTGCTGAGGAATGGCGTAATCCATGAAGCATGCTGACTCAGGCTGTACAGAACTCAGAGGATGACATGTACCTCAGGAGGGGAAAAGAGAGACATCGACTGAATCCTTTAGATTTTATGAAGTGTAAACCAAGAGAACAAGCCAAGATGCATGACACTAAAGTACCAATGAAGTGCAAATTACCAAAGATACAGACTTGCCCCATTTCTGATTCATTCTGATTTGAATCTGATAGCATACCACAAAAAAGTCAAAGAAGGAGCAAAGTAAAAAAGATTAAATGGGACAAGCAAGGCAAGTTTAGTTTATTGCAATAGTTATAGACACATAAAGGTGTTAATACATTATATAAATGGTTCTTTAACAAGAGTTAAAAGAAGTAAAATAAAACAAGGTAAAATTACATTTTAAAAATTAAACATTTGGCTGAGTTACACTGCACTGGAAGATATGAGTGAATAGTTTAGTTTAATAAAATGTATTGGAAAACAGTAAAGTTTAACTGTAAGGTTTCACTTTAAAACTATAATTAACCAATGCTAGAAATAAATCTTGTGTTGAAAAATACTGTTAATGTTCTCAATGTTGTCCATCTCAGGTCTGATCATGGTTTCCAAGCTGAGTGTGCTGCTGTTGGTGACCATCACTGCGACGACGGTGCTGGCCCAGAGGCGGCGTCCGATGCCGGCAACCACCGAGGAGTGGAACTACAGGGATGGCTGTGAGCACCCAGATTACTCTCTGTTTACCCTGGGTCAGAGGTCAAGTTCAGGGCTCATCATGGTGATTCAAAGCTAGAGGTGAAAGTTCATGCTGCAACCTTGCCATTAGGAGTGAACCTGTCTGTCAGTGTGTTCATGGTTGCCATGGTTGTTGAGGTTGTGCCTAACCCTGAGTTGCCAGATCAAAGCCTCACCAGCATCATATAAGTGTTGATCTTTACGGTAGAGAACGAAATTACTCTTTTCGTGGGACACTTGTAAGCGTCCTGTCTGTCTGTCCCAGCTGAGAGGGTGAGCATGCGTGGTGTGGCCAACCTGACTCAGGTTCTGGACAACTGGAGGTTCGACATCTTGAACCAGATGAGAGGACTCCTGCAGAATGACCATCAGTCTCTGCTGCCCGACTATGCCAGGTATGGGGGCCAAGAGAGGCAGAGTCTGAGTCTGAACTGGTTTGGAGATCTATGGAGTTCAACATTTGGGGAGAATTATGTTTCTTGCCCTGTTAGATGAAAAGATTGGTAGGCTGTCACTGGGATATTTATTAGCTTAGTAAGGAGACTCGAAACAGGCTCTATCCCAAGACACAGCGTGAGAATATCTGTCTAGCAACAGCTTTAACATATTCACTGAAATATTTTACTGCAAAAAAGCACCTGTCTGAATCTATGTAGCCTGAATTCCCATCCTTGAAGTTGCTTTTCCAAAAACATGTTTTATCAACTTTCAAGCTCAGAATTCAAATTCAGTGTCATCATAAAGTTTTGGCTAAACTTTGGCTAAATTTTAACTTAGTCTTAGATAGTCTTCTTGAAAGAATGTTTCAATCAAAATACAGTTTCTGAACTTTTACAACTTTACCAAGTTTCCTACTGGAAAATTCAAACAGGGGAATCTAATTCGTATTAATTCAGATTGAGGTTTAAATTTGAACAGGATTTAACACGATTAAATTTCACAAGTAGTTATTCCATTACTTATAAGACTTACTTATAAGATTAAAATCCTCATGGTCTATTTTCGCTCCCCTTGTCCCCCATGTGGAGGACATGCTGTATAAAGAGTATGTGAAGAGAAGGCACTGTGGTAGAGAAGATAACTGAGTTTAGTTTAGTGTAAACTATTTGACAGGTCTCTTTGTCACAAATGGCAAAGCATATGGTTTCTCTGTCTTCCTGTGTATTTTCAGTGAGCAGAATATTCCACATGAATGAAATTAAACAGTCTGGGAGCAGAGAGCCGCCACAGGAATCCGGTGTACGCTTCAGGCCAAAAATAAAGTCAGTGGTTTGTTGAGGTCGTAGTCGTCATAAGAAACTGCATTTAAAAGTCAAAATAGGAATATGCTGCTGTGCAGCATGAAAGAAACGAGTTTGAGATTTTCCATAGAGGAAGTCTGGTGTTTTCTGCTCTACGCCACAGTTTAGAGGTTGAGACATGATTATGGTCTGGTCAAATAAACAGTACTGCAGTAAGCATGTTTAAAGTGTCATTCTCTCACTTCTTTTCCTTTCTTTTCTCTTGGACTCTTTGGCCATAATTCTTTTCACTTTTTCATCTACTCTCTTCATTGCTGTTGCCACTTTTTGTCGTTCAAATACATAAAATGTATGATTTTATATATGTATTTCTGATAACTTCTGTCTTATTGTACTGTAGATGCTGAATAGTGTTCATTGAAAGTCAGATACAATTCTCTGAAGGTCTTTTTTTACGATTAAGGTAATGTCCCACTCTTTCATCAATAAACATCAGAAGCATTTTTGTTTTAGTTCTCAGAAACTTTTTGGAAACATTTCTGCCAGACTACACTAAAAAATCCAAAACCTAAATTATATCTGTGAGCAGCTACAGTGTGAGTCTTTTATCACAGAGAATGAAAAAATAAACCAAAACTTAAAGCACACAGATAAAGGAGAAATGGTTCTATTTAGGTTATATATTTATGACTTCTTGTAGTTTTATCTAGTTAGATCGCCACTTGGACTTTTTTTCCATGGTTCAGTCTGTATCAGTCTGGATAACACTTGACTGATTGATGACCTGAATATTTACAGGACTTTCTTACAGTACTGTTGAGGGCCCTTTGAAAGGATGTCTGCGCCGTCTGATCCTCTCGCACTCATGAGCTAATCCTCACCAGACAAACCTCATGCTCACTGTGTGTGTGTGTGTGTGTGTTCAGGATCCAGCCACTGTCTGAGGCTTTGGACGACCTCTACAAAGAGTTCAACGCGCTCAAGACTCACCTGGGTGACCTGACCGAGAAGTTTACTGCCATAGAAACTTTCATCGACGAGGTCAAGGCTAGCCGTGCCAACAGTGCCAATGCTGGCCCGGCCCCAGGCCCAGCTCCAGCCGCAGGCGCCATCCCCAGGCAGCCCACAAGGAGAATGGTGAAGAAAAAGCCTGCCTCTTCCTCCTAACCAGCCAATGAAAAGCTTCACCATCATGTCCGCTTCTTCTTGGGCTGTTCTCTGTGTCTCTCTTTGTCTGCATTTGATAGTTCTGACACTCTGAAGCTAATCCTCCTTTAAATTCATTATAACCATGTTGTTATGAGATCTAAACTGCTCAGATCCACATAGTGAGCCCCATTCTCAAGAGCCTTTTCTCATTGGTTATTACGACACCACCAAGTGACAAACAGACACACACTATTGTCTGTGTCCTGTGTTTCTCATTCTTAAAAATGCAAAAAATTAGCCATACAATTTGTCATCAACACCTTGAAGTTGAAGATGTGGACTCAGCGCTTCACCTGGCGAGGCTATAGTAACTCATGCAGACAAATTATTTGGAATAATAACATGTTCATGTGCATGGCTGAATAATCTGTGTGCACAGTTTACTAAACAGCATGCACATCATTTTCGCAGTCTGATAAGATTTGTTTCAAAATTGTGCTGTGTCTGAACTCACATCCTTTTTCTCTCACTCACACCTCCCTGTATGAAAAACACCAGATCGTTCACTCTATTGTAAACTGATGCTATTTAGCGACATCATGGACAGGTTAGATGCCACATGACTGAAATTTGTCACATGTGAAAAGCAACATTGCACTTGTGCTGCAGACACCAGGTTTTTGATAGAATTTTAGCCAATAAACAAAGAGTGATGTCAGACAAAGCCACATTTTACTCACTCAGTTTCCACATCCAAATCATCTGTGTTGTGACCACTGGGAACTTCACCACCACCACCTACTCTGCAAACACTTTTACCTGAGCATGGCTCCGTGCAGGGACATCAGTGGGTTTTGATCATTCCACGTGAGTTTATTTGTTTTATAGACACTGTATAAAATTACACAAAACTTAAAATTCAGAGAAAAGACTGATTTCTAGTTAAAGTAGGTATGTTTAAAAAAGACATGCTGTGAGGCTCTGAAATACAATCTACAGAAATACATTTAAAATACTTTTCAGTTGTGTTCTTGTGGTCAGGCCTGTCGGTTTATGTTAGTACAGCTGAGCTGTTTCTTTTTGCATGCTCAAATAATAATCTGTTTGGGTTTAAGGGTCACTGTTGCATTATATAAATATATAAGCTCAAAATAAATTCACTTTTTGCATTCAGACATTGTGTCAATTACTGCTTCTTCAAAAGCAAATTTGCTTTGATCAGAAATGAGAGAAGATAGGATAATGATGTTGACACATTTGAATATCGAAGCAGGTACTGTACGTACGAAGCCGCTAAGAATTAAATATTGTGGCTCTTATTGTCAATAATGTTTTTGTTTTGCAACACGGAATATTCCCACTTTGATTTTGATAAAAGGTCTATTTTTAGCTTTTTCATACAAAGTCCTGTATCTTACTCTATCATAGCTGTTTCAGGGGCTTTTACAATTCCTGATGTTATTGTTGGAGTATAAGTAAATACTTGAAATCTATGGCCTAAAAAGTTGAAGGCTTCAGATCAGTGGGACTCAAACTGTTGGCAATAAAAAAGATCAAACTCTGCTGTATCTGGGTCTCTGAGCTGTGACCCAGTTGGTATTACCTCAGAGCCACTGAGAGAACCACCAGTAATCCTATACTGACATGACGTGGGACAGAGACGGGGCGCAGCAGGGCAGACATAAGATGAACGGCATTACAGGAATATTCTAGCTAAATAGGCTGCCATCTAATGTGTTAAATTAACAACAATAACATGACACTGAGACAAAAAGGAAAGATGTCAAAATATGATCTTGTGTTTAAGTGACAAACCACAACTACACCAATCAGCTATAACATTATGACCACTGACAGGTGGAGTGAATAACACTGATTATCTCTTTACTATGGCACCTGGCAAGGTGTGGTATATACAGTACTAAGCAGTGAGTCAACACTAAGTCCTTCAATTCGATGTGTTAGACACAGGAAAAATAGATAAGTGGAAGAAACTAAGAGACATTGACAAGGACAAAAATGTGATAACTGATTCAGAGCATCTCCAGAACAGCAGGTCTTATGGTGGATTCATGGTATGGAGCTCTCAGTATCTACCAAAAGTGGTCCAAGGAAGGAGAACCAGTGAACTGCTGACAGGGTCATGAGCCCCCAAGGCTCATTGATGTACATGGGGTGCAAAGGCTGGCCCATGTGGTCCAGTCCCAAAGAAAAGCTATCACAGCACAAACATTTGGAAACCTTAATGTTGGCTCTGATAGAAAACTGTCAGAACACACAGTTCATTGCAGCTTGCCGGTCAGCGTGCCTATGCTGACCCCTGTCCACCACTGAAAGCTCCTACAATGTGAATATCAAAACTGGACCATGGAGCAATGAAAGAAGGTGATGAGTCATGTTTTCTTTCACAATATGTGGACAGCGTGGTGTGTGCGCATTTCTATACCTGGGGCATCATGGGAAGATGGAAGTCCACAGAGGCAGCATGATGGACTGGGCAAGGTTCTGCCCGAGTCTGATCCATCAAGGGCTCACCTCGCAATTTACAGGACATTGTATATTTATATGCCACCTCAGATTAAGATTTGTATCTGTGCTTCTCCCTCAGAGGCTGATTCAGCTGTTTGTGGTGCTGCACTAATAAGCCCATATTGTATTTCAGTATACTACAGTGCCACTGAGAATTAAACAGCTGGGATAATTAAACCTGTCACTCTGACACTGTATTTAACAGGCTTTAATAACTGAACCCAGCACATTATCCTGACTTTATTTAGTGTCTGTGTTTCCTGAACTGTAAATATAATGAGACACAACCTCCTTGTGCTTCTTTTCTGTTATTAAGGCTCTATTCATAAAGGGTATAACCCCAGGGGTATATATTTTCCAAGATGGCGCCGCTGAGTTCAGCAGCTGTCATACCTGCTATGACAATGCTTTGCAGGTAAGTCCTGACCAGCAGACCACAAGTGGTTTGGCTCGGACACCACACCTCATCCCCCCTCACCCTCAACACCAGATCCCCTCAGGGCTGTGTGCTCAGCACTCTACTGTACTCCTTATACACACATAACTGCGAAGCCACTTCGGACTCCACTATTATCATCAAGTTTGCTGACGACACCGCTGCTGTGGGTCTGATTTCCCACGACGAACCAGCCTACAGGAATGAGGTCTCCCACCTGGAGGACTGGTGCAGGGAGAACCATTGCCTGTTAAATGTCAGCAAAACAAAGGAGCTGATAGTGGACTTCAGCAGGAAGTAGCAGAGGGACCCCCTCCCACTCCTCATCAGTGGTTCTGAGATGTTAAGAGTGGACACCTTCAAATACCTCGGGGTGACCATCTCACAGGACCTGTGCTGGACCCAACACATCAATACAACAGTGAAAAAGGCCAGACAGCGTCTCTTCTTCCTCGGACAACTGAGGGACTTCAGGCTCCCCCTCAAGGTGCTGAGGAACTTTTACACCTGCACTATCGAGAGCATCTTGTGTGGGAGCATCACAACATGGTTCGGGAGCTGCACAAAGCAGGACTTCTTGGTCCTTAAAAGGGTGGTCCGTTCAGCAGAGCGGACCATCAGAACCACCCTCCCAAACCTGCAGGACATCTATACAAAATGTTGCAGGACTAGGGCCAGCCACCTCGGACACTGTCTCTTCTCTCCTCTGCCATCAGGTCGGTGTCTCCGCTGCCTGAGATCCAGGACAGAGAGGATGAAGGAGAGCTTCTTTCCACAGGCCATCCGCCTGCTCAACGTTGAAATCACGGACCAACATTGCACAGGTTTTCTGGCTGTCTGCTTCTCTATTTTTTCTGTTTTTACTGTTTATTCATTTAAAAGAAAAAACAAACAAACAAAAAAAGCATATACTCAGCAGGTACAAAACAAATTTTACTGCACATTGTATACTGTATTATTGCGTATGTAACCATTAACAATCTTGAATCTTGAGTCTTGAATCTTGTATATATGCTGTAATTAATGCATTTATTAACAGTTAATACATTCTTTACTTTAAAAGATAAGCCATTACTATCATTAACTTCTGTGTTGTCTTGTATCTCCTTATTTACTGAAGTAACATTGCTTCACACACTCCATCTCTGCAAACCAGTGAGGGAGCCTTGCTTGGGGTGGGAGTCGTCATCCTCCCCAGCACCCACCAGTTCCACTGGCTCCAGAGGGCAGCCCAGCACAGAGCTGGCCTTCCTGATCAGCTTGTTGATCCTCCTCCTGTCAGCGGCAGAGATGCTGCGTGCCCAGCACTGAAAGATGGCTGGCGCCACCACAGAGTCAAAAAGATCTTCAGGAGTGCCCCCTGCACACCAAAAGAAGATTATTGTTATTATTATTATTATTAGTAGTAGTAGTAGTAGTAGTAGTAGTATTGTTATTACTATCCATCCCTTTGAAAAAGCATCCATCCAGTGTCACAGACTGTCCTGCTTCAGTGGTTAATTTAAAGTGCTGAGTGAGGACTGTCAGCAGGTCAGCTTTTCAGATAAAGGTGGCTCCTTCCACTGATCACTGGATCAAGAGGCCTAGAGTGATGGGCTGCAATCAATCAATTGATCAATAACCACATCTGATTGGTGGAGAAGGGTTAGAGGTCAGCATGTGTTAACAGCATTATGGAGAAACAGAGGACATGAAAAGGACAAGACTGTTTTATGTTCGTTTGTGTGTGTGAATTAGTTTAATCTCTTTTTTTCTTTCAGCAGGACAATCAGTGATACCAGATATTAAAGTTTCAAAGAGCAGAGTGGCTCTTTGTTTTATCCTCACGAGTGCGGCATGCCGCTCACTTTCTGGTTCACACCAGAAAGCATGAAATGTGTTATTGATCTGGCAATGTGAGGAGGAGAGCAGAAATGCAGCCACTCATGAACTGGTCAAGTGAAGCAAACCAATAACACTGTGTGACCATGAATTATGGTGTGAAAGTGAGTCCTGGGACTGAGTTTTTCCCCCACTGTCTGCGCTCACGGTTTAGTGTTGGAGATGTTATCAAATACAACAATGAAAACGACAATACGACAATGAAAGTATCAGATAATTCCGATTCAAGGAGGAAACCCTGACCTGATTGTTAGCTAAAATCCCAGATGCCTTCCGTATTTCATAACAGTGAAATTCAAAACATCCCTATCTAACTTCTAATCAATTGGTCTTAAATGCACTAAAATTATTTAATTGATCATTTCTAATTAATTAAATAAATAATACAAATTATTTAGTTTAAAACCAAACTGAAGTAATGTGGATACCTGAGCTTCAGGGTGTTTCACATCATGCATTCACAGTGGAATGTGATTTTTAGACATTTCATGACACATCACATGTGTCATGTGTCATGTGTCTCATAACAGACATGTCATATGCAATACACCTGTCTGCACCTTATGCATTCCGGGGCACAGCCACTACTGTTATTTCCCAAAGTTTCACGCAATTTCAATGTGTTGTTTAGATATTTCTTTTTGCTTTGAAAAAAAAATTAAAACTAATGTTTAACTAAAAGATATTTCTACATCTTAAAGCTCTGTTCATGTTTTCATACAAAAAGTGCACTCAGCTGAGTGTTTGGCTGATTTGGTCATTTTTCCCTGTTGATGTGCCATCTTGGACCTGAAAAACAGACGGTCAACAGATAAAGCAAGCATTTATTAGACAGAGCTTGATGGCATTTTGTTGTTGTTTTTTTCTGGACAGCTTGAAGTATGACAGAAAAAGAAAAATGCACTAGATGAAAGATGAGAGTGAACTTTCATAAACTCGTGCAGGGGAACATTGCTCCGGAAGTTGATTTGTCAGCTGCAGTGAGCCGAGTCCTCTGTGTGCAGGGCCGCTGTAATTGTTGACATTTATTCCCCTGGATTCCTGTAAGTTTCAATTTGAACAACATCTTACATGAATGAAATAAAGCTAGAATCACTGAAACCCCTAGTCTTGTGCTTTGTTTCTCTTTCTTCATATTGTCTCCTGTGGCCATCTCTTGGATATCTTGGTACACTTCCTGTCGATCCTTTCTCCTGTTTACTCTCTCCAGGGAGATGTCGCTTCAGACTGATGGGGTGGGAAGCACAGTTTGATGATGCTGCAGCTCTTGTCTTATTTTCTGACTACATTTAAGTCAAAGGGTAAATCTGCAGCACTCCCGCCCCCTAATTTTCACATTTTAATCTGTGTGAGTTGGCAGATGCTTTACAAACAGTTTATAGAGTGACTGCCCCACAATCTCTCCGTGCTGACATCTCTGCTCCAAGATGTGCAGCCACAGCAGAGCCAAAATGAAAGCTAAGTGGAAGTCGTGTCGTTAATGGAGCAGCTATCCCAAGTGCTGCCTTCATCTGTACTCGACGTATCCATTCAGGATACACAAATTGAACACGTCAGAAATGGAAGACGAAAAAGGTTGAAGAAAAACCTGGATCTGTAGGAGCCACAGTTCAGTCAAAGACACAGAAGACTTTGATTATTTTAGGCTGTTAAGTTTAGATGAGGCAGAAAAAGGCTGAGAGAAACAGACACATATACACTAAAACTCAGTTAAATCAAGGACAAAGTAAACCACAAATAAATACAAGAATATGGAGCCCCTTAAGAATGCAGGGGGGGGAAAGGAGTTCGAAAAAAAAAGATGTGCTTTTCTCGGAATCTTGCAAAACTTTATTTAGGCCAATGTACTTCTTGGTCACTTTGGAAACGACTGCAATAATGGAGTATGCACATCCATCAGGGAATTTAATAGACCTCAACTTACATCCATAGGTTGTTTCAATCAATGACAATGGAACCAATAACAAGAGTAGATGCAGGAAACAAAGAAAAAAGGATGTGCTGCTTATAGCTACAAAATGATGAGGGATCTGCAGCAAGCTTCATGGGATGAACAGGTGAGACTAGACCATATTGACCCCCAACTGTCTTAGACAACTGGATGAAATTGTGATTGAATGTGTGACAGAGCCATAAGGGAGTTTGCACAAGACCATAACTTTGGAGACAGCTCAGTAGTGATGCTCAGATTGCAGGAGCCAGTGACAGAACACAGCAGGCTGTAGAGAAGCTCTTAGATATGAAGGAGCTATGGAGGCTGCAAATAGTATGAAACTATGAGAGGAGATGCTAAATGGAGCTATGGTGGCCTACACCCATGCTAAAGTCCAGACAGAAACAGGGAACTGAATGCAAAGTTTCAGGAAGGAAGTATTTGAGCTGCAGTGAGCTACAGTAGGGAAAAAAATGTAACTGTTTCATCATGTTTTCCACCTATTATCATCTTCATTTCATATAGCCAGGAAGAGCTGTTAATGAGTACATATTCCCCACTCTCTCAACCAACTCCCAGTCTGCCATGACTTCATGAAGTTAGCAAAGTCTCTGCAGCAGCAGTCAACTCTTCACAGACATCAGAATCCTGCTCTGATTTCATTATTCATCAGGTGCAGCGCGGCTACAGCTCCCTTTATTGTCTGAATTCACTCAGAATGGGACACAGATAAGCTTCTGAACACACTTTTTTCAAAGTATTTCCTCGTACTTCCACGCATACTGGTGCTCACCAAAAGGAGCGATAAAATATGCACATTGAAAACATGAGTTAATCAATGAGAATCCTCAGTATCAAGAGAAGTTCTTAAAAAGTTCCAGCACCCATCTTGCAGAGACTTGAAATGTGCCATAGTGAACATCATGTCAGTTTCACTGACCTGAGATGTGCTTTTGATTATTATCATCTGACATGATAGAGCCGTACACTGTTCCTGGATCTTCTGAAAGGATGCCATAATGATATACCTGTCTGCATTAATTAAGAAAATATAAACACAAAACAAAATTTGCTTCTGACTTTTGATTTGATTTTGTTAAAATCATCTCTCTGGAGGACAAAGTATGTAATGATGATGCTGTCTCAAAACTGCCTAAAAGTTTGTTTTGCATTTCTGTATCGCAGTCACTCATCAGCTGTATATGTAGTAGATATAGTGTGCAGATGTATGTCACATATCCATATGCCATAAACTAACATGAGAAATGTATTTTGGACATTTTATCCCAATCTAATTACTATTAGAAGTTGAAATCTTTGTGAAGATCCAAAGTGAAACCTGCTTCATTTTGCACATACAATGAATAAATATATAAAGAGCGTGGGACATATGTGCTTGGTAAAGGCAGCAAAAGAATTATTTTTTTTAAACCCACCTATATAAGGCAAGTTTTCAAAAGTTAAATTTTTTGGGATATATGAATAATTAGCTGTTACAATTTCAATTATAATTACAATTAGTTATTATGATTCTCAGTATTTTTTATGAGCTTTTATTACACCTGGAACAAGGTTTTTTTTGGCCCAATGTGTAATTGCCTGCCTTTCAAGTAAAGAGGGCTGTGTGTGAAATTCAGACAGAGGTAATGTTGAGGTAATGAGGTAAAGTTATGTTTCAGCTAAAATGTGAGGGTCACTGACCACACAGATGGACATTTCTTAAGTTGATTATACAGCCATGATGGATTGAGAAGTGTGTATGCACATACAACTGATGACTGTTGATGGTTTTATTCTATGATTACCATATTGTGTGGTGATTTTCCATTCTTGTAACAAGTTGGTGTGTTATGTGTGACTCTGTTTCTCTGAGGCCAAGATAAGTTCAAGGACATTGGAGGAAAATAGTTTTGTGCTGATCCATCTTTTCAACTGGTTGTGACCAGTTTTCACATGCTTGGTCCTATCTTATCCTGTGTGCTCCTGTGTATAAAGGGGGGAGTACTGAGCAGAGGCTTCAGAGAGAAGAGGGAAACAGGTTGGGCTGTCTGCTGTTTCTCCTTCTTTCTCTCCTTGCAAGTAAAAGAGGATCGCTTTGAACCAACTGCTGTGGTGTTGTCATTTTGACAGAAAATAAGTCTAACGCTGTTTTTCTGTGAAGCATCACTTTTAGGGTTTAATGCCCATGTGCTGTTTATTTCCATCCTGTGTTTGTTGACTTCTTGAAGACAAGTAGCAGTGATCCTCTTGGCCTGCCGCATTCAACGTCATCAGGAAACAAGGATGCCCAGAGCTCCTGGTCAAATCTGTTAAGGCACCTGTCAGCTGCTGTACTGCCAAATAATGAGCACTCTGACACTGAGGATGTTTCTTGAGAAGGTAATGGCTGTTCTGATCAGGAAATATATATTTTTTTAAATCCCACATCCTTATCTACTCATGGCCTGCAGACAAATTTATCTGCCATAGAGGAAGTAATTAGATGTTGACTCAGAGCCCCATTCACACACTCTTTTTATCATTAATCACAAAGCTGGGGAGAAAGAAGAGCAGGAGACATCCAAGCAAATTATGTTCTTATAGTGAAGAATTTTCAAATATTAACATTCACATTTTCAATAAAGAAAGGGAGATTTCTGCTGTTCAACAGTGAAACATGATATAATAACAACATGCTTTATTAAACCCAGTGAAGTGAGAGAAATAATATACATGACAGAAAAATAACAGAGGTCAGGGTGAAGGACTTTTACACAGAGGACTGGAGTTCATGGTCCAGTCCACACTTAGAATAAACAATCATTCACCAATCAGGTCTTAGACCTTTAAAAAACATTTTCATTGAAAGTATATTTAGGAACTGCAGTATTAATGTTTCTTTTGGCCAAAACCTTGCACAGTAATCGGAGATGGATAGTAGGATAATGTGTGTGTATATATAGGTTGATTAAGATTTGAAAAGCTACCTTGAAAAGCATTTACAAAGTGCTCACAGCTCAGATGGTTTCCCTGGCATTGCTGGTGATCAGCGGTCAGTGGATTGTAGAGAGATGATGTTTCACAAACCATCTATAGTAAATGTCTGGTTTGAAACAGTTTGAACAGTACTGCAGTGAGGATCACGCTCTCTCTCTGGAAATCTGTCTTTTCTTTTCTTCGTCCTCTCTCTCACTAATGCAAACAAACGGAGGCAGGAAAGATGGAACGAGGCAGCCGGAGTAAATCCCTCCTCCACCTCCCTGTCATGGCCTCTAATCCAGGTCCCAGATGCCCCAGGATTCTCAGCCAACTCTGTGTGTGTGTGTGTGTGTTTGTGTGTTTGTGCTGAGACTCAGTGATCTTCCCAACACATGCACACACCTCTTTAATTCAATTTAAAAGAAGGTCCAGCATATTGTAATATTAGTATACAGGAAATCACATAAAAGTGATCATAATTGCTCCTCTTGGTTTGTTTATAAAATGTGATATGAACATGTGAACTGTTGAGAAGAAAAATGCAAAAACTAAAATAAAACAAAAACAGTTTGGTCTGCACTGAACTGAGGCGTGAAATGTTGTAAAGAAAATCAAGAAAAAAAACTCCATAAAACACCTCAGCATATAAAGATGAAACGAAAATTTAAAAAAGCTCAAGTCTCAAATCTTGGACAACTGAGACTGCTACCAGAAAAACTCTCCATAAAATATTGATAAAGCACCTTGATTTCATTGTTCTCTTTGAATTTATTATTTTATGACATGTGGAACATGTTTGCACCAACCAGTGAATCCTGAGCAGAGCATTCCATGAACTGACAGGCCTGCTGTTTAAATGCTGAAAACACAACTTGAGAAGACACCTTTCATGGGACACTCAGACAAGAAATGTCAGGACGACAGAGGTAAGCCAAAGCACAGAGGAAGCTCTTTTCATCAGCAGACATATGAAAATGTTAACCAAATAAAGCATAGGCCCTGTGATTCCCATCAGAATGATCGGCCCTCACTGGCTCTGTTGACATTAAAGGGGGCCCCAAGTGGCAGCAGGTCACAGGCTGCCTTTCAAAAGGATGACATATCTGTCACAGGAAAGCCAGGGGACCAATATGTTGTGTCTCTTCAGAAGTCAAATTGGCCTTGTAGACAGGACTGGTTAGTGTGCTGAGCAGTCACAGACGATGGCAGTTCCATTCGCTGACGGAGCCATTTTGATTACAAACAAGTGGGTGACACCTAAAGCAGAAGATTTCCCTTGTCAGTTTGATTCTGTCATGTCTGTCCCCTCCAACACACATCACCTCTGTCTGACACTGCCCTACCTGTGCTCCTGACTGCTCATCCACCTTCACCTGCCTGCCAGAGACAGACCCACCCAGACTTTCGACAGTTTTATAAAACTTGATGTTGTAATATTATGTTATAGACTTAAAGTAGTAGGAGTAACTTTATGCTTTGAATACCACACATTAGTGATGAAGGCACTAGATATCTGGACAGAGACGTTAAAACTAAAGTTGGTTGAAAAGTCAAACTTTGTCCAATAATACTGTTTCCAAAATTATTCACATGAACTTTTTGAGTGTGGCTATGAGTTGGTTAATTTTACCAGAGGTGGCTCTTGGTGTAATTTAGAAACCTTTAAATCTTGGGAGTGATCTGGTTACCAGTACCTAGATTTTTTATCGATTCTTCACAAAATGTCACATTTTGAGTGATCTGGTTACCAGTACCTAGATTTTTTATCGATTCTTCACAAAATGTCACATTTTGAGTCCTAATTCGATAAATGCATAAAGATAGGTTTTCTACAGGCTCTCATGGGCTATTTCTGGTCCTGGTCCTGGAGAGCCCACTGCAAGAAGTCTGCAGCTTCTCTGCACTACCTGAACCTGTTAAACTCCATCAGTTGTGTTCAACCAGTCAGGACACAATGAGGTGTGGGGTGGAGTCAATGCTCAGCACTGGTCTGAAAAAGGAGAAAAAGGAGAACCAATAATACCCTGGAGAACACATTGTTGGTAAGGAAATGACCTTATGATTCATCTGCATTTCTACACTTCTACACTTATGTCGCTTTGCAGATTAAAATACAAAAAAACACAATCATATTGAAAACACAATGCTTAGTAGATAAAACTACCAAACAGCATATAAAGTAGTTGAAATGAAGTGGAAGTGGTGAAGGCATATGATAATCCATATCCTCCTGAGACCCAGCCTATTCATTTGTGTCCTCTGTGCTGTACATTTGTTGTTGGTCAATATCTTTCGACCTGTATATGGTACTCTAATAAATCCTAGTGTGCTCTGTAGAGGACATCCTAGCCTTTCCAATGATATCTCATGTGTGTGGGTTGGATGAGTGAAACTCCTTTCATGCTGAAAAAAGGTAATATTAAATTGAAGGATAGTTTTTTACTTGGTTCTCAGGAGGATATAATATAATATTATAATGTAAGAAGTAACATTTGATGCTTAAATACATTTTGTTGATAAAACATATTCACGTGTGTTGTGAATTCAGAACTCTTAGTGGTGGAGTTTCTTCCACTGGAGAAAACACACAGGACATTTAAATGTATTTAAATAGTGTGATTTCATTTTTTCCCCATCTTAGTAAATTTAAAAAGTGACAGTGAGCATGCAGTGTCAGCTGTCAGCACACGCTCATCACCTGACTGATTGTGTGTTTAACTTTGAGCTCAGAAGGTCGGACAGTAATTGACCTGCCATGAGATTCACTGTTTTTGATTTAAGGCAGCCCTGATGTGCAGCATGTATTCCTCTGCTGGGATACAGTGAAGAAGGTAAGTAAATGCTGATTCTGCTGCCGCTGTGGATGAAAACATTTTGGAAGCATATGTTACAGGTATGTAGCAAATATCATCTCTGTATCAATTTAATTTAATTATTAATTTTTATACATTATTTTCTGGAGAACATTTAGAGAGTATTCTTATTTCAAATCTTTATGCAAGACGTTTTCCCCTTTTCCTTTCTTATGTCCTAAATTTGAACAAATGAATTATCTCAGTGTGAACTTTGAATTTTGGGTGACAAATTGACTATACTTCGAAAATGTTTTTCTTTGCTGATCTGTTAAAGGGGAACATGCAAACACCAACATGCAGGCTTCCCTGGGAACCAATATAATGACAAATGTTGCAGAAGGATTGGATAGGAGAGGATCATTTTTACCCTCCAGTTGGAAAAATGAATTTCAACAGGATACTGCACACACACACACACACACACATCAGAGAGATTAGGGGTACACTTCTCGTCAAACTCAGTTTGACAGGTCTGATGTAATCATCTTCCAATGAGGCAGGATAGACATTCTGTTGGACCAATCCCCTTCCCCCAGTTTTCCCGCTCCCTTATTATTGTTTGATATCTATCTAATGAGGTATCACCACGCTTGTCCCGCCTCCCGCTTGTCTAATGCCAGGTTTGAGCCGATGAGAGGGGGATTTGAACCTGTGACCGGACTGTGACCCTCTGTGGTTCATTGCAGGGTGAGGAGATCCAGGCGCACAGGTTATAAAAAACATACGGTGGTAAACACACGCCTTTGGCGTAGAGATTTGAACCTGTGACTGGCCCATGACCCTCAATCATAAGAAACCTTTCACAGACTTCAGGTCTTTGCAGGGTGAGGAGATCCAGGCGCACAGGTTGTAAAAAACATACGGTGGTAAACACACACCTTGGCGTAGAGGTTTGAACCTGTGACCGGTCTGTGACCCTCAATCTTAAGGAACCTTTCGCAGTCTTCAGGTCTTTGCAGGCTGAGGAGATCCGGGCGCACAGGTTGTAAAACATGTATTGTCAGCCCCAGAGAGACACAGTTCAATAAGTCATAAAACCGTAAATACGTCTTTATCAGATATGGGGAGGATGAAGAATGTAAAAACGCACATTAGTGTCATTTAGTCCATTAAGTCCTAAACCGTAAATACGTTTATAAATGCTCATGTGTCAGTACAGGGGCCCCAAACAGACACAGATCGTTACGCAGGTAAACACGTCAGAGTTTAGATGCTGTTGTAGAGTGTGATGGCATGTGGCAGGAGACTTCCTGTATCTGTCCTTTCGACAGCGGAGCTGGAGCAGCCTGTGTGAGAAGGTACTCCGCTGTCTGTGTACTGTGTGATGGAGAGGGTGCTGATCATTATCCATGATGGACAGCAGTTTATTCAGCATTCTCCTGTCCACCATGGTCTCATGGTCTGCTGCCCCAACACACAGCGGCAAAGAAAATGGTGCTGGCGACAACAGACTGATAAAAGATCTCCAACATCTTGCTGCACACGTTGAAGGATCTCAGCTTCCTCGGGAAATAGTCTGCTCATCCCCTTCTTGTACACAGACTCAATGTTAGATTTCCAGTCCAGTCTGTTGTCAATCACCACTCCCACGTATTTGTAGTTCTCCACCTCTTTCACGGATAAGGTGATAAGGTGATCTGTGAAAAACTTCAAGAAGAAGAAAAAGGAGACATCTTACTGATAGCCTCAGAAGATGTGAAAAACATCCCGGTACAATAAACATTGTGAAAAGAGGGAGGTTTGAATGTTTCCTCTGTCGCTATCCAAAGAGAGAAATCCACAAGCTCCGACCGAGGAAAATATTCAATCCGCGGACGTTCCGGCATCCCGAGATCCCGAGCCGCCGACGGAGGAACGTGAAGGTAAATAAATAATGGAGATGAAAATAAATTAAACGTTTTTTTCGAGCCGGCATGCGAAACCCCATCCTCCCGCCACCATCACAGGATGTGATGTAGTTATAACCGCTCAACCAATCACTATCAAACCCAGCGCCCCTTTTGGTTTGGAGTGGTATGTATTTTTGTAAAAACTTTATGGATTCTCACGTTTTTAAACAATCTCTGTCTCTGTATACATATATATCCTTCAGACTCGGGTCCTCTACCAGAGGCCTGGGAGTCTGAGGGTTCTGCGCAGGATGTTATCTCTTCCTAGCATTGCGCTCTTTTGGACAGAGATCTCTGATGTTGTTCCTGGTATCTGTTGGAGCCATCCTTCCAGCTTGGGTGTCACTGCCCCTAGTGCCCCAATCACTATTGGTACCACGGTTGCCTTCACACCCCACATTTTCTCTCATCATCTCATCTCCTCTTTCAGCCCTTGATATTTCTTGAGTTTCTCATGTTCTTTCTTTCTGATGTTGCTATCACTGGGGATTGCTACATCTATCACTAACACTGTCTTCTGATGTTTATCCACCATCACTATGTCAGGCTGACTGGCCATCACCATCTTGTCAGTCTGGATCTGGAAGTCCCACAGGATCTTGGTCTGTTTGTTCTCTGTCACCTTTGGGGGTGTCACCCATCTGGACCCTGGGACCTCCAGTCCATACTCTGTACAGATGTTCCTGTACACTATGCCCGCTACCTGGTTATGCCACTCCATGTATGCCTTGCCTGCCAGCATCTTACACCCTGCTGTGATGTGTTGGACTGTCTTAGGGCCTTCTCTGCACAGCCTGCACCTGGGGTCTTGTCTGGTGTGGTAGACCCCGGCCTCTATTGCTCTGGTGTTTAGGGCCTGTTCCTGTGCTGCCATGATTAGTGCCTCTGTGCTGTCTTTCAGTCCAGCCTTTTCCAGCCACTGATATGTTTTGTCCATATCAGCCACTTCCTCAATTTGCTGGTGGTACATGCCATGCAAGGGCTTGTCCTCCATGATGGGCCCAATGGTTCCTCATCCCTTCTGGGCTTTTGTTGCCTGAGGCATTCCCTTAGGAGTTGGTCTTTGGGGGCCATTTTCTCGATATATTCCTGGAGGTTCGCCGTTTCCTCCTGGACAGTAGTTCTGACACTTACTAGTCCTCGGCCGCCCTCCTTTCGCTTGTGTACAGCCTCAGGACGCTGGACTTAGGGTGAAACCCACCATGCATGGTAAGGAGCTTCTTTGTCTTGATATCAGTGGCTTGTATCTCTTCCAGTGGCCAGGATATTATCTCAGCCGGGTATCTGATCACTGGCATGGCATAGGTGTTAATGGCTTGGATCTTATTTTTGTCACAGGCTGGGTCGCGGCGGCTCTGATGAAAGCAAACGCCCTCTACCCCTCTCACGCGTTACTGGATATGTAACCAGGAGAATCTCTTTCTGGGCGCTATACCTAAATACGTGATCCTAGGCATGGTTCACCACGACGCCTTCACAGGCAGGAGGGACCTGTCGCCCTTTAATTTCAGACACAACGACGTAGAGTACCTAGCGCTCTGTCAGGACGGTCGGCAGGTTCCCGCTAAAGCCTTTCAACCCCAGTTTGATCGAGGGAATTCGGTCAGAGAGTTTTACCATATGTTTACCGCCACGGGGAGGCATCTCAAAGATTTACCTCTGAGTATCGATCGCAGGGACTTTAACGAGGGGTACGCTCTGTTTGCTTTCAATCTCGAACCGACCGAAGACACCGATACCCTGTCTCCCGTTTCCAGCGGAAATTTAAGGCTGGAGATGAGATTCAGGGTCCCCTGCCTCAGACCACCACACTCATCGTCTACGCCTGTTACGATTCCATTCTGGAGATTAACGCTAAAAGACAGGTGTTGGTGGATTATTATTAAATAAAATAAATGGATAATCATCAGCTCGAACATCTTTTGCATCGTCTGTTGGGGGATATATTCTGCGGAGTGTGGGCTTCTGACCAGCTGGCCTTACTGAGGAGCGAGTTTCAAGCACCCGCCTACTTTATCGTCAACACTCACCCCTCGCACTTGCCCGGAGAGCACTGGTTATCTCTGACCCTGGAACGGGACGGCTCCGCGACCTTTTTTGACTCTTACGGATTCCCGCCCAATTTTCCACACTACCCCTCCAGCATCTTGGAGTTTCTGGAAAACCGCTCGGAGAAAATAGCGTACCACGACCGTCAGCTTCAGCACTCTCTCTCGACCGTTTGCGGGCAGCATAGCGTTTTTTACCTCTGCCATAGGGCTCGGGGGTTGTCTTATAAAGAAATACTGGGTCTGTATCACGACGACGTCTTTAAAAATGACCGTATGGTCTCTGATTTTGTGAATCATTACCGACGCCGCCTCGCTCATCATCATCGGCGCTGCCGAGATCGCCGTCACGGGGCAGGCTCTTTCCAAACGTTTAATGATGTGTGTAAAACGCATGTAACAAAATAAAAAAATACATCAAAGACAGTTTTTGTGTCAAAGATTTATTTGTGTCTTTCTGCGTGCGAACCTAAAAATCAATTTATAACCGTCCATGCGGGGGATAGGGTCATCTTTTTCTTTTTTTCAACTCGTCGAGGCGTAGGTGTTTTATCTTTTTCCATAATCGACCATACGGGGGATAAAGCCATCTTTTCTTTTTCCTTTTCCACAGGTTGAGTAGTCTTTTTTGAGGTAAAACAGAATTTTGTCCAGCCTTCGATTAAAGTCTTTTCAATATTCCACCTAGCAGGTTTCCCAGGAGTGGTATGGCCGCTGACAGCAGAGGAAAAATAAATCCCCCCGTCTTTTTCTTCAAAACTGGATGTTTACGTTTTAAACTGGTTTTCTTATCGGCCAGCAGTCTGATCATTTTCTGATGTTTCAGTTTTTTGTATTGAGAAGTAGATAGGGGGATGTTCCCCTTCAAAAGATTTAAAGCTATCTCACACAGCGCCTGGAGAAAGTTGGGGGAACTGTGGGCGATGATATCTTTACGTTTCTGAGGCGATGCTTGGTACAAAGCCTGTAGTAAGACGGCGTTCCTTTTTATACGTTGTGACATGAAAACCTACTTGTTTTTAGCAGGTAGATGACGGGCCACTGCTCGGGAAGTAAACCGCTCCTCACTCTGTATCGTTCTGGACAGGAAGGTGTAAGATCGAGGATTACATACCCATAGGGATCTTTAGGGATAATTACTGTTTAAACGGATAGTACATCTGTATTTACCCTGATGAAATACATTCTGAGTTAACATCATGACATGATGTCATGATATTTTTATGATGTCGGTATTTTGTGAAAATTTTAACCACCTCAGGATAATCGGGATGATCAGGGCATCCACGAAATCTTCAAAAGAATCAGGCAGCCCTTTGATAAATTTAATCGTTTTGTTCAGTTTTCTGCAGTTCGGCATACAGGGGTTGAAAAGAAGTATGAATCCATACAATATTCTCAGGTACAGTATTCATCACATGTTCACAGTTTTCCAACACAGATTTTACAAAATGAGATTTACCAGACTTTTAGTCTAGGGTCATATTCAACCTCCTCCAATAAAAAAAAAAAAAAAAACAATATAAATAACATAAACACATAACACAATTACAATAATAATAAAGAAATAAAAAACCTAATAACCGAACGGCAGAGTCTTCCCGTCAGGGAAGAGACGTCTCTTATCGTAGACCACCCGGAACTTTTTCTGAAATGAAATAAATGAAAAGTTTTTCAGCAGAAACCCTTTTTTATCCCTTCCGATGCTGAGGGGTTTCAAGCATCGCCTCCTTCATACCCTCGAGGTAGCCTTCCACCAGCCCTCTCACACTGTCAAAGTTGATCTGTTCACAACAATCTCAAGTTTGCGTTATACCTTTCATTTTTACCACAACTTTTTTTTTTCATTCTGGTCTGGCAGGCATAACTCTTGGGACCGGCCGCTACAAATTCCTCAATCATGTCACCCCCCCCAGCTCGTCCGTAAAATCCCCTAGATAATTACCCAGTTCCAGGGGGCTCTCTCCATGTCTCACTACATAGATGAGACTGTCTGTGTCGGTATAAAGAACGCGGTGTTGCAGCCTTTCAAATTACCTTACAACTTGAGATACACGTAGGTGGTGAATGTGGCTATAAAGATGTTATTTGACCTGCCGGGGGGTACAACGCTGTGCTCGTTATAACTCCACTGAATCAGAGCTACATCACCCTCATTTCTCACCGGTAGGAAACACACGTGTCTGACTGACGTACTGACCCAAAAATGCATAGTTGAAAAACTGCTCGGGGGTTCTGACAAGGTGGGTTTGTACCAGAATGGTTCACTGCGCAAACTTACCCCAAAAGCTGTTAAAGCAGAGTTTAGACACCTGCCTTTTGCCAGGATTTACCTCGATTTTATCCGGGTACTCGTCGATGTATGTTTTTTTCCCCACCCTTGTCGTACGCTGCCTCGGGAGGGTAGCACAAAGCTTCCTGCTTACCTTTCAGGAAGGTGTGTATGTAACTGAGAAAGATGCCGCTGCTATGCTGCTCAAAGTGCCACACCTCTGTGATTTTACCCACCCTGTAGCCTAGCTCTAAAGCTTTGTTTAACTCGACGGTCACCTACACCCCCGTCAGAGCTCTGACCTCCTCGTCGTGAGCACAGGATCCGCTCTGATGATTGTTTTCAGCGCACATGCAGCACAGAGTAAACACTAATTTACCTGAAGACGTTTTATAAGGTAAAACAGGGAAAAAGAGCCCATGAGGCGGATACACCATAGCCCGGATCAGTCCAAAATACTTGCGGGGATTGTTAAAATCCTCACGGGTGATTTTAGGGTGCTGTAAAGGATAATCTTAACCTAAAGTTAGCGCTGATGTACGGGTACAGGGAAGTGACGTCTACATAATGCACACTTTCACCGGGCAGCGTGCTGTAACGTTCCCTCAAGGCCGAAGTCCGGCCTCCGTACAGGGCTGAGCGACAGGACAGCGATTCGGGAGAAACGTAGCTCTCCAGGAACTTTTTTACCTGCTTGTTCCATGTTTTCATCTCATTCCAATTGTGCTCCCTCATCACTACCGTACGGACGCGGTAAACGTTTCTCAGCTCCTGCAGTCTCGACTCACTAGCTGCATGCAGATCCCCGTAACGAGTGTTGGTCAGAGGGCAGATTTCATCAGACCGGTAGACACAACTCCCAGACCCATTTCTCACCGTCTCTCTCCGCATAGCCGTCTACAAAGTACAGGCCTATTTTCTTTTCCCCTCCTGTTTTTAAAGCGTGTTGAATACAGATTTTTTCAGAATGCGCTACCCACTCCAACCATCGGATGGACGTGCTCGAGTATGTTTTGGAGCGACGTCTGTAGTTGTTGGGTGACGGTATGGCTGTGTTTTCGGTCAGGAAATTGGTGAGAAACACTTTCATGCATGCCGAGGCTATGGTAACGCGGCTGAAGGGGTCCACGCGCGTTTCGTCGATAAACTGATCACTGAATTTCAAACAACCCTCCCTCAGAATATCAACGTCATTTCGACAGTAGTACAGAGCCTCTTTTTCAAAGTTAAAAACACCTCGAGAGACCTCTCCGTACCAAGTGTGAAACTCTTCCCGCTCAGCGGAGGACATGCATTCTACGCCATAATCGGAGGGAGCGGGGTAAGGACCTGCGTACTTTAATCGTTCCTCCGAGCTGAATTTGTGAAGAAAATGACCCTTGGATTTATCCTCAAAACCGCCTTAGGCATAGCGCCAAGACGCATGGTGAGGAAAGACAGATGAATCTTAGCCTGAAATCGGGTTCTTTGAAGCTGATAATTTTACTACTTTGCATGAACGTTGGCTTCCCTGTGACTTTTCTTTCTGAATTTTGAACAAACTTTTGAACGCAGTCTAGGCTGTAAGCGTGCCACTCTTCACTGAGGAGCAATTTTGTACACACCAGATAGGGGACGTGCACGGCTTCCCGTGTCTATTTCAGGTTCCAGAGGCCTGATGTAAGACAGGTGCTGGTCGCTGTTTATGTCGGTGGGGGGGACGCTCTGCCCCGCGGAATCTACACACATTAGCTGGGCACTTATGTTTCTCATGACATGACGTGACGAGATGTTTACAGTCAGGGCATTTGTACATCTGCTGGCAGATACTGAAATTTGGATGAGAGAAAGGTCTGGGCTGTTTGTGTTTTGAGTAACATGCACGCGTACGGCAACTCCTGTTGCAGTCTGTGCAGAATATGGTGTCGGAATAATACATAGTGCAGTCGGGCTGAAGGCAGAGATTGCAATGAGGACAGACGTGTTTCTCTTAGGTCGTGTAGCCCCTGTGGCAGTGACTGCAGACGTGCAGGACTCCTAAAAGAGCTTTAGTAGTGGTTTTGAAACAAAAAAGATACAGCGGATGAGATGTATTGGGAAACTCTGTTTCGAGCAGCGAAAGAGTTCAGCTCTCAGACTGCCGGTAATACACCACAATTTTATAATTCAGTATCTGTTCATATTTGCTTATGTCGCTCAGGGTTACTTCCGTTTGATCGCTCAGACCCGCCAAACGTTGCAACTCTCTACCGTGCTCCCGGGCCTGGTTATCGGTGAAATGAGGATGGGTGAAATGAGCCAAGTTGATGGCGAAGCAGAGATTGTTGTTTTCGTTTTCTACCACATACAGGTGGCGTCGTTTCAGGCTGACAATCATTAACAGTTGATACTGCTTGTCTACCACCACCTCAAGGGTTTCGGATCACTTGAATGACAAATTCTAAAGAGGAGCCTTGGTCGATCTGTGTGTTAGATAGTATTAACCTCGCTAACAACCCCTCAAAAGCTGTCACAATGTTATCCGCCTGCTCGTTGTATCTAATGTTGACGTGATCTCACGCATTTTCAGCTATTATCTCAAGCTGTACGAGGTTGTTACATCTAACCTCAGGTCTGACTCTCTCAGCTAAATCCGCAAAGTTGTGCACAACGTCTGAATAAAATTGAGCGATCTCGCTCAATTTTATTCAGACGTCAAAACGCTCGCATTGCAACACAGTTTCGTTCTGGTTTTGAGAGTCTGGCTCTATCAGAGACCCACTGTGCTGTGGCTGAGACTCTAATGAAGGGTCAGACTGCGGCTGTTGCTGTTGCTGCTGCTGCTGCTGCTGCTGAGAAAACTCATTCTGTACAGCATGAAGGTTTTGATGAGCGTGATGGAGACAGTCAGAGTCTCGGTTTAAGTCTTGTATAGCTTCAACGGCCGCGGTTTGAATGTTTTCCTCGGACGGAGCCTCGGGATTTCTCCCTCTTTTCACAATGTTTATTCGATAGAGTTAGGCTGTGTACTGACAAATAAGCATTTAAACAATTTAAACTGTTTCTTCTTCTTTTTTTTCATCCTCCCTTTTATGACTTAATGGACTATGCAGCACTATTGCACGTGTTTACCTGCGTAATGATCTGTGTCTGTTTGGGGCCCATGTACTGACACATTTAAGCATTTAAACAGGAATACTGTTTCTTCTTTTTTTCTTCATCCTTGTTAAAAACGTATTTACGGTTTAGGACTTAATGGACTAAATGACACTAATGCGCGTGTTTACGTTCTTCATCCTTCCCATATCTGATAAAGATGTTTTTACGGTTTTATGACTTATTGAACTGTGTCTCTCTGGGGATGACAATACATGTTTTACAACTTGTGCGCCCGGATCTCCTCAGCCTGCAAAGACCTGAAGTCTGCGAAAGGTTCCTTAAGATTGAGGGTAACGGGCCAGTAACAGGTTCAAACCTCTACACCAAGGCGTGTGTTTACCACTGTATGTTTTTTACAACCTGTGCGCCTGGATCTCCTCACCCTGCAATGACCTGAAGAGGGTCACAGTCCGGTCACAGGTTCAACCCCCCTCTCATCGACTCAAACCTGGCATTAGCTAGAGGGAGGCGGGACAAGCGTGGCGATACCTCAATAAGGGAGCGGGAAAACTGGGGGAAGGGGACTGGTCCAATGGAATGTCTATTTTGACGTCACAATACCTCATTGGATGATGACCATGGGGAAAAGGGGAGTGGTCATTGGATGATGATTACGTCAGACCTGTCAAACTGAGCTTGACGAGAAGTGTACCCCTATTCTCTCTCACATCTTTCATTCATGCATTACTCATTCACTGAGATTGCATCACTCACTAATTCCAGTGTGAATGCACATGTATGCATCCATAGGCTAAAGAACCAGGCCCAAAAAGTCTTGGGGCTCCATCTGGATGCTCCCGCTCCAAACAAAAATCCATTTATCCTACCGACGAGCAGCACCAGTAGGTGTTCAGGGACTCCGCAGAGTGCAGACACAGAGCCACGCTGGCACTGCGCCATATGTTCTGAGAACACAGAGGACAAGTTGCAGTCATGGCAGAGGTCCCGTGTCAACGCACCTGCTCTGCATTCACCTGACCCACACAGGAGACCTCCGGATGAGAACTGGTGTCACTGCACCATCAGAGCAGTGGAGCAGTCAAAGCTGCGTGATTTCAAACAGTATTCCAGCACAGCCTGAGAATTTTGCTCTATTTCATCCTGTTTATACTTTCCAGGCCAGTCACAGAATGAACCAAGGGCATTTTGACCAGGCAGCATAGTCAAATTCATTATCCCAAATGTCACAGTCACAGGTTGCAATTTGTGTTTTTGATTGGTTGCCGACCAAAAAGAAGGCAGGTGTTACCTCATCATGTGTCTGAGAACATGACACGAGTGACCCTCCCCCTGATTGGAAAATGAATGATGATCCTTATCACTCAAATTATTCTGGCTCAGTTTCTGTATCTGCATCTGCTGCTCCATCTATTTGTGAAACTAAATGAGTTGAAGCCATTGTGGATTGTGGCTCGAGCATTCCGCTGTTCAGTTAAGGCCTGCATCCCTTGTTGTTGTTGCCATTCGGTGTGTGTGTGTGTGTGTGTGTGTGTGTTTAATGTGGCCTGTTGCCCTAGCTGGGGTTGAGGTTGTATGTTGTATCTGGTTATTTTTCAAATGTATTTTCACTTCTCCCTCTGAATCTGCCAATCATGTGTCATCATGTGTGGCCATGTGTATCATGTGCCCCCCCCCCCCATTTTAAGTGATCTGTTGTAGTGCTTTCCACAGATCCCAAAAGGCGGACCAGATCAAGCGGATCAGGTATCAGCTGGGCACATGCGCTCACTGGAAAATCCATTGTTCCAAGGAATTCCAAACATTCTTACAGTATAAGATACAGAAAACATCCTCCACACACATGCGTGCACAGGGCACATACACGCAAACAATAAACACACATTTTCACCCCAGTCATTGTTGTCTATGATGGACAGGTGTGATCTTCCACAGGAAACCCAACAGGTGTTTTAATAACGACACGCCACAGGGTGACAGCTTTGATGTGACGCACATGCACACACACACACAGAAATGCACAAACAGGCACGATGCCATTCATTTTATCTATAAAAGGACACTTAAAGAGTGCCAGGTGGTCAATGTCACACTCCACCACCTGTGCCATCACTGAGACCAGATGCTTCCTGCATTCCTGTGTGTGTGTGCATGCCGTTATGTGTGTGTGCATGTGTGTGCATGCAGGGCTGCAGGAACCCTACCCACCTGGAAATCATCTTTTTTATTGTCCCCATGAGGTGTGGAAGTGTCCCCGTCCGTCCTCTCCAGACAGTAGGAGGTGTTTCATTAATATGGAGAGACTTCTCAGTTTCACGGCTCAGTGACGATCAGCCAAAACACCATGCTGAGCTGAGAAACCACAGCATCACTACTCTCAGCCCTCAGAATGGAAACACTGCATCTGTATCTGTATCTGCCGTGGTGGACTGACTTACAGTTTTTCTCAATTGTTTACACACAAATACTTGTAATTGAGACACAATGACCACAACATGTAACTCGTGCATCAACCCCCTGAACCAATTCTGCTAAACTACAAGCACAATTCCTGCTTTACACTCAAATTGCAGTTCAAAACACACCACACACAATTCTCTGCATTTACAACAATTTTTGTGAAGAAAATCTAACCCTAACCCTTTCACAAGATACACACTGTATTTCAAAATTCTAAAGTTAATTGCCCCACTATGCACACTGACGCATCACAAGGGCAAACACCTGTCACACAGTTTTACAATTAGTAATCAGAGCTTTATCATAAAAGGGTAACAGGTGAGCTCTTCTGTTTTACATTGGAAATAGAGGCAGAGCCAGAGGAGTGAGGGTAAGAGGAGGAGGATGGGTAGGACGAGGCCAGGGAAGGCCAAGGATCGTAATCTCTAAGAGATCTGAGCCACTTTGGTTGACCATGTGTTCAACCATGGTCAAACAATGAGGGAGGCTGGGCAGAGTACAGCCAAATTTGAGTTTGGCATTGTGTGTGTTTTTGAAACTGTACAGGGGCACCTTAACACTACAGTTATCATATATTCCCCTTTGGCGTGCACCACAGTTTTCAGGCTGCTGATTGTCATGCCAGACTAAATTGCATTATCCTGAAAGATATTAATAATGTTTGTCTGTTGTTGTCAGCTGTCACAAATCATAGCACCAGTGCTCTGGACCTGAAGAGCAAAATTTGAAAAAAAACTTGTTTACGTTTTTAGGTTGTATTTTTTATATTTAAAGTAAATGCATGATTTTGAATGACACAAATTCAGAGAAATGCAGTGGATGTGAAATAATGTTTTTGTTTCAACTCACTGTGTGGTGGTAAGTGTTAGTAAGTCAATTCTTTTGTCATTTTTGCTATCGTGATGAATTATTGTGTTGGCACAGGTTGAATTTGATGTTTGTCTGAGCACTGAGTCGGGAAAAGGACCGGTGCTAACTTTCAGGCTTAGGTGTATTTTGTGCGGATGAAGAGATGAACCCACCTGATGAACCCTCTGGTTGTTGAACACATGGTTGTTACTCAACAAGACACCTTAAGCTTTCCACTGGTTTTCCTCACCACATCTAAATGAACTGCTGACAGCTGTCACTTCTCCTCATCCTTATCTTCCCAGCTACCAGCAAGAGTGTTGCACACAAATAAATGAGGATATTTGCAGGTATAACACTGTCTTAACAACACTCCAGTGAGAACACTGTCTTGTTTTGTTATTCATTCCCTTCATGTGTTGCAGCATCTGATTGTGGATTGTCACTTTTGTTCTTTATGGAAATCAGACACCCAGCAGCATTGGATCATGTGGTTTCCTGACTGTGTGTGGCTGCTGTCATGTTGTGCTGACGTGAATCTTTCGTGGACGTGATTTGCGTCAGTCAGATACACTTTGAGGGAGGTTCTCAACCTTTTACCTGCTGCGACTGTCTGTGCTGGAATCCTGGCACCCTGTTGTCCTGCCCCGAACACCATAGCTCCTCAGGGTGGGTGAAGTCAAACATATCTTCTCCTGCTGTGGCTTTACTCCCTGCAGATAGTGTTATCAGTCGGTGGCTGCAGTGTGTGTGTGTGTGTGTGTGTGTGTGTGTGTGTGTGTGTGTGTGTGTGTGTTCAGTTTGAAGACTTATTGGTTTGGTTGCTCATATGTGTGTGACAAGAAATATCAAATTTAAAGGCCAGACAGCCATAAGGTTTACTGATTCCCAAAACAGACCCATGACGTTTCCCAAGAAGAAGCAAACTTGTTAAAACTTTAAGAACAGTGAAATTATCAGCATGTTGTTTATTTGTATTGTGCAGTTTAAATAAATGGACGGCAGCCTGTGGGGTTGCAAGCACGGCTGTTTAAAAAGTCTGATGATGTGTTAAACAGCCAAAGCTGTCACTGTGTGACTGACAGCTTTGGCCTTATAAATACTGCACAACAGGGTATTTTGTATTAGTTACACCAATAATGGCACTTTGATGGCAATATTTGCACTTTGTTAGGAGGATTTGTACAGACCATTTTACACATTGCATATACGCACACTTTTCTACAGAGAATTTCTGTATTATTTATTATTATTTTTCATTTATTTAAGTATTTTGGGCTTATTTATTTAAACAGTGATTATACTGTCATCTGGCAAGTGCTGTGGTGTGTAATCAGCTCTGCCAGAAAGAGATTAAAGTTGCATTGGGATGCAGCAAAATTGATTAAGAGCAGTTAAATTGTGTGTGCTTTAGTTTGATTAACATATATGTGCCACCTATCATAAATTAAAAGTGTGTATTGGTGCATTGTTTTTGCATATTTAAGTGTTAGCATAAACACTCAGCTGTCTCTTACAGGGTGTTTGGCCAAAACATTTCTCCAGGGTACAATCACCTCAAATGTTTCAGGAGGAATCAAATGGAAGGATAGAGGAGTGGGCATTTGGTAGTTGGCCATATCTTTACATTTATTGTAAGTGTGGATGTATTTGGGGGAGAGATAAATGGCAGTAAATAGGAATTTTGTAAGTATTATGTTATAGTTTTTTTCAATTGTTTATACACAAATACTTGTGCTTGAGACACAATGACCACAACATGTAACTCATGTACCATTCCCCCAAACCAATTATGCTAAACTACAGCACAATTCTTGTTTTACACTCAAATTGCAGTTCTAAAACACACCACACACAATTCTCTGCATCTGGCACAATTTTCATGAAGAAAATCTCTTGTTTTCACAAGGAACACACTGTAGGTAGGTAATAAATGTACTAGAGTATTATTACTGCAGCACTGTGTTATCAATAAAGGGGGATCAATAAAGTTTCTATCTATCTATCTATCTAATTGTTTTTGTTGGAAAAATAAAATATGTTTGTTACTGTGTATTTGTGTGTTGTGAGTATAAAAACATGCACAAGCAAACATGCGAGCACATGTATGTACTGTCAGTAAGTGTAACACTGAACAAAAAAGGCCAAGTCATTATGTTAAATGGAGAAGTGTTTTCCATTCATCATAGTGTTTAACATTAAGTATCAGTGTTCACCTGGTTCTTGTAAATATCTATTTATATGATGGTTTGTGTGTGTCATTTGAAAACAAAATACCATTAGGAGAAGAAATAACATTTTTTTGAATGTAAAGTTTCATTTTGCAGGAGAATTGAGGGGTTTTGCCCATTGTGTGTGTGTTTTTTGATTTCTGTGAAGAGTTCTGAGTGTGAGACATGCTTTCAGAAAATGTGTTTAAACAACTGAGGAAAAACTGTAAATATATTTGAAAAAAGTGATGGTCAGTTAGCAAGGTCAAGGTGTTAGCAAGGTGTTAATGTTAACATCCAGTATGGATCTCCAGTGGCACAGAATAAAAGATGCCAGTTACCATCTGACTGTGTTGCTGGCATGATTTGGAGCTTGATGCATCACTGGTACATGTTACTTTGTCATTGCCATTTAAGATTTACTACACCATCCAGCTGCTAAAAGGTCCCTTCAAAAATGATTTTGCTTCCAAATTATTTACTTCAAATATTCCAGACAATTCTCTGGGAAATTTAAATGGCAACACAATATAAAAAATATACTAAAATTTACATTTTTTGTTTAGTTAATTCTTTAGTTTTCATGTTAGGAGCGTACAAGGTAAATGATGCCTGTGGATATGTCTCCTGGAGTCTTAGTGTTTGTGGATGTTCTCACAATTGCAGCTAATGTCTGTTAGTGTTAATAATTATTTTGGGAATTGCTTTAATTTCCTCTATCAACTCCAGGTTATTGATTTCTTTTCTGCTGCTGTCATGAGCTTTATGCAGCTTGCAGCTTCATATTTTAGCACGATAGTGATATGTGTTGTTTTACTTCCACTCCATGTATTCCGTCTCCTCCATTGAAACATCTGTGCTTTAGATCAGTAGGGAGGTCAGTTGGGTTTTTTGGTGGCTCATGTGCCTCATGTTACACTCTTTGGTGCCAGCAGTGGATCTATTAACCACAACGTTACTGAACAAGTTCAACAGAGCTCATGAAATGATCATATTAGAGATTGCTTAATTTTATTTTTGTTTTATTTTTTGGATGGGGTGGGGTGTAGTCTATGCAAACAGTGTGTGTGTGTGTCTAAAGAAAAAGTGAAGGTCACTGGTCCATCATCGGACAATGCAGCTCTAATATGATTAATCCCCACCCCCTGGCACTGGGAGGTCGTATTTAAACAAGGTGAAATGAGAGGTGGAACACACATGCAATCAGTATGATGAAGGACACCTGATATGAAGTATGAGTTTCTGCTGTGTGTATGTGTATTACTGCCCTGAAAACAATCACTCATCAGCACTGTGGTGTCTAATTTCCCATCCCTCAGTGTCAGCAATGTAAAACAGGGAAGGTGACGGACAGTAAAGAATGACCAACTATTGATTTTTTTTTTTTTTTGTTTTTTTTGTTTTTTTGCTTACATTGAGCAAGGTTAAATAATGCCTTGGGATTTGACAGTGATGAAATTCAACACTGATTGAACACAATTGAAAGACACGCTGCCCCTTAAACTTGCCACACAACCTGTAGTGTGTCTTTCTGAGGACTTGACCTTACGAGGACACCTATGTACTTTTGAAAATGTCTTCATAAGTACATAGGTGTGTGTGTGTGTGTGTGTGTGTGTGTGTGTGTGCGCGTGCGCGCGTACATGAGGATTCCTCAATGAATAAACTGATTGAATTTTGGAGTCAAGTGTCAACATCCAAACATGCAGTGACAGCAGCACTGGCAGCAGTATATTTGAAAGAATTTGAATTTGTATTTATAAGGATACTTTTAGAGGATTGACCTAAGATGGTATGAGTTACTCAGTTACCCATAAAACAAAAACATTTAAAGGCCTCAGGCTGTGTGAAATTTTGGTGAAGTGGCCACAGTTGGTATTACAAGTCATGCGACCATGACTTTGGACCCAGAAATACGATATCCTTGAAAATGTGAGTGTCAAAAACAACCCAAATTAATCTCCATTAGATTCAATCACAGAGATAATGATGTGTGGGGAATTGATCAGCTCAGCCAGAGTAAGTATGATGTTCACATTTTATAGATGTGATCCCTCCTTTGTCACTGGATGCAGCTGTAGAAAAGAATGACCCAATAGGTCATCTATGCAAGCAACTTATTACGACCTGTAGTTATGTTTTTATTGTTAGGTCACCTATAGTGGCAGTCATAATCATTACAGGTTAAAGAGCTCCACGTCCCACTCTTTGACATTGTCTATAAATTCTGTAACCTTCCAGAAATGATTGAAGACAGTAGCATGGGTTTTCTAACATTAAATAAAAAAAAGAATCTGGGGAGAACAGAGAGCTGCTGAACATGCAGCTCTTCTAAAATCTTGACTTTACTTACACTTTACTTGAGTCCCGCTTTAATTGCCACACTGTGTGTTTAAAAGTGATGTCCCACATGGAGGATGGGACCTTCAGACTCTTCCACTCTGGCTCATTTCCCCGAGATCTACCACAGCAGTCCCTCGAAAACAT
>JAFBJZ010000593.1:0-108222 GCA_016785225.1 Psettodes erumei
CAGGATGGGCGTCCCTTCCGGTTTGCCTCTCTTTTTCTCTTCTGCTCCCAGGTGGTGGCAGGAGGCGTGGTCGGCCATAACGAGCAGATGAGACGCACCTGACGCTCATCTGCTAATCAGCACATCCCCTACATAAGCCCAGCTCTCCAGTCACCCTGCTGCCAGATGATTGCCTTGCGACATCCAGCGTTTTTTTGACCTCGACCACGTTCCTGACTATGATCCTGACCACGTCCCTGACCACGTTCCTGACCACGATCCTGACCACCGCTACGTCCCTGACCACGGCTACGTTCCTGACCACGATCCCGACCACTGCTACGTCTCTGACCACGGCTACGTTCCCGACCACGATCCCGACCACTGCTACGTCCCTGACCACGGCTACGTTCCTGACCTCGATCCCGACCACTGCTACGTCACCGACCACGACTACGTCTACGCCAACCTCCCGAAGGAGTCGGCACAAGCTACACCACGTGTGCGACTCTTCAGGGAGTTTTTCCTCGTGCTTTTTCCCTGCTGGAAACTAATAAAAAGTCGAACTGTGTGCCTCTGGTCTCCTGCACTTTCTGGTCCGAAATTTGGAACTTGTGGACCACGGGGCATTGGGGATGCCTGGGGGTATTCGCCACTTAGGCAGTTGGCACTATGGATACTGCTCCTCCATCTCTGTTGTTAGAGTTAGCTATCTTTGTTAGCTTCCAACTTCGACGCTCAACAGTCCAAGTTCCTGGGTTTCGGCACCATAATGTTGTGTAGTTGGAGCTTCTCAATGATAGAGGAGGGCGTGTAACTTTCAAACTCTTCGTTTATTGAAGATTAGCTGCTTCTTATAACATAGAGGTAATAAACAATAGGCCTTCATTGAACTCACATTCACAGAGTGAAGTAAAAGGAAAAGAACACTGTCAACAACGGCACGTTACTTCTCTACTTCCTGTCTGTCCCACCAAAACAAAAGCATTGCAGGAAGTCAATTCCACCCTTCAAATAAATGAAATCTAAATAAACAGTAATAATAGTTTCCTGTTTCATGACTTGTAAATATTTAAATAGCCTTTTAACTAATTATCTGCCTCTTTTATGACCATTAATTTAACTTATTCATTTATCTAACTTAACAATTCTTAACACCCACAGATATATCAGCCCCCTGAGACCTCCAGCTAAGCCCCCCCCACCTCCCCAGCGGTCCTCCTCATCGACGGTCACCCGGCATTTACCGTCCGTCGCCTGTTGGACATACGTAGGTGCGGCCGCGGTTTCCAGTACTTCGTGGACTGGGAGGGGTACGGTCCAGAGGAGATGTCTTGGGTCAGCAAGAGCCTTATCCTGGACCCGGCGTTGCTTATTGATTTCTACCGGGAGTTCCCATCCATTGAGGGGGGGTACTGTGACGGCCCAGGATGGCCGTGGCTTTCCGGTTTGCCTCTCCCTCTCTTCTCCCTTGCTCCCAGGTGGTGACGGAGGCGTGGCTGGCCATGACAGGCAGGCGAGGTACACCTGGAGCTCATCATCTGGCAATCAGCACACCACCTTAAAAGCCCTGCTCCCCAACACTCAGGGCCAGATGATTGCCCTGCAACATCCTGCGTTCCTTGTTCTCCTAGACCTCGACTACGTTCCGACTACGCTTTGACCCCGACCACGATCCCGACCACGGCTACGTTCCTGACCACGCTCTTGACCTCGGCTATGTCCTCGACCACGGCTACGTCTACGCCAACTGCTCGGAAGAGTCGACACCAGCAACACAACGTGTGTGACTCTTCAGGGATTTTCCTTGCGCTGTTTTCCTCGCTGGCAACCAATAAAGAATCAAACTGTGTGCCTCTGGTCTCCTGCACAGAGGATGCCAAGCAGCTCCATTGGGACTGTTTGGCTAAGTTTAAACAGAGATTAGTGGAGCACGCCCACCTAATTCAGGAACGTTATGAAAAGGTACAGCACAGGTTACGTAATCATGTTTGTTGTAGCCCTTTTCTACTGCAGGAACTTCAACATGTGTAGTCAGTGTCATGTGTCACTACTGATCCCACTGTTCTCCTGGAACAACATGACATGACAAGCTAAATGTGTCATTTATTTTATTAGTATTTTTGTACATATTTGTACCAAAAACATTTGAGTGTTGTTCCAGATTTAACATCTTATTTCCATCTGCAGTGCCGGGCAGGTAGATACATACCTATTGCAATATAGCTAATAACTAATATATATACTACCATATATATAAATACGTTGTTTGGTTAATAATGTGCAATGAAATTTGTGTTCAGGAGACACAAGAGCTGCAGAGTAAACAGCAGTGGTACCAGATGAACCAGCTCAACATGACAAAAGAGCAGGAGGAAGAGTACCAGACATACTGCTCTGAGAAAACACTGCAGATACATGTCATCAAGAAATGGCTCAGCATGTACACACTCACGCAGACATACACACACAGATCACCAGTAAATGAAATGAAAATTTATTTGTTGCTAAACTCATATAATGATACTGCAGAATAGGAGCAGAATGTCTTTTTGTGTGTGTATGATTATGTGTTTGTGTTCCAGGCACAAAGACCCTGCCCCTCAGAAGTACCAAGCTCTTGATCAGAGGCTGAGAAAGGACCCTCGACTTGCCCCTTACCTGCTCAACTGAGCCAGACACTTGCCTTCTCTGTAATGATCCATGGATACAGATGTGTTAACCAGCAGCAAAATGCATCAACACCACACTTCAGAGCCTGAGTCAACTTGACTTAAACAGCAGAGCTTTTAAAAATGTTGTATTTCTGTTAACTAAGAAATCAGAATCAGAATCAGAATCAGTTTTATTGCCAAGTAATTTGCATTACAAGGAATTTGTGAATGAGCATAAACATGTGAAGTGTGCAAATAAACATAAACTTAGGCATAAAAAGAAAAAGCTGTATACATACATATATTTACACAGGTACTGCAGCTAGTGGTGTGAAGAATAAAGTGTCCAGTGAAGGGGTGGGGGCGTTAATATAACGCATATTGACTTGGGGGGATGAACATTAATATAACGTATTGGACTAAAACAGACTTGGGTTGTATTCCAGAGCCTGATGGCAGAGGGGTAGAAACTGTCTTTGTGATGGGTGGTCCAGAGGGGAGAGGGGAGAGTAGGCAGTGTCCGGGGTGGGAGGGGTCAGCAGCTATTTTCCTTGCTCTCCTCAGGGTCCTGGAGGAGTAAAGTTCTGGGAGAGAAGGGAGGTTGCAGCCGATTACCCTTTCAGCGGATCGTATGATACGCTGCAGTCTGCACCTGTCCTTGGCAGAGGCAGCAGTGTACCAGACGGTGATGGAGGAGGTGAGGATGGACTCAATGATGGCACTGTAGAAGTGGACCAGCATTGTCTGTGGCAGTTTGAACTTCTTCAACTGCCTCAGGAAGTACATCGTCTGCTGTGCTTTCTTGATGAGGGAGCTGATGTTCGGCTCCCACCTGAGGTCCCGGGAGATGATGGTGCCCAGGAAGTGGTAGCACTCCACAGTGTCTACTGGGGAGTCACCCAGAATGATGGGGGAGGGTTGGACTGCGCTCTTCCTGAAGTCTATTCTCATCTCCACTGTTTTGGAAGCATTGAGCTTCAGGTTCTCCCTGGGGATCGGCTACACCACCACTGACAACAACTTCCTGGGCATCGAGAGCGTGTGGAACAATCTCAACTACTATGTCAACATGCAGGACTGCAAGAACAGCTGCGCTGTGAGTCCATGACAGCTGCCAATATAACAGTAAAATGTTATACTATGTCAAAATACTGGAGTAAAAATCATTAGAGACAACATGGAGAAGAGCAGATCACTTCTGAAAGTACAGAAACCGCAATCACGATATCGAGATTATGCTTGTTAGATTCTGTATACACTTGTATTCTGTATGTGTGTGTGTAGGACATGGCGTTCGACCTGGAGGATTTAAACATGTGGGAGCCAGTCTTGTACGGTGCAATCAGCAAAAAACAGCTGATTCTCGATGTCTTGAAGAAAAAGGAGACTAAGATGATGAGCACAGTAATCGAAGATGAGGAGGTGTGTTTCTGCGTTTTTTGTGTGTGTGTGTATATTTCTATGTTCATGTTCATGTGGCAGCTCTGATGTATCAAACAAGACTAAGAAATATAACAAATAGGACTACAATCTTTCTTTTGAAATTTCTCAAATTGCAGCATAACGAACCTTAAATCAAAAAGGCTGTTTTGGATTCATCGGATAAAATACATTAACCTATATATTTGGGACAACTGGCCATCCCAATCAGCACATTGCCCCTGTCCACTGTTCAGCCTAGAAAATGAGAAAGAACAAATGAATTCATTAGAAAATCTATTTCAACCACTGTATGTGGGAAGAAAGAAGGAAATGCCACATGCAAACATGATTTTACTACGAGCCAAGTGAATTGTGATCTCTACATTGTTGTTTGTTTTGAAGGAAGAGGAGCCAGCTCGGGTTTTTGAGATGCCAAAATCCTGGGTCAGTTATATCGCTGTCTCAAAAAAAGGTACAGCAGCTCCACATGATCACTGTTAATCTGATCATGCAGTGTACTAATGCTGTACAGCACAAATCTGAAAGGGTCATATTTATCATCTGACATCTAACATCTGATTATTATTTAAATTAAGTGCATATAGTATAGATGGATATATATAGATAGAAACATCGAACTACTGCTAAACCCATTCACTTGATGATGTAAAACATGCTTCCTCTTGTTTCTAATTCAGACCTGGAGACCCACTGGCCGGAGGGACAGAAAGTGACCAACTACAGAAAAGCAAAGCTGGAGAGGTTTGCTTCATACCTGAGGTCAGACGGCCTGGTCAGACGAGTGACTACATACAAGGACCAGGGCTGTGAGTGTTGAAGAGAAACTTAGACTTTAATGTCTTCATGTGGAGAAGAAATAGGAGGCGAGGGACTTTTAGAGTATGTTTTATCTTTATGATTTAGGTCTTTGTAATATGAATATGTCTGTTGTTGGGACCTGAACCTGGTGGTGAGCAATGGAGGCTCACCACGCATAACCAAGTTTCAACCACATGGCTTTCTTTGTCATGGAGACAAAGGAAAGCACCGGAACCTTAAAGTCCCACAACCTCCCAGGTGTGAAATCCGATCCAGCAGCCACCACTGGATGACTGTGGCATGTGACCTCTGAGGTCATCAAGTCATATAAAGGCTGTGCTCAGCCTTTATTCACTCTCTTCTCTACTCTTCCACCTCTTCCTACTCCTCTTCTCACCCTGGAGCCACTCTCCAGGGACCCCCAGCTGTGCAGCTGCAGCTGGCCGTCTGAGGTAGCCTACTGACCAAAACAGATCCTCAGGCCTTTCCTCACAGCAGCGACGGGAGAGCCTGCTGAGGAACAATCAAGATCCAGCAAACAAACTCCATTAGCCAACAAACACAAGGTTTGTAGGCTAATCCTCCATACAACAGGAGCCACACAGCGAGTTAGCACTGAGCTGCTAACCAACTACGTCAAAGGAGCGGCCAGTTTCCCTCCAGCGTCTGCCATCAGGACCACACAGCAAAGACTGCCTTCCAACATTGGAATTTGCACTCTCTCAGCTTGGCCCTTCCATCAGGAACCACCAGCCAAAGGAGCAACACACCAGAGAGAGTGTCTCTCACACCAGAACTGGTAAAACCATCTGGGCCTAGTCAAGCTAAGATAAGCTAAGCTAAGATAAATCAAGAACTGTGATTTGATGTATTTGTGTTTACTTAGTGTTGTGATCAGTTTGGTAGACAGGTTATTGTATAGTTGGCTCTGTCACATTGTTAAGTAGATGTTAGTTAGGTTATGCTTGCATGCTAACTAACCATCCTTCCTCTAACCTGGCACCTCATGAAACACACACTCACCCAGCACATGGTCTGAGTGCCTCCACAGATCTTCTTTGTTCAGGGCCTCCAGGCCTCAGCAGCCATTTTGACACACCCAGACACACACACACACACACACACACACACACACACACACACAGGCACACGCCTGTAGAAAGTACACTGTATATAGATTGTATGTTTCCCTTTCTTTTATTCTGGTTAATAAACGATTATTAAACATACCTGCTGTCTATTTAATGTTGCACAAGAGTGAATTCCGCCAACCTCTACACGGTCAAGAACTCCAAATTCCTTCTACCTAAACTAGTTGTTAATCTGGTAATTTTGGTTCTAGTTATTAAATTAATTATTAATCAGAGTTCCAAATTGACAATTTAGTACTAGTTATGAGATTGATTTAATAAATTGGCTATCTTTCCCTTCTAACAAGGGTGGTGCCCTGAGGTGATCTAATGTATTAGATCCAATTATTTAATAATTAATCATTATTATTCTAATAATTATTAACTATTTTGGATAGCCAAACCCCAATAATTAGTGCCCTTAGTAGGCAACCTCAACAAAGGGTGTTCCAGCAAATGGTGCCCCCGTGAGGTAAAGAACAATTGGTGACCACATGTTACGCTGGCCCAACACTGTGTATAATATGTAACACCTGTGTGTGTGTGTGTGTGTGTTAAAGGCACTGAGGTCACCACAGTGAAGGAGTGGTTTCAACACAGGAATGACCACTTGGAGGAGAGGGAGGTCAACAAGGTTGACGACTTCACCACAGAACGCTTTAATAATGGACGACGTTTCCATCTCATATGTAAATCTTCTGCTGTACTGTACAAAACTGGGCTGATCGTGCTCACAAGATTCACAAGATTGCGTTCTCATTCAATAACAGTTGTTTTATCCAGTTCTAAGGTACCAGTCACTGACTGCAGACGCTGTGCAGGAGATGGAGTTCAGCAGCACTCGTGTCGATGATCTGGTGCGTAGGGTGATGTGAGTGAAATGAAGGAGATCTTTGAGGGCAGGGCCGACTTCCTGTACTACAGACACGTGGTCTTTGATCAACGCATCCAGTTTTCAGAAACACATGGGAATGCTGACCCAGACAACCGACTGCTACAGGTAAAAATATACAAACGAGAAGAGAAAGATACACAAATCAAACATGAATGCTTGACATTTCATTAATTATGTGTGTGTGCCCAATCAAAAGGTTGTGGAACGTTTCCACAGGAACAGATCCAAACCGGCCAATGAAGATGTGGCTGAGCGAGTCTTCCTGATAGCTCAAAGACGGATCGAGGTGACCTATCATTTACAGGATAACAGATTCATTCCTTCAAAGTGGAGCTTCATCAAACCACGAGAGTCGACCGAACAGAAGAAAGCCGAAGACTTTATGCCCGAAATGGTCTCCAGCTTCCAGGTACACACAACAAACAAACACAGAATACACACACAGAATTCACAGTCTCTCTGCTGCCTCACTTCAATAATTACATTATTTGTGTGTGTGTGTGTGTGTGTGTGTGTGTGTGTGTGTGTGTGTGTGTTGGGGGTTAAAATGGATCAATATGAGAAGCCTCTTAACACCCTGGCTCTGTACGAGATGCTGGTGGCCCTGATGAAGGATGAGGAGAAGGTGGCTCTCCAAATTAAAGCATCCAACAAAGAGGTGATGATGTCCTCATTTTCACCTGGAATAACAGGACAGCTTTAAGAGCAGTAAAACAGTTCATGTCTTGTGTGTGAGCAGGTGAGAGACATTGTGTCCTGCAGAGAGCAGGAGGGAGACATTCAGCTTTTCTTCTCCCCGTAGACCACAGCAGGAGCTGCCAAGGCCCGCAGTCGTAGGCAAGAAATGGTGAGACAGAATTCAGATCAGATCAGAATTTTATAAAAAGCTTTAATAAATACTAATGCAAATGTATGAACTTAGTTTACGGTGAAATGGAGGAGGCTATATTAGTGCGAAAAGTGCTTAACCTTCATTTTGAAAAGCTAAACACTGATGATATCTTGTATCAGCCATCTTGTGTTAGCTGTGTCTCTGCTGCGGCAGGAGCGTCTGGCTTTGGAGTAGCAGAGGTGGCTACAGGAGAAGGAGAAGGACATCCTGGCTCCCCTCCTTGTGACGGCCCAGGATGGCCGTGGCTTTCCGGTTTGCCTCTCCCTCTCTTCTCCCTTGCTCCCAGGTGGTGACGGAGGCGTGGCTGGCCATGACAGGCAGACGAGGCACACCTGGAGCTCATCATCCGGCAATCAGCACACTACCTTAGTTTAGTTTAGTTTAGTTTATTTTTTGCACGATTAAAATACATATAAAAGCTAAAAAAAAAAAAAGGAAGGAATAGTGAAATACAGTGCAGGGAGAGGCAAAAAAGCCCAAAGGGCTTATTTGAAGCCCCCACCTAGGAAAGTGATCACAACGTAAGTAGGAAATCAAAAAACAGAAAAATACAGGAAAGTACATAAAATAATACAAGTGATGGCAAACTACTAATGACAAAATATATTTGATTGCAAAAAAAACAAGCAACTATAAAATCAATTTAAGAACAAAAAATGTGATTATGTGATATGTATGACAATGTTAACATGTATGATGTGTAAGTGACGGATAAATAATTTATACTATGTTGATCCTTAAGCAATAAAAAAAATGCTTCACAATGAATAAAACAAATTTCAGCATGGACAATAATCCAGAAGGAAATCCTTTTACAAAATAGCAGTTAAATGTTTTTTCAGGCATCTTTTGTAACAGTTTATTGGAGATACAGGTTTTTTCCAGGTGAAAAAAATCATTCCATAGTTTAGTTCCCCTAAATCTTATTGAAAATTGACCTCTACAAGTAAGAAATTTAGGAAGATGAAGAGCTAATGATTTACGAGTTGAATATGAATGCAACTGTGAGTTTGTTGTAAAATAAGTTTTGAACTGCTCAGGAATATTCCCTTCAATTAAAAGTGTTCTGTAAATAAAAACACATATTTGAAAAATATTAATATCATAAATGGTGAGAATCTGAAGTCTCTGAAATAACGGGGTAGATGAACTGCACGATTCTGATTGGGTAGCGATCCTAACAAATCGTTTCTGGAGGACCAAAATTTTGCGGAGAGTAGTTGGAAATGTACTCGCCCAAACTATATTACAATATGAAAGATAGGGATAAATTAAACTATAATAAAGAGTTAAAAGACAGTTTATGGTAAGAAGATGACTAATCCTCATTATTATACAAAGAGATTTATGGATTTTTTTTACTAACCCAGTCAGTTTGTTCTCTCCAGTTCAAACTCTCATCAACAAAAATGCCCAAAAACTTTGTACTGGAAACTTGAGAAATCTCAACAGACTCAATCGTAATTTTGGATACATTTTTAGAATATGTTTTTTTGCCACTGAAAATAATAAAGCTACATTTTCTTATATTCAAAGATAATTTATTTAATCTGAACCATAAAGCATAGTTGATTAAGCCAGCATTAGCATCCGTCATCAATGAATCAAAATTTGAATGAGAGAGAACAAGAGTTGTCTCATCAGCAAACATTATTGGGCAAAGAATATTTGAGACATTAGATAAATCATTTATATAGATGAGGAATAATAATGGTCCCAGAATAGACCCCTGGGGGACCCCACAGAGTAATCTATCTTTGTTAGAATAGCAACCTTTAACACAAACAAACTGACTTCTGTCAGTGACATAATTAGTTAACCAATTGAGTGCAACATCTTGAAAACCATATTTGTACAATTTTGCTAATAAAATATGATGGTTTACTGTATCAAATGCTTTTGAAATATCAATGAAAATACTACAAGTATACTCATTGTTCTCAAGTGCAGAATAAACTTTGTCCATCAGGTGAAGCAGAGCCATACAAGTGGAGTGATGTTTTCGAAAACCATACTGATGTTTGTAAAGAATTGAATTTGAATCTAAATGAAAAAGAATTTGTTTATATACAATTTTTTCTAAAATGTTTGAAAAACATGGCAAAATAGATATAGGTCTATAGTTGTTAAAACAACATGGGTCATCTGCTTTAAATAAAGGTATAACTTTGGCAATTTTTAAATCCTCAGGCACAATGCCTGTTTTCAAAGACAATGAAAAAATATGAACCAGTGGCTGCAATATGGACTGTTTCACCTGTTTGACAAGACATACAGAAATATTATCATGACCAGCTGATGATGGTTTTAATTCATCAATTATATCACTTATTTCTTGGATATCAGGGGGCTTAAAAGAAGAGATAATAGGAAAATTACTTGAGATAAATTCCAACGGGTTACCATGACAAGGAGAGATCTTATTTGCTAATTCATAACCAATATTAACGAAAAAATCATTAAATTTCTGAGCTATATTAAATGGATTGTTAAAAGAATTGTCATCATCCAAAAAGACTGGAGGTAACTCTGGTGAACTCTTTTCTCTTTGTAGCAGCTGATTAATCACTTTCCATGTGGTTTTAATATCATTTGAACATCTCATAAATTATTCACTGAAATATTTCTTTTTTGCAGATCTAATTGAATGAGTATATTTATTTCTGTAGGATTTATAAATACTATAGGTAAGAGGAGTAGGATTTGAAACATATTTTCTATAGAATTTATTTTTTTTCCTCAACAGCTTCAATAAATCAACTGTAAACCAAGGCTTATTAAAGTCTTGACTGTATTTCTTGGTAGAACTGTCAATTGGAAAACACTCATTGAAACTAAAGCTTATAACCTTCACAAACTTTTGATATGCAAAATCAGCATTATTTTCTTCATATACATCATTCCATGAAATACTGGCAAGCATATCCTTAAATTTACAAATATTTAACTTGTTCATTATTCTTTTGTGCATTATTTTCCTGGAATATTTTGGTCTATTAGCCTTGATTAAAGAATAGTGAAATATGGGGAAATGATCTGACAAATCTGAATACAAAACCCCAGATTTCATCTCTTTACTCAGAGAGTTAGTTAAAATGTTATCAATCAAAGTTGCTGAATTTCCATATACTTGTGTATACTTATGAATAAGAGGGAAGAAGTAACTAGAATAAAGAATATTAAGAAAATCCCCACTAAGGGTCTGTGATTTATGTTTAAAGAGATTTATGTTGAAATCTCCTAAAATGTAACAGAGTTTTCCTTCCTTATTTATCAGATCAAGAGAACTTGACAAGCTGTCATTAAAATCTTTGATGATAGAATCAGGTGGGCGATAAATAACACCAATAATAATATTCTTTCCACCAGAAACACCAAAAAGTTCGACAAATATTGATTCCACCTCAACCTTATTAGATTTCAGAGAGAGATCAGTCCTGATTCTAAATTCATAATCATAATAAATAAACAGACACTCCACCTCCAGATCTATTCTCCCTGACATTGTGAACCACATTGTATTTAGGTAATTTAAAATTATTTTTAGATGTTTCTGTAAGCCAAGTTTCTGACAAAGCAATAACAGAAAAATCATGTTTGAGTGAAGATAAATAACGTGTGAATTTGTCATAATTACTGGAAAGACTTCTTATATTCAGGTGAAATGTAGAGAATATATCAGGAGGTACAGACATGCATAAATCATTAAACCGAGTTTCATTATAATAACTACAAATGTTAGAAACATCAAATGATGAAAAAAAATTGTTGGTCTGGGTCAACATCAAAATTCTAAAAATCAATTGAAAATGGATCAAAAAGCTTAAAGGTCTGTTCTTCAAGATCTGATGTGTTATGAACCATAGTATGTGAGAGGGATAATATAATGTCGTAAGATTAAATGCTTAAAATGCTGTATATATGCCAAATGACTAATGAGCCAAACTCTGAGCACTGGCTTTCCTTTGTTGAGATGGGTTTTGAGCAGGTGGATGTACAATAAGTTTGTCATATCTCAAATATGCAATATCACCTCTCTCACGAGCTGCTTTCATTGCAGAGAGTAGTTCTTTTCTTCTTTGCTGGACAGCTTCAGGAAAGTCCTCATTAATGAAGATGCCAGAGCCCTTCAAGTTTTTAGCTTTATCCAAAACAGCAAGTTTTTCCTTCATCCGAAGAAATTTGACCATAATGGGTCAAGGTTTTCCTGATGGTGACATTGGTTTCCCAGCCCGATGAGCCCAGTCCAACTCTATTTTCAGATGATCCAATTGTAGTTTCTCACTGAATAGTTTTCTCACTTTTTGTTCAGATTCAGACACCTTTTCTCTCCCAGATTCTTCAATGCCATCCACAACAATATTATGGCGTCTTGATTGGCTCTCCAGATATTCTGTTTTGTCTGACATCGAGATCAAGCTTTTACAAACTGTGTCCAAATCAGTCCTGGTATCGTTACAATTCTTGGTTTTTAAGTTTTACATGAGACTTTGAAATCATCAAATTCCTTCTGAGTCAATTCTAGACTCACCTTGAAATCATAGACCTGCTTTGACAGATTATCAATCCTCATGTTTGAACAGTCAACTATGATCTGCACACAAGTTTTGAAGCTTTTTTCCTGTTGTTCAAGCAAGGTTCTGTAGAAATCTTTTTGTTGGTCCAACAATTCACGCACTTGAGCCATAGTGATGTATTCCTCAGTGATGTTGTTTGAGGCTTTAGGAGGCATGGTTGGTCTCTGAGGCCTACCAGGCCCAGAGTTCAGCAGGATGAATCCTAAATTAAGCAAAAACCTCCAAAGATACTAGCAATTGTTCACAATTTTTCACTGTTGAGTAGGTTTGAAGTCTCTTGATTCAAACAGCAGCAGAAATTTTGAGTTCCATGCAGGATTGCTCAGATTTTCGTTAGATACAGAATCAGCCACAGGTTCACAGAAACACAGCAGCAGCCATCAGCAGCCATCTCTATGACTCTATGAGTGCTGTGTTTTGGTGGACATGGGTGCATGGAATCATGAAATAACACTTTAAAACCTTAAAAGCCCTGCTCCCCAACACTCAGGGCCAGATGATTGCCCTGCAACATCCCGCGTTCCATGTTCTCCTAGACCTCAACTATGTTCTGACTACGCTTTGACCACGACCACGTCCCTGACCACGATCCCGACCACGACCCCGACCACGGCTACGTTCCTGACCATGATCTTGACCTCAGCTACGTCCTTGACCATGACCACGTCTGCGCCAACTGCTCGGAAGAGTCGGCACCTGCAACACCACATGTGCGACTCTTCAGGGATTTTCCTTGCGCTGTTTTCCTCGCTGGCAACCAATAAAGAATCGAACTGTGTGCCTCTGGTCTCCTGCACTTCTTTGTCCAAAGGCACCGCCGTGTCAGAATCATCTGGCTAAAAATGGACCATGCACAGACTGAGCACCTCAAGTGCGCCCTGGCCGCACGAGGCGCGCTCCTCAGCCAGCACGAATCGGCACTGACAAGAGCTCTGGAGGCAATACAGCAACTGGCCTCCAGCGTGACCTAGCTCGACGGGCAACTGGGTCACATCACGTCACAACTCACCAGCCTCTCGACCTCCGGCGTCCTGCCTGCTCTGCCAGCCACCGCCTCACCTGCTCCCTCACCACCGGATGTACCTCCGGGACCGTTTACTTCCTCACCCCAAAACCGTACATCCCGACCCCAGCCAGGTACACGGGGGACCTAGGGGCATGCGCAGAGTTCCAAAACCAGTGTGCCCTGGGTTTTAACCAGCAGCCGTCCAAGCCCCAGCAGCCGTCCCAGCAGCCGTCCCAGCCCCAGCGGCCAGCCTCCCCGTCCAAGCCCCAGCAGCCGTCCCAGCCCCAGCTGCCAGCCTACCCATCCATGCCCCAGCGGGCAGCCTACCCGTCCAAGCCCCAGCAGCCGTCCAAGCCCCAGCGGCCAGCCTACCCGCCCAACCGCCAGCAGCCGTCCAATCTCCAGCAGCCGGGGTTCAGGGTGACCCAAAGCAAAGCTGGCATGTGGGACTTTGCACTTTGCCCGGATGGTGTTGCTCTTCCCTCAAATGAGAAGCCTGCTGATTCACAAATTAATGTTGAGCCAAGATCATCTAGATTATCTGGGATTCATTCTAGCCGACGTGCTGCAGCCAAGCCCCTCCACCCACAAGGCCCGTCCAAGCTGCAGAACGGCCCATGCCCAAGCCCCTGCTCCGGAGTGCAGGGTCAGGCAAGAGGTTTAGCTCTCGTTGCGCGACCTCCCGCTGCAGGCCGAGTCGCGCAAGCTTACCCCCCAGATATATCGGCCCCCTGAGACCTCCAGCTAAGCCCCCCCCACCTCCCCAGCGGTCCTCCTCATCGACGGTCACCTGGCATTTACCGTCCGTCGCCTGTTGGACGTACGTAGGTGCGGCCGCGGTTTCCAGTACTTCGTGGACTGGGAGGGGTACGGTCCAGAGGAGAGGTCTTGGGTCAGCAAGAGCCTTATCCTGGACCCGGTGTTGCTCATTGATTTCTACCGGAAGTTCCCGGATAAGCCCGGTAGGCCGCCAGGGGGCGTCCATTGGGGGGGGTGGGGTGGGGGGGGGGTGTACTGTGATGGCCCAGGATGGCCGTGGCTTTCCGGTTTGCCTCTCCCTCTCTTCTCCCTTGCTCCCAGGTGGTGACGGAGGCGTGGCTGGCCATGACAGGCAGACGAGGCACACCTGGAGCTCATCATCTGGCAATCAGCACACCACCTTAAAAGCCCTGCTCCCCAACACTCGGGGCCAGATGATTGCCCTGCAACATCCCGCGTTCCTTGTTCTCCTAGACCTCGACTACGTTCCGACTATGCTTTGACCACGACCACGACCACGTGACTGGATGTCAATGTTGTACCATCTTGGAATGGCCACCAGGTGCAGCGTCGGCAGCTCTACAAACAACTGATCCCATTTTTCAGTCAAATTTGGTGGGAGTTGCTCATCCCAAGTGATTCCTCTCTCCCATAATTCTTGAAACAGACACTTTACTCTGATGGTGAAGGGAGTTAGGAAACCTATGGGATTGAAAATACGAGCTGATGTCTGCAGCACACTTCTCTTTGTATTTTCCTTGTCTTTCAACATCTCAAGCAGTCCCTTTAGATAAAAAGTCATCAGTTTCAGGTCTCCACACTAATCCCAACACCTTGAGCATATTTCCATCTTTGTCTGTCTCAGTTGTATGTTCCAGTCCACTTTCTATCCACTCGGCTCGCAGCTCTGATGAGTTCGTTACCCACTTACACAAATCCATTCCTGCGTGGGACAGAAATTCCTTTGCTGTTGTGGTGACTGCAAAGGCCTCGTTCACATTGTCTGAGCTGGAGATAAAATCATCCACATACAGTGACTCTCTCAGTGCCTGTACTGTCTTTGGCTGCTCTGTTTCATACAACTTAATGTGTTTTCTTATTGTTGGAGCTAAGAGGAACGGGCTGGGTGAGACTCTAAACACCACTCTGTTCATTCTCATGATGCGCAGCTCATTTTCACAGTCTTTAGTTGGAGGTCCATGTAGCCACAAGAATCTGACAGCGTCTTTGTCCTTCTCTGCTAGGGCAATCTGTAGGAATGCCTTAGTTATATCTGCAGTGAAAGCTATCTGGTGCAGTCTGAATTTGATAAGCACATCTAACAGATTTGGGTTAAGGTTTGTTCCAGTTAGTAAGCTGTCATTTTGGGATGGGCTACCTTCTTCGTGTGATGATGCATCAAACACTACTCTCAACTTAGTAGTCACCTTTTCTTCTCGGAGAACAGCATGATGTGGCATGTGATATTTAATAGTCTCTGATTTTTCTGCTGTTGGATTGTCACTTGGTGCATCCTCACAGATGCCTTGTTTGAGGTAATCATTTATTACATTGTCGTACCTTGTGTATAAGGTTGCATCCATTTGAAACTTTCTCTTGAGGCTTTCAAATCGCCTTTTTGCTACTCGAAGGTTGTCTGGAAGAGTCGACCTGTCCTGTCGCCATGGCAACGCCACTTGGTATCGGCCATCTTTGAATGTGGTAGTCTGCTCAAAGTTCTGGAGAGCCTCTGCTTCTTCTCGGCTCTCTGCTGCCTCATTGACAATGCCCAGAGACTCCACTTCCCAAAAGGCACGCAGCTGTTTAGAAATGTGGGTTTCTTCACTCAGACTGATGTGCATGCAAGCAGCGTCTGTAACACTGGATGATGAGACTGGCCCTTGCAAAGTCCATCCAAAGCTGCTTTCTATGGCTACAAGGGTTTTTGTGATTCTCTCTACCTTGCCTGAGACTACTTGCCAGTAGAAATCTGAGCCTACCAATACTGACAGTTCTGGATCAGGATTGGACTCGAGAGGAAGGTCGGCTAGCTGCAAGCCCCTTTTTTCAAACTCTTCTTGGATGGGTAACCCTGGCACCCTAAATACAGCGGTGCACACTTGAGGAGTTTCTACTGCCTCAATTTCGACCTTTGGCTGTGCACTCCACACATTACCCAGTGACACTCTCACTATGTTTCTCTTTGTAGTTACAGGTTCTTTAGAGCCAAATGTGTGTAGCTTCAATGTCTCTTGCCTCACCACTGGTAACTGCAATGCTCTCACTATAGCTTCATGAACGAAGCTTCTCTGACTGCCTCCATGTAACAGACAGCGCACTATTTTTCTACCTGCTGGGCCTTCTGTCCATGCTTTGGCTGTCTGGAGCAGTACTGTGTTCTGCACATTAGCTTTCAAGTTCACTGTGCTGGTGACTGAGCCTACCAAAGTGTCTGTGCTACCTTGATCTGCACTGCTGTCTTTACCATGACTGTCTGTATCTGAGCTCATCTCACCTTGTTCACAAACTGACTGGTGATGTCTGCGACTGCACAAAGTACATGAAACATTCTTCATTTTGCAGAATTTGGCTATGTGTTTTGGGCCTAAGCACACATAACACCTTCCTAGTTTTCTCAACTTCTCCTTTCTTGCAGCCACTGAATTGTCTGGACAGTTTTCTGGTTTATGGCTGATGCTGTTGCAATATACACAAGTCTGAGGAACACTGCTTGCAGTGTGCAGTGCAGCTGCTGAGGGTGTATTCCATTTTTTGTGTCTGTTTTCAGTGAAGGATGTTGTCTTGGTATACGGTCTGTGATTTGGAAGGATTTCTTTCTGAGTGTTTCCTGGTGTCACTCATGGTCAGTCCTGCTACAGTTCTCGCTGCTGCTCCAGTCAAATAATACTTCAGGTAAGTGAATTTCTCCCTTTTGCACAGTGTATCATTTTCATGTATGGCCGTTTCATACTGTGACCAGAATTCTTGCCATTCGCTTATTTCTCCACTGTATTTAGCAATAACTAGCTTCAGGAGTTTAACAGTCTGTTGATTGTATGATCTGATAGAGTCCGACCTCGTATCACTCACCCGCGCACTTCCATAATCCTGTAACCTTTCAATCAGTCTTTTAGTGCGTGTCCTCCATGTGATGATACGATCCTGGTAGTCCTGTGTACTAGCAATCTCTGTTTCTAGTTCCTCTGTCGGTGTTTCATTCTCAATGCCTCTGTCCAAGTCAACAAGTTGCTCTTCCTTTGTTGACAGCAATGAAAGCATTTCAAGGAGTTTCTCACAGTCAGGCCATATTTCGTTTACCTCTTCTTCCATTCGAGTTAGCAGCTTTGTTGTCGAAGAGCGGATTGTCCGCCGCTTCCTTATCCAGGTGGGGTGCTGCTGGGGTTTCGGATCTGGTACTGGGCTGGGTGCCATTGTGTCATTGGTGGTGGGGAATTTGGAGGGCTGCAGTGGGGCACTGTTCCATCTCCAATGGCGGTGTGGTCCTGGGGGTCCAGGCCTCCACGACTGGGCACTGGACCACCTGCTGAGGGTATGGGGCAGGCTCTGGGTCTTGCTCCTGCTGTTCTGTTGGGAGCTGGGCCCGGGCTGGGGGGGGGGGTCTCCTGCGCTGGCCCCCGCTCCCTCTCCTGTGGGGTTGATTGTGGCACTGACTCGAGGGTGCCAGGCCTTGGGCTTCCCTCCTGCCTGTGTGGCCACAGACATTCTCTTGCCCCGGCTCCCTGCCTTACGACTGCCCGGGATTCAGTGTGGAGTGGCTGCGACCATGAGGTGAATACCCAACAACATCCAGTGATCAGCTTTCATAAACACACACTCACATATAGGCACACTTACAAACACAAAATACCAACATAAATGCCCCATAAACACATGCCCCCCCCCCCCCCCCCCACACACACACACACACACACACAGATGCACAGGCACATGACCCACACTCAAGCACACCTACACCCACTTCCTAGGTTGCACCTGATCTGATTATACTGTCGATAACATTGTACAGTATATGTTGCTAGTACGGCTGCTACAGTGATCAATTTTATTAGAGCCCGAGCACCATCAGTGCGAAGGCCCTATTGTAATTCGAAGGATTATTATTATTATTATTATTATTATTATTATTAGGGCCCAAGCACCTTCAGTGCGAAGGCCCTATTGTATTTCAAGGGATTATTATTATTTTTCTTTTTTTATTATTATTATTATTAGGGCCCGAGCACCGAAACGGTGCGAAGCCCTATTGTATTTCAAGGAATTATTAGGGCCCGAGCACCGAAACGGTGCGAAGCCCTATTGTATTTCAAGGACTTATTAGGGCCCGAGCACCGAAACGGTGCGAAGCCCTATTGTATTTCAAGGAATTATTATTAGGCCCGAGCACTGAAACGGTGCGAAGCCCTATTGTATTCAAGGAATTATTAGGGCCCGAGCACCGAAGCGGTGCGAAGCCCTATTGTATTCAAGGACTTATTAGGGCCCGAGCAATCAAAGCAGTGCGAAGCCCTATTGTATTTCAAGGAATTATTATTAGGGCCCGAGCACCGAAACGGTGCGAAGCCCTATTGTATTTCAAGGAATTATTATTATTAGGGCCTGAGCACCTTCAGTGCGAAGGCCCGATTGTATTTCAAGGGATTATTATTATTTTTCTTTTTTTTTATTATTATTAGGGCCCGAGCACCTTTAGTGCGAAGGCCCTATTGTATTTCAGGGATTATTATTATTTTTCTTTTTTTTTTTAAATTATTATTAGGGCCCGAGCACCTTCAGTGCGAAGGCCCTATTGTATTTCAAGGGATTATTATTATTTTTCTTTTTTTTATATTATTATTGTTATTATTATTAGGGCCCGAGCACCTTCAGTGCGAAGGCCCTATTTTATTTCAAGGGATTATTATTATTTTTCTTTTTCTTTTTATTATTATTATTATTATTCTTTTCACGACTTTTCTAGCGCATTTTTCGAGGCCTGAACATGCTCAAAAACTCACCAAATTTTGCACACGCGTCAGGTCCGGCGAAAAATTGCGTATTTTATGGGTCTCAAAAATGGGCGGAGCAAAATGGCTCGGTGGCGCCCCCTGGAAATTTTCAAATACCCCTCCCCATTGGGGTTATTTCGACCGAGACAGATGAAATTTGGTGGGTGCGTAGAGAATGACAAGACCTTCGAAAAAGTCTCTTGCGGCCATGACTCAAACCCAACAGGAAGTCGTCCATTTTGATTTGAATATGCAAATTTTGGCCGTTTTTGGCCATTCGCACGTGTTGTATTTCAACGAACTCCTCCTAGGGATTTCGTTGTATTGACTTCAAACTTGGTGTACTGACTCTCGAGGCTTTGGTGATCAAAAGTTATCAAAAGCTTTAACGGTACGTGAATGAAATGGGCGTGGTGGCGCGGCGAATTTTGATGTTTCGCCAGAAAGCACGAAACTGCCATAACTTCAGTGTACGTGCTCCGATCTCAGCCAAACTTCACATGTATGATAATAATCCACTCCTTGAGACATCTGCATAATCATATTCCATAAAAGTGACAGCGCCACCTATTGGCGACAGGAAATCACATGTTTTGTACTTTGATGTTCAACATCAAGTATCTAAATCCGATGAAGCTAAATTTTACTGTGGTAAGCCTTGAGACATGGTAGATGCTGGATTCAGAAGATGGCGTGCTCCCGCCTCATGGCAGCCCAGTGGCGGCGCAGCGAATGTGGATCCTTCGCCATCACCATCAAAGTGGTCTAATTTGCACATACCCTGGCCGATGTGCCTCAAATTACACAGGTACAATCAGAGTGGCGGCCTGAAGAGATTTGTGGGAGTATATGGTCATACTTTAATAGCGCCACCTATTGGCGACAGGAAGAAATTTTCAAAAAACCCTCCCCATTGAGGTTATTTTGACCGAGGCGGATGAAATTCAGTCGGTGTGTGAAACGTGCGAAGACCTTCAAAAAAGTCTCTTGCAGCCATGACTCAAACCTCACAGGAAGTCAGCCATTTTGATTTGAATATGAAAATTTTACGTATTTTTCGCCATTCGCACATGTTATATTTGAATGAACTCCTCCTAGGGATTTCGTTGTATCGACTTCATACTTGGTGTGCTGACTCTCGAGGCCTTGGTGATCAAAAGTTATCAAAAGCTTTTATGGCCTGCGCACGAAATGGGTGTGGCAGCACGGCGAATTTTGATGTTTTGTCAGAAAGCATGAAACTGCCATAACTTCAGCGTATGTGGTCTGATCTCCATCAAACTTCACATGTATGATAATACTGCCGTCCCGGAGGTATCCGCATATTCATATTCCTTGAAAGTCACAGCGCCACCTATTGGCGACAGGAAATCACATGTTTTGTACTTTGATGTTCAACATCAAGCATCTAAATCCGATGAAGCTACATTTTACTGTGGTAAGCCTTGAGACATGGGAGATGCACAGTTCTGAAGATGACATTCTCCGCCTCCTGGGGTTCCGGCCGAATGTGGATCCTTCGCCATCACCATCAAAGTGGTCTAATTTGGATACCCTGGCCGATGTGCCTCATACACAGGTACAATCAGAGTGGCGGCCTGAAGAGATATATGGGACTATATGGTCTTATTTTAATAGCGCCACCTATTGGCGACAGGAAGAAAATTTCAAAAACCCCTCCCCATTGAGGTTATTTTGACCGAGGCGGATGAAATTCAGTCGGTGTGTGAAACGTGCCACGACCTTCAAAAAAGTCTCCTGCAGCCATGACTCAAACCTCACAGGAAGTCAGCCATTTTGATTTGAATGTAAAAATTTGGTGTATTTTCCACCGTTTGCACGTGTTATATTTGAATGAACTCCTCCTAGAGATTTCATCGTATCGACTTCATACTTGGTGTGCTGACTCTCGAGGCCTTGGTGATCAAAAGTTATCAAAAGCTTTTTATGGGCCATGCGCACGAAATGGGTGTGGCGGCACGGCTTAATTTTGATGTTTTGTCAGAAAGCATGAAACTGCCATAACTTCAGTGTACTTGTTCCGATCTCAGCCAAACTTCACATGTATGATAATAATCCACTCCTTGAGACATCTGCATAATCATATTCCATAAAAGTGACAGCGCCACCTATTGGCGAAAGGAAATCACATGTTGTGTACTTTGATGTTCAACATCAAGTATCTAAATCCGATGAAGCTAAATCTTACTGTGGTCAGCCTTGAGACATGGTAGATGCTGGATTCAGAAAATGGCGTGCTCCCGCCTCATGGCGGCCCAGTGGCGGCGCGGCGAATGTGGATCCTTCGCCATCACCATCAAAGTGCTCTAATTTGCACATACCTTGTCCGATCTGCCTCAAATTACACACGTATAATCAGAGCACTGGCCTGAAGAGATCTATGGGACTATATGGTCTTATTGTCATAGCGCCACCTATTGGCGACAGGAAAAAAATTTCAAAAACCCCTCCCCATTGAGGTTATTTTGACCTGGGCGGATGAAATTCGGTAGGTGTGTGGAAAGTCCCACGACCTTCGAAAAAGTCTCTTGTGGACATGACTCAAACCTTACAGGAAGTCAGCCATTTTGATTTGAATGTAAAAATTTGGTGTATTTTCCACCGTTTGCACGTGTTATATTTGAATGAACTCCTCCTAGAGATTTCATTGTATCAGCTTCAAACTTGGTGTGCTGACTCTCCAGGCCTTGGTGATCAAAAGTTGTTAAAGGTTTTTATGGCTCGCAAAAAATGTGGGCGTGGCGGCGCGGTGAGTTTTGATGTTTCGCCAGAAAGCAGGAAACTGCCATAACTTCAGTGTACGTGTTCCGATCTCAGCCAATCTTCACATGGATGATAATAATCCCCTCCCTGAGACATCTGCATGTTCATATTCCATAAAAGTGACAGCGCCACCTATTGGCAACAGGAAATCACATGTTTTGTACTTTGACCTTCAACATCAAGTATCTTAATCCGATGAAGCTGAATTTTACTGTGGTAAGCCTGGAGACATGGTAGATGCTCAGTTCTGAAGATGACATTCTCCCGCCTCCTGGGGTTCCGGTGGCGGGTCAGCGAAGTTGGATCCCTCGCCATCGCCATCTAAAGCGTTGTAAGTCTCAAATGCCTCATCCGATCTGCTTCAAATTACACACGTACAATTGGGGCGGCGTCCTGAAGAGACCTGAGGGACTATGTTGTCGCATTGTTGTAGCGCCACCTATTGGCGACAGGAGGAAATGTTCAAAAACGCCTCCCCATCGGGGTTTTCGGGGAAATTCGGGGAATTCAGCATCAGCCGGGTCCCCCGAGTTGGCGCAGGGGTGCGAGGGCCCGTTATCACTGCTTGCAGTTTTAATTAGGGCCCGAGCACCTTTAGTGCGAAGGCCCTATTGTATTTCAAGGGATTATTATTAGGGCCCGAGCACCTTCAGTGCGAAGGCCCTATTCTATTTCAAGGGATTATTAATATTTTTCTTTTTTTTTAAAATTATTATTATCATTATTATTAGGGCCCGAGCACCTTCAGTGCGAAGGCCCTATTGTATTTCAAGGGTTTATTATTATTTTTCTTTTTATTATTATTATTATTAGGGCCCGAGCACCTTCAGTGCGAAGGCCCTATTGTATTTCAAGGGATTATTATTATTTTTCTTTTTATTATTATTATTATTATTATTATTATTATTATTATTATTATTATTATTATTTTTTCACGACTTTTCTGGCGCATTTTTCGAGGCCTGAACATGCTCAAAAACTCACCAAATTTTGCACACACGTCAGGTCTGGCGAAAAATTGCGTATTTTAAGGGTCTCAAAATGGGCGGAGCAAAAATGGCTCGGTGGCGCCCCCTGAAATTTTCAAATACCCCTCCCCATTGGGGTTATTTCGACCGAGACGGATGAAATTTGGTGGGTGCGTAGAGAATGACAAGACCTTCGAAAAAGTCTCTGCGGCCATGACTCAAACCCAACAGGAAGTCGGCCATTTTGATTTAAATATGCAAATTTTGGCCATTTTTGGCCATTTGCACGTGTTGTATTTGAACGAACTCCTCTTAGGGATTTCGTTGTATCGACTTCAAACTTGGTGTACTGACTCTCGAGGCTTTGGTGATCAAAAGTTATCAAAAGCTTTAATGGTACGTGAACGAAATGGGCGTGGTGGCGCGGCGAATTTTGATGTTTCGCCAGAAAGCACGAAACTGCCATAACTTCAGTGTACGTGCTCCGATCTCAGCCAAACTTCATATGTATGATAATAATCCACTCCTTGAGACATCTGCATAATTACATTCCATAAAAGTGACAGCGCCACCTATTAGCGACAGGAAATCACACATTTTGTACTTTGATGTTCAACATCAAGTATCTAAATCCGATGAAGCTAAATTTTACTGTGGTAAGCCTTGAGACATGGTAGATGCTGGATTCAGAAGATGGCGTGCTCCCGCCTTATGGCAGCCCAGTGGCGGCGCGGGCGTAATGTGGATCCTTCGCCATCACCATCAAAGTGGTCTAATTTGCACATACCCTGGCCGATGTGCCTCAAATTACACACGTACAATCAAAGTGGCGGCCTGAAGAGATATCTGGGAGTATATGGTCATACTTTAATAGCGCCACCTATTGGCGACAGGAAGAAATTTTCAAAAACCCCTCCCCATTGAGGTTATTTTGACCGAGGTGGATGAAATTCAGTCGGTGTGTGAAACGTGCCACGACCTTCAAAAAAGTCTCTTGCAGCCATGACTCAAACCTTACAGGAAGTCAGCCATTTTGATTTGAATATGAAAATTTTACGTATTTTTCGCCATTCGCACATGTTATATTTGAACAAACTCCTCCTAGGGATTTCGTTGTATCGACTTCATACTTGGTGTGCTGACTCTCGAGGCCTTGGTGATCAAAAGTTATCAAAAGCTTTTATGGCCCGCGCACGAAATGGGTGTGGCGGCACGGCGAATTTTGATGTTTTGTCAGAAAGCATGAAACTGCCATAACTTCAGTGTACGTGCTCCGATCTCAGCCAAACTTCACATGTATGAAAATAATCCCCTCCCTGAGACATCTGCATGTTCATATTCCATAAAAGTGACAGCGCCACCTATTGGCAACAGGAAATCACATGTTTTGTACTTTGACGTTCAACATCAAGTATCTTAATCCGATGAAGCTGAATTTTACTGTGGTAAGCCTGGAGACATGGTAGATGCTCAGTTCTGAAGATGACATTCTCCCGCCTCCTGGGGTTCCAGAGGCGGGTCAGTGAAGTTGGATCACTCGCCATCGCCATCTAAAGCGTTGTAAGTCTCAAATGCCTCATCCGATCTGCTTCAAATTACACACGTACAATTGGGGCGGCGTCCTGAAGAGACCTGAGGGACTATGTTGTCGCATTGTTGTAGCGCCACCTATTGGCGACAGGAGGAAATGTTCAAAAATGCCTCCCCATCGGGGTTTTCAGGGAAATTCGGGGAATTCAGCGTCAGCCGGGTCCCCTGAGTTGGCGCAGGGGTGCGAGGGCCCGTTATCACTGCTTGCAGTTTTAATTATTATTATTTTCACGACAATTAAATCACATTTTTCGAGGCCTGAACATGCTTAAAAACTCACCAAATTTTGCACACGCGTCAGGTCCGGCGAAAAATTACATATTTTAAAGGTCTAGAAAATGGGCGGGGCAAAATGGCTCAGTGGCGCCCCCTGGAAATTTTCAAATACCCCTCCCCTTTGGGGTTATTTCGACCGAGGCAGACGAAATTTGGTGGGTGCATTGACCGTGGCAAGACCTTCGAAAAAGTCTCTTGCGGCCATGACTCATACCCAACAGGAAGTCGGCCATTTTGACATGAATATGCAAATTTTTGGCCATTTCCACGTGTTATATTTGAACGAACTCCTCCTACAGATTTTATCGTATCAGCTTCAAACTTGGTGTGCTGACTCTTGAGGCCTTGGTGATCAAAAGTTGTGAAAGGTTTTTATGGCTCGCGAAAAATGTGGGCGTGGCAGTGCGGCGAGTTTTGATGTTTCGCCAGAAAGCACGAAACTGCCATAACTTCAGCGTATGTGGTCTGATCTCCATCAAACTTCACATGTATGATAATACTCCCTTCCCAGAGGTATCCGCATATTCATATTCATTGAAAGTCACAGCGCCACCTATTGGCGACAGGAAATCACATGTTTTGTACTTTGATGTTCAACATCAAGTATCTAAATCCGATGAAGCTAAAGTTTACTGTGGTAAGCCTTGAGAAAAGGTAGATGCTGGATTCAGAAGATGGCATGTTCCCTTTTCATGGCGGCCCCGTGGTGGCACGGCGAATTTGGATCCTTCGCCATCACCATCAAAGTGCTCTAATTTGCACATACCTTGTCCGATGTGCCTCAAATTACACACGTTCAATCAGAGTGAGGGCCTGAAGAGATCTGTGGGACTATGTGGTCAAATTGTCATAGCGCCACCTATTGGCGACAGGAAGAAATTTTGAAAAACACCTCCCCTTTGAGGTTATTTTGACCGAGGTGAATGAAATTCACTAGCTGTGTGGAAGATGTCACGAACTTCAAAGTCTCTTGCAGCCATGACTCAAACCTTATAGGAAGTCAGCCATTTTGATTTTCACATTTGCATGTGTTATATTTGAACAAACTCCTTCTAGAGATTTCATCGTATCTGCTTCAAACTTGGTGTGCTGACTCTTGAGGCCTTAGTGATCAAAAGATGATGGCTCATGAACGACATGGGCGTGGCAATGCAGTGAATTTTGATGTTTCGCCAGAAAACAGGAAACTGCCATAACTTCAGCGTACATGCTCCCATCTTCATCAAACGTCCCATGTATTATAATAATACTGTCCCAGAGACATCTCCATAATCATATTCCATCAAAGTGAGAGCGCCACCGAGTGGCGCCAGGAAATGACACATTTTGTACTTTGATGTTGAATGTGTGGTGGCTCAATCAGATGGAGCTGACATTTACATTCATAAGCCCATAGACATGGCAGATGCTTAGTTCTGAAAATGGCGCCTCCCACCTCATGGTGTCCCCGTGGCAGGTCGGTGAAGTTGGATCCCTCGCCATCGTCATCGAAAGCATTGTAAGTTGCTCATGCCTCATCCGATCCGCCTCATATTACACACGTACAATCAGGACTGCATCCTGAAGAGATCTGTGGGACTATCTTGTGGAATTGTTGTAGCGCCACCTATTGGCGTCAACAGGAAATGTTCAAAGACACCTCCCCGTTGGGCTTTTCAGGGAAATTCGAGGAATTCGTCGTCGGCCGGGTCCCACGAGTTGGCGCGGGAGTGCGAGGGCCCGTTATCACTGCTTGCAGTTTTAATTATTATTATTATTTTCACGACAATTAAATCGCATTTTTCGAGGCCTGAACATGCTCAAAAACTCACCAAATTTTGCACACGCGTCAGGTCTGGCGAAAAATTACGTATTTTAAGGGTCTCGAAAATGGGCGGGGCAAAATGGCTCAGTGGCGCCCCCTAGAAATTTTCAAATAGCCCTCACCATTGGGGTTATTTTGGCCGAGGCGGATGAAATTTGGTGGGTGCGTAGAGCATGGCAAGACCTTCGAAAAAGTCTCTTGCAGCCATGACCCAATCCGTACAGGAAGTCCGCCATTTTGATATGAATATGCAAATTTTGGCAATTTTTGGCCATTTCCACGTGTCATATTTGAACTCCTCCTCCTCGAGATTTCATCGTATCAGCTTCAAACTTGGTGTGCTGACTGTCGACTCTTTGGTGATCAAAAGTTTTTAAAAGGTTTTTATGGCTCGCGAAAAATGTGGGCGTGGCAGTATGGCGAATTTTGATGTTGTGCCAGAAAGCACGAAACTGCCATAATTTCAGTGTACATACTCCGATCTCTGTCAAACTTCAGATGTATCATAATAATCCACTCCTTGAGACATCTGCATAATCATCTTCCATAAAAGTCACAGCGCCACCTATTGGCAACAGGAAATCAGATGTTTTGTACTTTGAAGTTCAACATCAAGTATCTTAATCCGATGAAGCTGAATTTTACTTTGGTAAGCCTTGAGACATGGTAGATGCTGGATTCAGAAGATGGCATGCTCCCGCCTCATGGCAGCCCAATGCCGGCGCGGCAAATGTGGATTCTTCACCATCACCATCTAAGTGCTTTAATTTGCACATACCGTCTGATTTGCCTCAAAGTACACACGTACAATTGCAGCGGCGGCCTGAAGACATCTATCAGAGTGTATGGTCACATTGTCATAGCGCCCGCTATTGGCAAGGGGAAGAAATTTTCAAAACCCCCTCCTCATTGAGGTTATTTTGACCAAGGCAGATGAATTTTGGTAGTTCTGTGGAACATGCCACAACTTTTGAAAAAGTTTCTTGCGGCCATGACTCGAACCTTACAGGAAGTCAGCCATTTTGATTTGAATATAAAAATTTGACGTGTTTTTCGGCATTCGCACATGTTATATTTGAACGAACGAACTCCTAGAGATTTCATTGTATTCGCTACAACCTTGGTGTGCTGACTCTTGAGGCCTTGGTGATCAAAAGCTATCAAAAGCTTTTATGGCTCACAAAAAATGTAGGCGTGGCAAGGCGGCAAATTTGGATCCCTCGCCCTCACAATCAAAGTGCCGTAATTCACACATATCTCATCCGATTGGCCTCAAATTACACACGTACGATCAAGATGGCTTCCTGAAGAGATATATGGGAGTATATGGTAATATTGTCATAGCACCACCTATCGGTGACATGAAGAATTTTTCAAAAACACCTCCCCATTCAAGATATATTGACTTAGACAGACGAAATTCGGTGGGTTCATGTACCGTCCCACGCCCTTCAAAAAAGTCTCTGGCGGCCATGAATCAAACCTTACAGGAAATCAGCCATTTTGATTTGAATATGAAAATTTGGTGTATTTTTCGCCATTCACGTGTGTTATATTTGAACGAAGTCCTCCTAGAGATTTCATTTTATCGGCTTCAAACTTAGTGTGCTGACTCTCGAGGCCTTGGTGATCAAAAGTTATCAAAAGCTTTTATAGCTCGCGAACGAAATGGGCATGGTGGTATGGCAAAATTTAATGTTTTGCCAGATTACAGGAAACTGCCATAACTTCAGCGTACATGCTCCGATCTCCATCAGACTTCACATGTATGATAATAATCCACTCCCAAAGACATCTTCATAATCATATTCCATAAAAGTTACAGCGCCACCTATTGGCAACAGGAAATGACACGTTTTATACGTTGATGATGAACACATGGAAGCTCGATCACACGGAGCTGAGATTTACTTTGATGAGCCCAGAGACATGGCAGAAGGTCAATTCTGAAAATTGCGTGCTCCCACCTCATGGGCGGGTCGGCGAAGTTGGATCCCTCACCATCGCCATCGGAAGTATTGTAAGTCGAACATGCTTCTTCCGATCTGCCTCAAATTACACACGTACGATCGGGGCAGCATCCTGAAGAGATCTGTTTGACTATGTAGTTAAATTGTTGTTGCGCCACCTATTGGCGACAGGAGTAAATGTTCAGAAAACACCTCCCCGTTGGGCTTTTCAGGGAAATTCGGGAAATTCGGCGTCGGCCGGGTCCCCCGAGTTGGCGCGGGGGTGCGAGGGCCCGTTATCACTGCTTGCAGTTTTTATTTATTTTATTATTGTTTATTTTATATATGATATATTTTGCCACATTTATGTATATAGAATACATTCAGATAACTTGTACTGTTTAATAAAACACATCTGTTTCTGTAAGATTTTGTGCCATGTCTGATTTGTGGCAGAGGGAGGGGGGTCTCACCTGGGGAGTAATTCAATGTAGAACCGCCACTGCTGGTCTGTGTATGTTGGTTTCCAGTCCACTCCATTGTTGAGGCTTCTGTCCTTATGGCAAAGTCCAAAAAAGGTAACCTGTTATCTTTAATGTCTTGCCTGGTGAACTTGATGTTAAGGTCCACTAAGTTGATGTGTTCCATGAACGCCTCTACTTCTTGGGCTTTGATTCAAATCCAGGTCTTGTCCACATATCCTCCAAAAAAGCTCAGCACCCTGTTTTCTAGCTCCTCAATGTAGAGATTGGCTACACTGGGAAAACCCATGGCATGTTCATGCTTTCGTCTGTGGAAACCTTAAACTACTTAAATAGGTGGTGGTGAGGCATAGATCTAAAATCTTGTCAAAAGGGTTAAATGTTATATCTGGCTTTGTTTTAAGATATGAATCCTTATTCTGTACTTTTCCACTTAACCTTTGTTTAATAACATGACCGGTTGGAAATGATTTGCATTAGCTACACACCAAAACAACACTCACATGTTGTTTAGCACATCCCAAGGACAAGGCAAGGACAGCGGTTGGCCTGTTCACGTCTCTGGTAATTGGCCTATTACATTCAGTCATGTGTAAATCCAACCTCTGTATGGGGGTGACCCAACCCAAGAAGATAAATGTAAATTACACCTGGACATCGGGCTTATTCTGATTGAGACCCTGTCAGAGCTCTGTCAGTTCAAGCCCAGCGCTGCCATGCTTCACCTGTGACCAAAATAAATGTTTGGTTTCTGAACTGAAGATTTCTCCCGTTTGTGCTTGGGCTTCCAATAAAAGAACCGGACTAAAATCAATTTTGAAAGGTGTCCATATTGTGTTTCTTTGTGAATGTAGTACAGAATGAAAAAGCAGATTCCGGGATGGCTTGCTCAGCTGTTACACGCACCTAGGGCCTGATTTATTAAAGGTTTGTGTGTAAAAGTGTGTAAGCTGATCAACTATCTTGGTGCACTGAGGATTGCGCCTTTCAAATGTGCAAGATAATAGTTTATACCTGCCATGATAAAAAAATCTTGCAACTCTGCAAGAATTTGCACTTCTTGCAAATTCCCTCACGTCTGGGTCATTCCAGTGTGCTGCAGCAATTACTGCCAGGGTGTCCCAAAGCAGCTTTTCAGATGTGATGCCCCAAGTCCAAGTAAAATCATGCAGGATGGACAGGGACATAATTTAATGGGATCATAATTTATTTTGCAATTGTGGGTGCACCTATTGTCATTTATGCCGTTATTTTTCAGTGATCACTGGCAAAACACACACTAACCAAACATGTAATCTGTAGGACTGCATACACTATTTAGTACTCTTTAATCATTATCCTTGGAAAGTTAGGGTAGTTAGTAGTTAGGGTGAGTCTAAAATAACAGAAGTGACACTTTATGAATCAGTTTTGCATATTTGTGTCACATGTATTTATTTTGGATCTGTTGCCACTGTAGCAAGACCAAAGTAATCTGCTGCTGTATTTTCCACTTTTGTTTTAGAGGATTCTTTCCACATTTCATCAGATGAACACATACTGTACCTCTGTTTACCCTCTGCTCAATTGTAAGATAAAAATAATTTCCCCTTCTGCCATCATGTTTTTTTTTTATTTGAACATCTGAAAGCAACAAGAGAGGAGTCTAGGTGATAGAGAAGTTTGCAAGCATAAGATCAGAACTCAGAAATAATGCCCACAGCACAGCCAGGTTCATTGCAAATCTTTTACATGGTTAATGATATCCATACACACACTGGAACAGGTCATGACAGAATCCTATAAGACAAAATGGTTGTTATAGCTGTTGAGCCTGTAGCTAGCGCCACTGACATCCAAACACCAACAGACACAAATACATTCCTCTGATACATATACACTACTCACAAAAAGTTAGGGATATTTGGCTTTCAGTAAAATTTATGTAAAATGTAAAATGTTCATGCTGCAGTGATATTATATCATCATGTGCATTCAAAAATTTAGAGAAAATCACAATGAGTTCACCTGTGAAGTTTATAGTGCGTTTTATTCATTATATTCATCCTGAAATGTCATCCAAAAGCCGATATCCCTAAGTTTTTGTGAGTAGTGTGTGTATACACATATATGTGTATACCACCATAATTAACTTTACATCTTTGTACAGTCATTTGTTCTTTGATATCTCACTGGGAACAAAGATGGATTGATATGACACAACGGTTCCACCTCTGGCTTATACCATTGCAGTTGTACTTCAGCTGGGCTTTTTACCTAAAAATATTCTGATTCTCACATCTCACTGCCCCATGGTGGAAAAAACCTTGAGGTCAAAATTCTGGATAATAGCACATTATATCTTCCCCTCTATGAAACCATATCCTATATAGCCATGTCGTATGAGAGTTAGTGTGATTTAATCTTGAACACATTCATACATGAGAAGGTGCAGGTTTGCATGATAAAATATACACAACAAATTGCCAGCATTTACAGTTTAACAGCAGGTAGCTACTGTAGCAGTATGAGTAAGAAAAAACTGTCTATTAGCGCTTGTTGTAGATTTTGCCCATGGCTTCAAGGAGGAGTTATGGGGACATTTAAAGTGCTTTAAATGAGCTCTCAACTTTTGGATAACATACTTTTTGTTATCTTACCCATAGTCAGAAAAAGAAGATGATATATCATTTCCAAGAGAGAGGTCCAGCATGTGATTAGCATAGCTCAGCAAACAAGACTACAAGCAGACATAAAGCAATTAGCTGGTTGGTTAGCTGTATCAAATAGATCTCCCAACAACACCAAAGTTGCTTTTATTGGCTAGCAGGCTTGTCTCAAATACATCTTTCTCAAGTTTGGGTTTACTGAGAGTAAAGAGAGTGCTTAGGACCTTGTTCAACTACCTACATATCATGCAAAACACCAAATAAAGCCTAGGCTTGATAAAGGAGGAGGAGTTGGTGCTTTACAACCTCTACCAAGGAGGCTATGTGATCAATTGTCTTTATTAGTAAGATTGCACAAAAGCTAAAGGACAGATTATTATGAAAATTCATTGTCCAAATCCAAATTAGAGGTAGCTGAGTTTGAGAATCATCTGGATAATTATCCAGATCCAGGGCATTTTTTAGTAGTAGTAGTAGTAGTAGTTCCACTCTTGGCCAGCTGGATCACAAATTGATCCAGATCCTGGTACTCTTCCATTTTGAGCCTTGGTGGAAGTCTCTCTGCTCTCAGAGTGCTTTCATGTTTTTAAAATTGTGTAAAACATTTGACAGAGAAGGTAATGGCATCAGTGTGAATATCATTATATTTATCAAACAATGTGTTAAAGCTGATGATAAAGGTGATAAAGTGGTAGCCCCTCTGTTATTTAGTCTGTATGTTAATTATCTTCAACTACACTGCCACTGCATAAAGTTGGAAATGTATGAAGATGACACTGTGTTTTACACACATACAAAAACAGTGGAGACATGACATTTTAGACAATTCACAAAGTGGAGGCAGCCAGGGCATTTTTCCATGCTGTGATTCTTTAACACGTCCTGTTCTGTTAAATTCTGGGGTTAGGCTTGAGAAACAGTCCTTAAACCAAACAAAGCATAAAAATTCAAAACCCATTTAAGTATCATTCAGGGCTAAAAGTCACGATTATTTTCATTGCTGAAGATTCTGACAAATTTTAAGTGTTATATGATTAATTAGTGTGGTCTATTTAATGTCAGTAATGTGAAAAAATACCCAAGACAGAGGAGAAATTGGGTTTTTGTGTAATCAAAAGTAAAAACCCAAAAGATATTCAGTTTAGTATTGCATATGAGACAGAAAAGCACAATCAAATCATTTGTGATGCTGAAACCTGATAATGTGTGGCCCTTTTTTAAAACTATTTTTTGTTGATAATCTTTCTCTGTAGAACAAGAAGGAAACATCATGTCATCAGCTCTGACAATTTCACATTATTCACATTTGTAAAATGTTTCACGTGTGTTTCAAATGCTTGGTTATTGTGTGTGGACTGGAACATGGATTTATTATTACCCATATAAGCACAAATCTTTAAACACATTTGTAAATCTTATTTTTCATTTGTAGATCATGTGATACTCATTTGACAAATTTCTGTCTGAAAATTAACATCAAGGTAACTCTGGTACATATAGTGGTTTTTTTTGTTCATACAGTATGTGGTTCCTTGCAAACAAAATAAATAACAATTAAAAACATAAAATACAAGCAGTTTTGGAGTTGTTGGAATGTTGAGTGAGCTATTTTAACCAAGCTCAGCTAAATAAGATAATAGCATCAAGTAAAAAACTTGAAATACTCTTTTAACATGGATTCTTTTGTGATGTGAGAGATTAAATCCTGTAGTGCCAACAGAGGCTGGGAGCGTCCGGAAATGTGAGACTACAGTAAGAAAGGGCAAATTACAAATGCACTGTAAGTCAATGTAATGAGTCACCTCATTACTTTAAATATCAAAGAGGTAATCAGAATACAGTTTAATCCTGGTTGACTGGCTGCTAAGTGAACAGTCCACAATACCATCACCATCAGTCAAAATGATCCAACATAAATTATGACCCTCTACTACAGGATCAGCACGTGTGTTAGCTACATTAACCAGATAGTCTGTCACAAACAAGACCATTTCATGACAAATGGATGGAAGAAAGTTTGCCAACAGTGCCTGAGACACACTACGTTCACACTGCAGCCTGAAGTAACCCAAATCAAATTTTTTCACCCCTATGCGACCTGTATCTGATCTTTTAATGACCGTCTGAATGACACAGATCAGATTTTTTCAAATGCGACCCAGGCTACTTGGATATGTGGTCCTGAAACCAATACATATCCAATCTTTTGACATGCAACTTCAGTCTGAACAGCATCAACAAGATCAACGACGATGAGTTTGCTCACTGAAATAGGCCGCTGGGATGAATATCAACTCCTTGTGACAGCATCACAGCATACACTTTTCTTGTGATTCATGCTGATATAAGATTCTCAAAGGAATTTCAGTGATTCACCCAGTAACTGTCAGCGTTCACAGTCAGTCTACAGGCCACACTGGGACTGCTGCCGGTGTCTGCGAACGCTACACATCTGACTGAATGACTGTCCACAACGTGAGCAGCTGTAGGGCTTTTCCTGCGTGTGGACTGTGCGGTGCCTCTTCAGATGGCTGGAAGAGATGAAACTCTTCCCGCACAGAGTGCATCTATAGCGCCTCTCTCCAGTGTGGATGAGGAGGTGGACCCGCAGGTTGTTAGGCTGGGCAAAACCCTTTCCACAGTGTGGGCATGTGTATGGTCTCTCACCTGTGTGCACTCGCTGGTGGAGCTCCAGGGAAGCTGCGCTGGGGAAGAGACGGGCACACACAGCACACACAACAGGATCTTTAGCAGCAGCAGCACCACCCCTATAATGTCGCCTGTGGCTGGTTGTTGTTGCAGAGGGAGCTGTAGGGGGAGGTGGTGGAGGTACCACAGCTGCAGCTGCGGCAGCGGCCATGTCAAAGGAGGCAGCAAAAGCAGCCATTTCATGAGCTCCACCTGTGAAGAGCATGGTTGAAGGGCCATCTATGCTGTCTCCTCCCTGTGAGGGGAAGGAGGCAGCGGGGAGTCCAGTTTCTGTGTTCCCCAAACCCAACTGTGCTACTGCATATGCTGCACCAAGATGGCTCACTCTCTCCTGCATCCAGGCCAGGTCAAGGCCCAGGCTGTTGAGGCGGTCTTGACTAAGCTCGTCAGATGCTACAGGGGCCGGCAGCTGAGAGGGCCGAAGTTCTTCTTCCATAGTATCCTCAGTCTGGATCTCTGGCTTCAGAGCACCATCTGTCGGGTTCCCTACAAGCTCCCTGTGAGTGGCCTCAGGGGCTACCAAACTGTTGCCCAGAAGCTTGGTGGGTATATGTTTTGCTTGAGGCCTGGAGGTCAAGTCCACTGTGCTGTCAGAGGGAGAGGAGGAGGGGTGGATGGTGGAAGAGATGGTGACACTCGTGTCAAGAATATCACTGGAGGGAGTCTCTTCACTGGGTTCAAGGGCTGAGAAGGAGCAGACCACCACACAGGAGCAAAATGAGTGGAGTTAAAGAAAAGAGAAAAGAATTGTATTGCTGTACTGCTTTGCTCTAAATTCAAAGAACTGATGACATATGACCTGAAGACTGTAAATTTAGGGAAATCAAGTAGTAAACATAAATCAGACTCAGAGAAAATTAGCAACTCCATCAGACACACAATCGGATGGTCAATGGTCACAATGCATTTTTGTCAATCAAATTTAATATTAAACCTTGGAGTGCCAAACATTGTTTTTTTCAATACTCACATATATTGTATAACATAAACAATTATGAAAGACACAGTTTAATGATGTGAATCAATGTGGGGTCTGGGTTACTGTTTTCTTCATTATTAAACAAGTCATTCGTATTTACTTTTAATGGTAATGAGGTAAGGAGTCCTACAGTTTTTATTGTTCAGAAGGTTTTTACCAGAAACTAAATTATCTGTGGATGTGTCCTGCCCAGCCACTAAACTCTCTCCTGATTGGTGTACTGAATGATAAGCGTTTAAGCTCCCGCCCTTTAAGTTGGTCAGCAGAAGCCGAGGTGGCCTTTGACAAGTTTAGGAGAACCCTTAAGAGAGACAGAGAGATACAGAGACCCCTATCCATGCATATGATGATTTCTCCAAGCCATTTGTCCTGTATACAGATGCCAGCCACCAAGGTTTGGAAGCAGTATTGGCTCAGGTCCAGGAAGGTAAGGAGAGAGTCATTGCTTATGTCAGTCAGAGCCTGTATCCTACTGAGCGCAATGATTTCACTTACAGCTCCTTTCAGTTGGAATTATTGACACTGAAATTAGGTATTACAGAGAAATTCAAGGACTATTTGATTGGGGCTATTCAAAAAGACAAAAACTCTGTTATTCATTTAAAGTTTGCAAAGCTGGGTGCAGTGGAACAGCACTGGGTGGCTCACTTCCAAGTGAAATACCAGGCCAGGAGGAAAAAGACAGACACAGACACCTTCTTCAGGTTTTCTTCCACCCAACCACCTCAAGGAAGGATGACAGATGATGCAGCAGCAGTCATTACCTTAGCAGCAGTAGGAGGAGAGGATGCCTCCCTCGAAGAGTGACTGAACAACAGGCCATCCCAGATTTTCAGTCTGTACAAGGGTATGTGTCACAAGTGGTGTTTTGTGTCATAGGTGTATTGACCCTAACACCCATGAGTGGTAGCGACAGATCATGTTTCCCGGTCCCAAGCATCAAGACGTGTGGATACGACACCACGGGGATGCAGCACATGCTGGAACAGAGAGGATTTTAACCACCCTGAGACGGTGCTTCTTCTGGATTGAAAAAGAGAAATAGGTGCTGGGTTTTCAGTCTGGGTGTGTTGTATGCAGTCTACAAAAGGACAGGATAGAGATCAGAGCTCCCCTAAATCTAGTCACGGTCACCTATCCTCTCCAGGTGATAGCTCTTGATTTTCTTTCCCTCAGTAGTCCTAGTGACACGCATCAAAACATTTTAGTAATGACCAACATTTTTTTCTCATTATACATCACTCAATCATACCTCATGTTCAGCTGGCACCTTAGACTCCCAGTAGATGTCGGGCTAGGGGTCATGCAGGGGAAGACAAATTGTGATTTGGCTGGCTGGCTGGGTGGCCCACCATCATCAAAAACTGAGCGATGCTTAGAATTTGGCTCGCAGTTAGATGATCAAAGCAGCCAAACAGGCCAAACATTGCTATGATTTAAAGCTAATGCTACCTTATTGTTGCCAGGTGAGCATGTATAGGTCAGGAGCTGGAACAGACAGGGGAATGGAAGCTGCATGGGGGTTGGCACCCTGAACCTCATATTGTGTTGAAAACAGAGGGAGGGACTTGGTTGGTTTACAGGTTGAGACCAGAGAAAGGAGGGAGGGAGGGAGGGAGGAGGTAAGTGTTGCACAGAAATTCCCTCAAACATTGTACAGGCCCTTTGCCAAAGTTCAGATCCATGGCCCTGCAGCAGGGCAGCACAGCTGCAAACACAGATGATGAGGGACAAGTTTGACTATTGTAAGACTATTGCAGAGACTGCTAACTTTTGGCCATGGGTCGATGCAAAGGTGTCAAAGTTATGGTTTTATGCTTGTATATATTTGCAGCATGTTAATGTTGGTGCTTTTGATTTGTTTGATTTAACCTTGTGTTTTATCCTTTTTAAAAAGTTCTTGGTGTGATATTTTTATAGACTATTGCATGCAGTACTGTTTTTTTCCTATGACCCTTGAAGGACAAGGACACCCGTATGTGCCCCAGCTGCAATCAGCCAACGAGCAACAGGTGTGGGATGCAGACAGCGAAGTGAAGGTAATGAGGTTAGTAAACAAAATGACTTGTGGCAGATATATGGGGCACAGTAAAGATGCGGCACAGAGGGGCTGTGAGTGGACAGCAATGGCCACTGCAGATGAGATGACAAGTCTGGAAGCACAGATGCTCCTGCCCATTAAGTGAAGATACTACATTGTTTTGACATGGACAAGTCCCACTGTTAAAAGATGTTAAAAATACCCAAGCTTTGTGCAGCAGTAGGCTGTAATGAGAAGAACAATTTATCTTGTAATGCATTATAGACCATCTTTGGGGTTAGGTGTACAAAATATGATGTTAACAGATTGCAGATCTCTGTTGTATTTGTTAGTGTGGTCAATCAAAAATTATTTCAACTTGTTTTCTCAAGTTGAGTGAATTTAAGATGATTTGGAACTGATTATTAAAGCCAAGTATCTTTAACTAACCGTTGAATGGCAGCAGCTTGTGTTTTTAGCTATCTTATAGTTTATCATCATATTCTTCTTCAACCAGAGAAACACTGATTGAGTCAGGCACATAACCCACTCACCAGCAGACAGGCCACATTCTGCTCTGATATTAAGTTCCACCTTGAGGTCCAGGTTGCAGTCATCTCTCTCCACTTCCTCCTGCTTCACCATCAACTTTGTTTCCTCCTGCTGTGATAAAGTGAAAACATCATTTATCATAGACATAGCTGGGTAGAAAAAAGTTACACTTAAGATTTTAAAGAAGAGGGAAAAGTTTTTTTCCTTTTTACTTCAGCTCCTCTGACCCAAGTAGTTAATTTGATGACAACTTCAACTTGTACTTGAGTACAGTCTATGACTGGTCTATCCAGCTTTGATCAAACAGGTCAGGTCAGCAGGGCCTAATTTATCAATACATCCTGAAGTTGTTATGGCAAATTTAAATGTATGCCCATGATGTAAGATCATCTTGAAACAGGTTCATACACATGGGTTACCTGAAGTTCATGATGTCAAATCAGATATAGAAACCCTCCGTTACGTATTGTGCTAAGCCAGATTCTAAGATTTTTACCTCCAAGTTGAAAAAAAAACAAAATCACTATCTGCAGCTGATGGTTTCACTTTGATAAATATCATGCGTTTAGTGAATCTTCACCTTTGAAATTTGATAGAAGGATTTGTCTTCAGAGGTGACAGGAAGCGGTAGCACTAGTGGCTGATTGTCATCAGGTCCTGGGAAATAACAGAAAACACTGATCAAGTACTGTCAAAGGAGTTTTTGCCTTCTCAGCTTCTGATGAAGTGTCCTCAATGTAGATTTACAATCTGTCTTTAAAAAGCCATGTCTGAGTGAGCTCCTATAGCAGGGGTTTCAAACTATTTTCACCGAGGGCCACATCAGCATAATGGTAGCCCTCAAAGGGCCAGATGTAAATGTAAAACAGTATAAATGTACCCAAATATAATGTATAATAAATGTAACTACTTCTTAACATATTGTTAAATAACTTTCTGCATTTATTACTTATTGAAGTTACAAATATTACAGATGCATTTGTATAGATGACAAAAAAACGTTACTATAACAATAATCCTTCAAATTTCTTAAGAAATCCACATTACTCCATTGATCAATGATCAAACTATTCAAGTAAATAAAGAAAAATATTATCAAAACACAAGTTATGACATTAACTTTGTTTAAAAAAAACTGACACAGTCGAGAGGGTCAGAATAACATACAACCAACAACAGTGAGCTGCTAAGAACATGTGTGACAGATGTAGCATTTTACAAAAATAAATGGCTGCACACAGCCTTGCAGGAGTAAACATTTGTCTGCATCAACACATAAAAATGTAAACAACAAATACATTGCTACACATAAAGTAGTATATGTAATAGACTGAAAATAACAAAATAAGGGTTGTCTCTGTTCACAACTATGAGTTGAAGATGATGAGGATATACTGTCTGTCCTTGAACACACCAAGTGGATCCCGTCTCCACCATCCTCATCCATTGATCATGTTCTGAAAACAAAATGCAAGCACAATCATTAAATTGCACTCAGTTTAACTATTATTATTCTTGGTTGAAATACATTTTATTACCGTATATTTTAATTAGGTTTTTTAAAATGCTTACCTATCTGTTTTCTGGCCGGATGTCTGACACCGTTTTCCTTTGGCCAGTGTGTTGATGTCTGGTTTTACCTGTTGTGCTGTGGCAATCCTTAAAACAGCATGGAGGTTGTCATCAGTGACGCGTGATCTGTGCTTGGTTTTATTTAGATTCATTATTGAAAACATCTGTTCGCACAGATAGGTGCTCCCAAACGTGGACAGAATACGGGCAGCATGAAGTCGAAGCTGTGGCATCACACCAGGGGGTAGAAGATGGTAAAAGTCCTCGATTGCAGCATCCTGGAACTTTGCTCTCAGGCCACTGCTGCTTTGAAGCTCGATTAACTCCAGCTGAAGGTGATGGGGCACACTACTATTATCGGTGGTGAAAGGACTGGCAAAGATGGCAAAGCCCGAGTGCTGTGCTCTGAAGTCAGAGAGGCGCAGATCAAATTCATTCATTAACTGGCTCAGTTTGGTAGCCAACCTGGCACATGAAAAAACACCAGGAACTGAGGCCGAGATGTTCTGACAAGCAGAAAAGTGGGCAATATTGTCCTGTTCCACTTGGCACTTCGATAGGTCAAGTATACGCTGGAAACATGTGATCATGTCAGACATCTGCGTGATGACTTATTTGCGTCCCGGCAGCTTCTGATTCAGTTGGGTGAGATGCTCAGTTATGTCACATAACATAGCAAAATCACACAGCCAGTTTGGATCTGACAGTTAAGACACGGGTTTTCCTTTACTCTGCATGAAAACAGCAATTTCTTCCCTCAGCTTAAAAAAATCGTTTGAGGATTTTGCTCCTACTCAGACACCGCCCTTCTGTATGGTACAGGACGTCTCCATGCTCCGAGCCCATCTCCTGCAAGAACAGCTGGAACTGGCAGTGATTCAGGCCACGTGCCCGAATGAAGTTCACTGCTTTCATGACTGTGGTCATTATTATCCATCCCCAGCACCTTTCCACACAAAGCTTCTTGGTGGATAATGCAATGATAACTTATCAGAGGCATGTGACAGTTACTTTTTTGCATTTTCTCCTTAATTAATCAAACCAAGCCCATTTTCCTCCACAAATTGCAGGTGCACCATCTGTAGTTAATCCCACCAATTTTTCCCAGGGCAGTCCAGTTTTACTTACGTACTTCGTCACCGCTTCATAAATATCCCGTCCCGTTGTGGTCCCATGCATGGCAGCTCCATCCAAGAGCTCCTTGGTGACAGAGAGGTCCGACTTCACACCTCTAATAAAAATGGATAGCTGTGCCATGTCCCTGTTGTCTGTGCTTTCATCAACAGCTAATGAAAAACCGTGTAACTGCGTGACTCTTCGCCCAGCTGTGTTGACAGGTTTCCTGCTTGCTCCTTGACTCTGTGTTTCTTGACAAACTGACATTTTTAAAAGTGTGTATCTGGTTAGGGCGGACCTGCTCATACACCTTCAGCATGCGCTGCTTCAAAAAAGGTGCCCTCTGAAAAAGACAGCATTGGCAGCATGAAGCATGGGCGACTTCTTCAGCTACAATGCCACATCGTTTTTGGTTATGGCTTTTGTGAACACATTCTGTTGCAATCACAGTTTGCCTGTTAACTCTTTGACAATTTTTTGTTTTTCTTGAAGGCTAACTTTAGCATACTTGGCTCTGTGTCTGGTGTCAAAATGCCAACGAAGATTATACTCTTTGATGACCGACACCGCCTCATAACACAAAAGACATATCGTTTTTTCTCCTTGAAGCACAAACATATATTCACCTTCCCATCTTTCATGAAACAACCTTCCATCTGCATCAATCTTTCGCTTCCTGGACATTTTGGGATCATTTGTGGATATTTCTAAATCTGATCAATCTCACTTTTTGCATTAATTTTAACACTTATGTGGACACTGCGATCTAGTGACAGGATGCTGTCACTTCGTGGGTAACATAAGTGGGAAATGTAGTTTATGGTCAATGCACAATTTAAAGCAACATACACCTATTTTAGAACAACTTTTTTTTAAAGGCCAATTAAGCACTCCCTTGAGAATGACGCGTGTGTTCTATAGCTTCACATTTACAGTGCTTCAGACGTCTGATTTCTCAGGGGACAATACAGGAGCTGCTCAGTAATTCAGTGTATAAGGGACAAAATTTTTTTAATGTATTAATAATAAAGTTTAAATGAATGTATTTAAAAAATATATTAAATATATATTAAATATATTAATACACTTTAAAATTAAAACTTCAACATAAATCTACTATTATATGTTTTATGAATTATTATACAATATAAGACCCTGAGAGGAAGATGACAACATCAAACTTAAGGTTCTACCTTGTTACCAGTATCACTGAATAAGATTAAGTTTTACTGAGCAGTAATTTACTAGTTGACGTCCAAAAGTGTTCATATCAGGATTTCATTTCATCTTGAATTTGTGATCAGCAAGATTTCAATAACAGTATGATATGCATAGAGCAAATTCTTAGTCTGGATTGTTTGATTAACATTTATTTGTACTGTATTTGTCGGATATTATAGTTTGATCTTTGTAAACTAAGAATTTGTTCTTAGTCTGGATTGTTTGATTAATTAATTAGTTAGTTAGTTACAGCTGCCAAATGCAGGAAGGTTATTCTGACGAGAATTACATTTGTGTTTCCATGCCTAGATGTGTTTTCATGGCACATTTGAATTTTAGCATTATTCTTTCAGCTATGACCCTGTAGGCGTTCAAGTGTTCAAGTTTCTTTTAAGCAGATACAAAATTATACAAGTATAATTTTAAGTAGTAAGTAGCCTTAATTACTATCATGTCTCTTAATTCTGAAGTACAACAAGATTTAAGTATTCAGTCAGTCTGTGTAGGATGATATCCATTTAATAAAGTTAAAAGAAATGGCTTTGACATTGTTGCAACAAACAAATGAAAAAAAACAAACAACAGCAACCAAACAATGAAATGAAGATGTGGGGGCTCTTTACAGGAGTACACTGCTGCTGAAGAGCAAAGTAATGCAAGGCAACACATTGTCTGTGGGACTGTAAATGCATGACTCTGACATATTACACTGACAACGTATGACTCAAAAGCTCAGTAATGTGCTTATATAACACATATCTAAATGAATGTGCTGAATCACATTAGGCACACAAGGCAAACTGAGGCCATGTCATGTCCACACTCAACAGTGGGAGGGACAAGGATTAACAGGAGCCCAATAACAGGACGTCGTGGCACAAGCAAAACCCAAACTATCTGTGTGGCTGGAGACCACTGTAGGTGAGTAACATAAGCTGACCTTTCAAATCAATCCATTCTATTTGTGAAAATATCACAGTTCTGCTGTTTAATGGGGGTCCACTAAAGGCTTAATAAACAAAACTTACTTGTTTAAAATGCTTCATGGTTCAGTTTATAACCAATCAATAAAAATAAATTCTGTGTTGCCAGGTTGTGGAAAATCCTCCTCCAGAAAACACTTTGTTTAACTTTATAATTCTTTAGGGAAGACTCTCCGATAGACTCACTGATCCTCTGGGACAGGGCTGCAGGGCATCTGGACAAAACTGATTATTACCATTTCATTACCTTGTCAGAAAGTGGATAAAATATTTCTTGATGAGGGCTGATGTCAGCAACAGGCCAGCTGCAGCCTCCATGTCTTTACCTTCGGGTGGCCTTGACTGAACGGTGGTGGTCTCCTCACGCTGACTGCGCCTCCTCATCTTCCTCTCGTAGCTCCTCATCTTCACGTCCATGTCTCGCAGCTTCTGCCGCAGGACGTCGTTCTCCTTCTCGCTCTTCTCCCGCTCCTTCTCCATCTGGGAGCGGAGCGTCGCGTAGCCATCGTCCACCAGTTTGCAGATCTCCGCCACCGCAGAATTAGCCAGTATCTCTATGATCGAGGCGACCTGTGCTTGGAAGCCAGCACAGTCCGCCATCATCGCCAGGGCTGTCGGATAGATGTGGACGGCGGTGCTCGGATGACAACAAATCCGCGCACCGTATAAGTGACTGGAGACATGGAACTCTAGAGTCAGCCCGTCCGTTTGTCTTCTATATGCAGTTCAACATTGTTATGGCTGTACGAGGTGTGAGAGTCGCCTTCTGATGACGTCAGTTTGTTGTTCAACGCCACTTTCAACACATATGTAAATATGTACCATTCAAATATCAACAATTACATTAACACATTTCACCAACAAGCCCCTCTCTCATGGAATTAGCACTCAAGGATTAGCCCAGATACTGATGTTACAATCATTTGTCTTATGGAGACAAGTGAACTTGATTGTAAATGAAACTGTTTTGTTCCCCAACCTTTGCGAAATCCTACGAACTTTTTCTCAGTTAGATGTTGAGATGTAGAGATGCTCTGAGCCCTGATTTGCCAAAGTAGCCTCAGAGACATTTTCTGTTATTCTGACACACCCATCAAACTCTTAATTTCTTTCTTCTAAAGGGAAAAAATATTCTACAAACACACTATTCCCAACCTACACTTTGGATCTATCTATCTATCTATCTATCTATAACCTACTTCAAACTGTAAATAAAGTCCCATAGACTACATCAATCAAACAAGCATCAGTTGTTCCCAGACAAAATTATACTACTTTGGAACAAATTGAAGATGTAATATTATTCTGTGAATCATCATTTTTCCTTTCAATCAGTCACTTTCAAATCATAACCAATTCATACCCACGAAAGTCACATCCAAAAGCTACCAGTAAATACACAGTCCAGGGTACAGTTATAAATAGTTTGTGTTATTTAAAAAAAAAAAAAATTAGTATATTGGTATAGCCTCAGTGCGAAAAATATTTCCATGCAAAATGTTTAGTTTCAAATAAGCTGTAAGTCCTGCTAAGTGCTTTACTGTTAAATATAGGTTCACTGATTTGCTGACCCTCTTTATTACTTTTACCAAGGAGATTGTGGTGGGTTTTTTTTGTTTTTTGCTGTTTGTTTACAGGATTAAGTTAAAATTTATGAAGGGATTTTCACTTTTTTTTTTTTTTAACCAGAGATGGCTGTTTGTCTAATTTAAAATCCATTAATCCATTACATTTTGGGAGTGATCTGGATCAATATCTCGATCCAGGAAATTTTTGAAGCATTCTTCACTGCTGTTTGTATCTTATTATTTTTTAATTAATGCATAAGAATTTGAACATGTACACGGTATGTATACTTCAACTGTGAGAGATAGAATCTAAAATAAAAGAAAAAAACTCCAGAAAAACACGTGGTATGATTTTTAAATAATTAATTTGCATTTTATTGTATGAAATAAGTATTTGATACAATATAAAAAGAGAACTTAATATCTGGTACAGAAAACCTTTGCTTACAATTACAGAGGTCAGACATTTCCTGTTGTTCTTGTCCAGGTTTTCACACACTGCAGCAGGGATTTTGTCTCACTCCTCCATACAGATCTTCCCTAGATCTTTCAAGTTTTGGGGCTGTCACTAGGCAAAACAAAGCTGCCTCCAAAGATTTTTTATTGGGTTCAGGTCTGGAGACTGGCTAGGCCACTTCAGGACCTTGAAATGCCCCAGCTGTGTGTTTTGGGTCATTGTCATGCTGGAAGATCCAGCCACAACCCATCTTCAATACTCTTACTGAGGGAAGGAGGTTGTTGCGCAAAATGTCATGATACATGGCCCCATCCATCCTCCCCTCAATATGGTGCAGTCATCCTGTCACCTTTGCAGAAAAGCAACCCCAAAGTACAATGTTTCCACCCCAATACTTCATGGTTGGGATGGTGTTCTTGGGGTCGTACTCATCCTTCTTCTTCCACATGCTGAGTGGAGTTTAAACCAAAAAGCTCTATTTTGGTCTCATCTGACTACATGATCTTCTCCCATGTCTCTTCTGGATCATCCAGATGGTCAATGGCAAACTTTGGGCGAGCCTGGATGTGTGCTGGCTTGAGCAGGGGGATCTTGCATGCGCTGCAGGATTTTAATCCATAACGCTGTAGTGTGTTACTAATGGTAACTGTGGTCCCAGCCCTCTTCAGGTCATTAACCAGGTCCTCCCGTGTAGTTCTGGGCTGATCCCTCACCTTTCTCATGATCATTGATAACCCCCGAGGTGAGATCTTGCGTGGAGCCCTAGACTGAGGGAGATTGGCAGTCATCTTGAGTTTCTTCCATTTTCTAATAATTGCAGCAGCAGTTGTTGCCTTCTCACCAAGCTGCTTGCATATTGTCCTGTAGCCCATCCCAGCCTTGTGCAGGTCTACAGTTTTGTCCCTGGTGTCCTTAGACAGCTCTTTGGTCTTGCCCATGTTGGAGAGGTTGGAGTCTGATTGATTTAGTGTGTGGACAGGTGTCTTTAATCCAGGTAACAAATAATACAATTATTTTTTAAAAATTCTGTTGATTTAGATTTTTATGCTGATTAAAACTAAAATAAGCATGCTGATTCCAAAATTGCAGCCATTTTTTTTTTCTAGCACGTCAAGTTTTTTCTCCACAGCTTACCCTCCAGATAAGCAAAATTCCATTGATTAGCTGTAGTAAGGCTTGCCAGCTGATTACGATTGGATTCATCTACAGCTACGTGGCAACTTGTTTGTGCAGTCACAATTGAGACAGTGTGGTGAGAGGTGTGTGCAGCTCCCAATAGGTCAGTACCACCAATATCTGCAAACAGAAAGCTAGTATAGTAGGAATTAAGAGGATTTGTGCTGGCTTTTCTCTTAACCTTGTGGCCATGGGCATACCGTTCTATTTCGTTTTATGCTGTTTTTGTAGTTTTCAAAGCTTGTCCATCTTAGTGTTTTATTCACATAGGTACATAGGTAGGAAAACGGGGATTCTGTAGTTCAAAAACTTGACATGATAGAGAAAAACTGATACCAGTTTTGGATTCCACACCCAAAAATTAGATAGAAACAGCTGTCAGACCTAACTCAACAAAAATTGTGTTCCCCAGTGTAATCATCTGAGAAATGTCCATGACAGGGGACATTTGGGGACATTTTCTACCTCATCCAAAAGTTTTAAATGAGAAAATATGTATCTGCAAACAGAAAAGAGTTCATGTTATGGACCCCTAACACAAGCTACATTATTTAAAAATAATGATCCTAAAACTGATCCCTTGGGAATCTCACAAATAATCCTTAGTAATTGTAAGATGAAATTTTGTATTTAAACCATTTCATTTTGTTTATATTTGTAAGTAGCTGGTTAACCAGGAGAGCAATTTCATTTGTAATATAGATGTAAAATTAAAAAAATATATATGTATTATATTTTGTATTCGATTTTACTCAAGGTGCAGTCAAATTAATATCTACAGCTGAAAATAGTGCATATTACACAGATAAAATCACAAATAGTATATACTGAGAGTGGCTCAATTTGTCTGCAGCAAGGTGAGCAGGCTAAAAGTGAGTGTATGTGCAGGAGACAAACTGGGAACAGCAGTTATAGCACAGAGATGGGTAGGAGAGTGTGTGGTTATCAACTGAAGAACAAGAAAGAACTGTCAACATGTAGGTAAGGAAACCAGTCTTTGAACTGGAGCAGGTAAACTTGATTGGATGATAAGTCGTTCAATCAGACACACTCAACCGCAGTTTGGGCATGTACTTTGTTCCATAGAATTTATTGCAATAGCATTGCCAACTGAATAACAAAACCACCCCTCCAACTCTACCATACCTGCTACCTTCCTCTGGAACATCCCCTTTATAAGCCAATAGTACCCCTATGTATGGTTTGGCAGTTCCAACAGGTTACAAACATATTTTTGCTTATTTAACACTTTAACAATAAACAGAAATGTTTTAAAACAAATACTTGTGCCCATACCTTATTTAAAATGCATTTTGTGTCCTTTGTTAATCTGTGACCCATGATTGAAAAATAACATTTGTTCATTAATTACAGAAGTAATGAAGATGTGAAACAATGTTATTCTACACTACAACAGAGGCACCTCCAATACAATTTGATGAGATTTTTATTAATGGAAGTGGCTATGCAGTGTGTAAACACATATCTGCATCTTAATTTATGTATAAAACCATGCGTACGCCAGGTCCTGTGCCCCTTTCCTTTATACATCTCAATCAGTGTGGAATTGAGTGCACATGCACACACCACTTAAGGTAGGTGCCCATAAATGTCTATGCAAATGATTTTAAATACACTCCACCTGACAGTTCTTTTCCAAATAATGACAGCAAATCATGCTGCGAAACACACTGAATAGAAGAACTTCACTGACTGTGAGATAGAGGTGCTGATCAGTGAGGTTGAAGCAAGAAAAACATATTTAATTTGGTGGTTTGTATCAGCAACAAGATAATTGGAACTGAGCTTGGGTCTTTACAACTCCCCAGGATATTTTACCTTGTGCAAATGCTACCATTTCTGTCAATATTCTTATGGCATGGATTTTACATTTGCCAGTAGATGGAGGGATCAATCACTCTCACTCTCTGTATTATCAATTGGGCTTAAATAGTTCCTGTATCAAGGGGAGCCCCCCTAGATGCACAATAACTTTATGTCTCTATGACTGTATGTAAATTTTGGATAAGAAGAAAATATCATGTAACCACTCTTTTGTTTTTTCAAAGTAAGGTATTTTATAAAATCATATCTTACATTCCAAAAGGATACATTTTAAGTGCTAATGAAAGCATTCTTCTTTAATTTCACTGCCATGAATGTCAAGAAAGGAATTTCTCTTTTTTATGCAAAATTAATCTCTTTCAATTCTGTTAATGATGAAAGAACCAAAGAACTATATGAAAAGAATTCCTATTTTAAAAGGCAACACCAAATCTTTTATAATAATGTGCACAGCATTTCTTGGTTATCTTCTCAGTGTTGATCTGTTGCAGAAAGGGCCCTGCACCCTTGTCATAAAAAAAGTCATAGACAGTAAAATAAATTGTTTAATGCAAACAATGTGTATGATATGATCCCAATGTGTTGATGTAACCCATATACATTATTACTCTTTTATAATCTGGCAGGATCTCCACTGTTTGGTTCTTTGTTAATGTAAAATTGTAATATTTTATGAAAAAAGTAACATATTAATGTTTGGTTTCTGTACTTTCTGTTTGCTTTAGTTATGCTTATGAGTGATCCATTGTCCTGCCTCTATTAAAGTAGGCCATCAATTCTGCCAACAATTCTGAATGAATAAAACAACAGAGAGAGCATCACCATAAGTGTCAGAAAATGATGAACACTTATTTCCAGTGGGAGAAGTACCTGCTGACCTTGTGCATAGCACCTCCATTGGATGTCCACAATGGTAACATTTAATAGACTACGTTCAAAACTTTACTACCAACCTTTTATTTTGGTGTCAAATAATTACAGACAATGAAATTTCACCAAGTGTAAGTGACACATAGAAAATGTCTGAATATTAACGTGAATGTTACACATCCATTTTGAATTTGTGTACAAATGTGTTTAAGCCTTTACAAATATGTTAGGACATGTCAGGCCATACTCCCAGGAAGGATGCCGAGATGCCACAACAGTTTACGTAAGAAAAATTCTACTGGTGTAATTTTATAGGGTAGAATAAGGTTAAGAGGGCTGATCTATAGGTGTGGACTATTTGGGTGTATCTCATGTATAATGTGAACATTAGAAATTGGACATTAGAAATTTTTCTTGAGCTGATCTGAACATCTGCTGAAACTTCTTTGAGCTGCAGTCCAGTGCTCTGGGACTTCGGTCCCCAGACACACATAAATTCTGACAACATACATTGGCGAGCCAGCCAGGAGGGCACAGAATCAATAGGAACCCACCACCAGAGGCATCCACACTCTTCCGTCAGACCCCAGGCCTGAAATTTAAAAGGTAAGCAGAGCCTTTGAAATATGTCTGTGTGAACGGTGTGGTCCACCCAGGTAAAGGGTAAAACCTTGTACTTTATGATTCACCCCTCCTGAACCTAACCTTTTCAAAAGTAATAATCACAGGAGTGAGTAGAGAAAAGCAGGGCAGTAGACAGTCCGTGTTAACTGTCTGTCTGTCTTCATGTCTCAGCAAAACCATGGTGCAGAAAGTGTGAATGAGTGTGATAAGATCTTGTTCAACATGTGCATTGCATGTTGGTGTGTAGCAACGTTGGTATTTGCTGGAGGATTGATTTGGCTGGCGGTAAACAGAGAGAGCTAAGAACAACAGAGCAACTGATTCCCGGTGATAGTGAGTATTGTAAAACCTTTAATGTTGAGGAAGTGTAGTTAAAGGTAAAGAAATAAGCACCTTTGATGTTGAGGAAGTGTATTCAAGGGTGAGTGTCTCCAATGTTGAGGAAGTGTATTTGGGGACATAGTTTGATTTAATGAGGGGGTACTGTAATTTGTCAAAATAGACATGGATGTCTTTGTGTATGTTTTGTGTCACCGCTTATGGATACCGCTCTTAAGATAAGAGGTCTGTAGGAGTAAACCGGTTGACTAGTCATCGCTTATGGATATCACTCTTGGGATAATAGGTCTGAATGGATAAAACAGTTTGCAGTCATCGCCTGCAGATACTGCTCTTAGAATAAGAGAATTGCACGGGTAGGCGAATCAAACAGTCAGGGTTTTGTGGATACCGCTCTTAAAAACAGGCGGTCTGAACTGGTAAGTGATTGAATAGCGCATGCCACCCCTAGGAGAGTGGTGTCTTCGCCATGGGGCCTTCGGGATGGCGAGAGTAAGTGCATGAGTGCCTGCAGCTACTGCTCCATTTCACTGCCTGTGTGCCCTTGGCTGGGTGCCAGGGACACCCAGGTGATGACTTAGGCTAGGTTCACACTGCAGGGCTTAATGCTCAATTCAGATTTTTTTTTTTGCGAGGTCCTTCACATTTCCAATTAAATGCGACTTGTATGTGATCTCCGGTGTGAACAAAAGTGTCCCACATACGCATTGGAGGACACGATGACGTCACATGCAGCGAGTGTGCTAGTAGCTAGCATGGAGTACCTGGTGACGTTAAAGTTGCTGTTGTGCCGGAGCCAGGACATGCATTAAAATGTTGTGTTAAGGAGGAGATTGAGAAGGAGGAGGGCAGGGGTTTTGGCCCTGGCATTTTGTGGGGCAGCGGCAGCAACACCTGATGTGCTCCATTGCTTTACTGACATTCAGTTCATAAAAAAAAATTGTGTTACAAGAAGAGCCTTTGTGTACATCTGTGAGTGGCTGCTTGTACCACTCATGGGAGGAAACACGTTTTCAGTGGCCTATTTCAGTGAGCAAACGCATCGGCGTTGATCTTGTTGATGACATGGAGGTCGGATGAATGCAACCTGGCCGTTCAGACTAAAGTAGCATGTCAAAAGATCGGATATGTATCGGTTTCAGGACCACATATCCAAGTGGCCTGGGTCACATTTGAAAAATCGGATCTGTGTCGTTCGGACTGTCATTAAAAGATCAGATACAGGTCGCATAGGGGCAAAAAAATTGGATTTGGGTCACTTCATGTTGCAGTGTGAACCTAGTCTTAAAGGTCTGAACGGGCAGAACGCCAAGCACCTGTGGCTACCGCTCCATTTTATTGTCTGTGTGGCCTTGGCTGGGTGCCAGGGACACCGAGGTGATGATTTAGAGGTCTGGACGAGCAGGTTGCAATAAAAAAGGAACTGGCCATAAAACAAAATTAGAAAAAATATAATAAAAGGAGAATAAGTCTGGAGTGTATTGGGATGTATGGAGTGCAGAGTAGAAAGAGTGCAGAGTGGGGGACACACACAAGCACACATACACACAGACATATGATGAGGAAGGCATACAAAACTGGCAAACTGAAGAACAAATTAATCAAAAACAGCAGCAAATTACTGACATTATAAATTTTGCTCAAACAAAAGAGGAATTTCCATCAGTACCATGGGAGGGAATAATACAACGTTTATGGGAGACATACACACTAGCAGCAAATTAGAGACGCTGTGTGACTGTCCTGTTAATACAGTGACACTCCCTTTGCGTCCTTTTTTCAGGATCCCTGAAAATGTAACTATAGAAGGAAGATCTATTTCTATTTACCCAACACCTCTACAAACCTCCACCCGAATTGCATACCGTGTATGCTCTGTTGTTTGTATATAGTGTTTTTTTTGTATAAATTTCTCAATGCCCTACTGTATATACCGTTCCTTTTAAATGCTGTTAATTTATGTGACACATTTAACTGCCGTGTTTCCTTTCCTGTAATGGAGCTGAGGTAAACGCACAAATTTCCCCATCGTGGGATCAATAAAAGTTTTCTATTCTATTCTAAGAAACAGAGGGGCAGTATATCCGCAGATTGTTCCCAGGAGGGTAGAGTGGGAAACAGGTAAATATGGATCACCAAAACCCCCAGCGAAGACGAGACTGAGGGATTCAGATACTGGGGTGCCAAAACTTAAACAGGCTAGTGGCTGGTGTGCTAGGGAGTGAGAGAGACTGCAAGACAATGAATCCTTGATGTCAGGCAGATGCCTGCATTGATGAATAAAAAAAGGAGACACAGCAAAACAGCAGGCCACACCTACTGAGCAGACTCAGCCACCCTCATACCACCAGCAGCACGTGCCGTTTGTAAAAGCGGCTCGTGCTGAAAATTTCAGCAACATTTTGTCACATTTAGCTAAAACAGTGTTTAAAAACAGGTGTGAATTTTTGAGACTCACTTTTTTTTGCACATTTAAGACAATATTTGTCATCTTAGAGATATTTTAAATAGTTAAATCTAAATATTAAATGTTAAACTTAAATGCTAAATCTAAATGTAAATGTTAAATTTAAATCTAAATCTAAATGTTAAATCTAAATATTAAATCTAAATCTAAATGTTAAATCTATATCTAAATGTTAAATGTAAATGTTAAATCTAAATGTTAAATCTAAATGTTAAATCTAAATGTTAAAAATCTAAAATGTTAAATAAATGTTAAATTAAATAAATCTAAATCTAAAAATATATAAATGTTAAATCTAAATAAATCTAAATCTAAATATAAATCTAAATGTTAAATTTAAATGTTAAATGTAAATGTTAAATCTAAATGTTATATATTAAATCTAAATGTTAAATGTAAATGTTAAATCTAAATCTAAATGTTAAATTAAATCTAAATGTTAAATCTAAATGTTAAATCTAAATGTTAAATTTAAATCTAAATGTTAAATCTAAATGTTATATCTAAATATAAATCTAAATGTTAAATCTAAATGTTTCGGGTGAACCTAAATATTTAACTAATATGCAAATTCCACTATGGCCACTACAACCAACCACGAGGGGGCAGACTTTGACTGACTTTTGCAGAGCCCACGGCTCTGGACTTTTATTTTGACATCGCTTGCTCAGCAAGAGCCTTTTCCCCCTTCCTCAGTCCAATACAATCTGCAGCTGTTCTCATGGTTCGTCTGCAAGCATGTCGGAATCGTCCTTAGCAGAAAACATCGGCAGAGCCGTTCTGGCAGCAATTCATAATCTATCTACAGCAACAACAATTCCCTCAGGTCTACCACCACAGGCTAACTCGGTAAGTGCTTATGTGTTTTCCAAATCACGTAGCATTGGATTCTAAGTTAGCTTGACAAGGCTAACTTAAACCAAACTAGCTAACGGCAGCTAGCAGTTGCTAGTTGCCATTTGTGTTAGGGTTACAGCTAACGGAGGCTACTCATGGCTCGAAATGAACGGTGCAATAATTATCTTATTGGAGGCCAAAGTTCACAAGGATGTCGTTTAATCATAACGGTGTCATGCTAACAGCACCCACGTAGCCTTCCCGTGTTAAATAGAACATTAGTGGTTACCTCGCCCCCTAATTCTAAAGTTAGGACGATTCAGACATGTTTGCAGACGAACCATGAGAACAGCTGCAGATTGTATTGGACTGAGGAAGGAGGAAAAGGCTCTTGCTGAGCAAGCTAAGTCAAAATAAAAGTCCAGAGCCGTGGGCTCTGTAAAAGTCAGTCAAAGTCTGCCCCCTCGTGGTTGGTTGTAGTGGCCATAGTGGAATTTGCATATTAGTTAAATATTTAGGTTCGCCCGAAACATTTAGATTTAACATTTAGATTTATATTTAGATATAACATTTAGATTTAAATTTAACATTTAGATTTATATTTAGATTTAGCATTTACATTTAGATTCAACATTTAGATATAACATTTAGATTTAACATTTAGATTTAGATTTAGATTTAACATTTAGAGATTTAGATTTAACATTTATTTACATTTAGATTTAACATTTAACATTTAGACATTTACATTTACATTTAGATTTAACATTTAACATTTAACATTTAACATTTAGGTGTAACATTTAATATTTAGATTTAACTATTTAAAATATCTCTAAGATGACAAATATTGTAAAAAGTGAGTCTCAAAAATTCACACCTGTTTTTTAAACACTGTTTTAAGCTAAATGTGACAAAATGTTGCTGAAATTTTCAGCACGAGCCGCTTTACAAACGGCACCCCATACAGAGCCACTTTCAATAGCGCATAGTGTATTATTATCTCTGATACCCCACAGACTATGGTCTCAGCACAAAACAGATGTAATGCTAGTTAGGTCAGCAAAGCCAGTTCACATCAAGATACAAACTGGAATTGTATTGCTATACAAAAGACAATATCTGCGAAAACCATATCTGATAGCAGGGATAGCTCCCACAATCAAGGGACTGGTAGCAGCAGGTGTGATTTCTGAAAAAAAAAAATTAAATTAAATTAATTAATTAAATTAAAATAATTAAAAAAAACTAAATTCATACAACTGTCAATTGGTGCATGTGTTACAGGCCTCAGCATGAGTTACCTGTAGGCAGAAAATATGTCCTGTTTTGTACAGGGAAAGTACAGACAATAGCCGTCAGTTGTGTTTGTTCAGCAGGCTGTCCTGTCTTTAATAACAGGCTTTTGTATTTCTTTTCACAATATTAAACACAATATCCATCAATACTCAACATCACAAATTAACAGACATATTACTGTTAACATAGCATGCATCTGGTACTCCTATATCTCTGTATTTCATTACCAGTAATGACTAGATTACAAAGCATTGTAAACAACCAGTGTGCACTTAAACACACATTTTCCCCATGTTGCTTCAACCAGCCTCGAGAGATATCCCATCAGTGATACAACACTTCTGTTTTTACAGCTTGCTTGACACAGATTTTATATTCTACTCTATGTCTGAACACTTTTAGACAATTTTTAAACAATGATGCAGACTTTACAGTCACAAACATCAGTCTTTTAACTGTACAAAAATTTAATAATTAACATTTTTAACACAGTACCGTGAATTAACGGTTTCAATCAAACTGTCGTGAAATGAAGTGAAAAGCCCAGGAGCTCTATGAAACCCGATGAAAACACTGACAGTACGGCCGCCATTTTGGTTCCCCTCGGTAACAAAGCTCTACTGCTGCGTCCCTTAAATGTTCCAACACCCTTTTCTACCTCAAACAACATCAAAAAGTCTTTATAAGTCCTTCGGGTTACATTGTGATAAATTAACACACATTACTAACCTGTTTTGTACAGGGAAAGTACAGATAAGAGCCTTCAGTTGTGTTCATTCAGCAGGCTGTCCTCTGTCTGAGGTACGGAAGCTTGGCGTAGCTTCCTACAACTAGCGCTCATTTTTCCCCTTCACAGGTTGAGGCAGTGTCAAAAGCTCCAAAAACCACAAACGGTGGGGCACATGCTGCCGTTCCTGGGAATGGACAGTTTCAGCCGACCTTGGATCTGCAATTATGCCATTGAAACAGCCCCATTGCATGGTTTAGTCCATGCTGTGTGGCAAACCAATGGTTCAGCTGAGCTGCAATGGACCACAGAAGTTGAGGGAGCCTTTCAGGCCCTGAAACAGGACATGCAAACAGCACCAGTACTTGGTAACCCGAACTATGCTAACTCGTTTCATCTATATGTTGCAGAAAATGAAGCACATGAAGCATGAACAGGGAGAGCAATGCCAGTTGCCTATTACAGAGGGCCTTACGAAGGGCCACCACTTGAGAAATGTGAAAGAGAACTATGTTATTTGCATCATCTCACGCAAATACACAAAGCTGTGTTCCAACAGGTGAAAGCCGTGTCAGAGAACAAAGACGCAGACAATCCAGAGTCCCCGAGGAGAGCTGAACCTAGAGAGTGGGTCAGTCAAGGTGAGAGGGCACATTCAAGGTGACCCCAGCTACCCCAACTGCACTGAAGAGGGTAAGAGACTTTGGTTTCATCTTAACCACTGCTGCAGAGCAAGGATCCAGATGAGGCAGCAAGAGTGCAGCCCGAACCAGAAAGTGACAATGCCTCCAAACTGTAAGACAGACAGCATCATGAGCCACAAGGAGAAAGCCGATCACAAAGACTGGCTGAAAGGCAAAGACGACTACTAGTACTCAACTAGTAGCGGTTCACAGCCAACCAGGCAAAGTCATGAAAGCAGCACAGGAGGGCACTTCAGACTCAACATTTGGGGAAGGAACATCAGCAGACAATGGGGAAGGAGCGTCGACAGATATACTGCCACCCACTCAGTAGTTTTAATTGGAAAACTAGAAGCTGGGAAAAAATGGAGTAGATGGAGAGCTTTAATGTTATGGACTTGAGTAGTAGTCCTATATGCCATTGTGGATGGCAGCAGATGAAGCTGACACTGTGGGTGAAATAGAAAAGGCAGTTGTTAGAATGCACCCTAGCCACAGGCACAGTAGCAACGGGATGAAGGAAAATGCCAGTTAACAAAGTAATCTGTATGATGGTCAACTAAAATTTATAATCTGGGAAGAGGCATCGTAGCAGAAAGAGGCTGTGAATATTCTCATTTGCCCAGGTTATGGTTATCTCAACCAAATTTTAATCAAAATCAGATGGACTTACATTTTAGGTGTTGAAGACATTTTGCCTCTCATCCAAGAGTCTTCAGTTTGTGCTGGTCTGACAAGGGTGAGCTGGTCTGACAAACTGGTACCTAATAAGTCGACTCCATCAGACTTCAAAGATTACTGTCCTCACATCTTCTCTGAGGACACAGGAAAGGATAGCCTTTGCCCACCTAAGACTGTTAGTGAAAACCTTACTTGAAATCCCTAATTAATTTACACAGGTAATGTAGAACTCATTGGTCCCTTTGGAGGTTGACAACCTCATTGGCACGTGGATGGTCATGGCAGTACTGCAAAAATAATATTCTTTGATATCTCCAGTGCTTTTAATTCAGCCACTGGTCCTTGGGAGGAAGCTGCTGGTGACTGGGGTCATCTGCATTGTCCCCTGGATTACTGACTGCCTGACAGGCAGGCCACATTTTGTCTGCCTGGTCACTCTTCTGTCTGCCGATGTGGTTAATGGTGCAGGAGCTCCACTGGAGACTGTGCTGTGTCCTTGACACCTTTACTTTCAGTACAACTCATTCAACCTGTAGTAAATTTGAATGTGAGCTTCACTGCAGTGAAGTGAGTATCACTGCATCAAATGATGTGAGATGAGGAGAACAGGTGGATGTCAGGGAATAGATTTGGCCAATGACCAAAATCTGAAAGCTTCCTTGTATTGATAACCATTCAACAGCTCAGGGAAGAATGCAAGAATGCAAGCATGCAAGATGGAGAAGTCGAGAGGGTTGGCCTCGCATGACTTTCAGGCAATCGTAAGAAAGGACCACGTGAACCTGCATAGTGTGGAGAACCATTGAAGGAGGCTAACAGAGAAGGCAAGGATAAGAGCAGCATTCCTGGCTAACCCAAAAAGTTGACCAAACTATTCCTTGGTCAGAATAGGACAGGAAGCTTGACCTGCTCAGCAGAAACCACCAAAAACTGCCTCAAGAGCAGCTACAGTGATGCCAGGAGAAAACAACCACTTGGTCCATGCAAGACACTGATAACACCAAAAGAGCCAGCATAATCTGAAAGCACCCTCTCTGAGCATAGCTGAGGAACTCATGAGATGAGTTTGAAGACATGCTGAGAGGGAATTAATTTTGAAAGGAGAAGGGTCTGACAACACTGGTCAGTTCTGCATATTCTCCTTGCTCAGTGTGGAGAGCAAGATTTTCTTTAGTATTGTGGCCAGGAGACTTCCTGCTGAGCAACAGCTACATTGAAACATCTGTACTGACAGAAGGGCAGTATAGCGGGCATCCCTTGCTGCCATGAGCACACAGATGTTGTGATGCAGCTCATCAGAAAGGCAAGAGAAGGCCAATGGAATTGTCCTGTATAGTGGCCTGACCATTTAAGTGTCTTTGGGTCAACATCCCACAAGCTTGTTGAGGTTGAAGGAGAGACAGCACAAATCCCAGAAGGCGAAAGACCTCATCCTGGACAATTTCAGCAACTTCAGGTTCAAGGGCTCTTCTGGCCAAGTGACAGCAGACTGGCATCAGCTCCAAGTGGGAAGGATCACAGGCTGGAGCATCTGTGTCCCACTCTTCAAACTGGCTTTGGACATGCTGGTGAAGTCAGCACATCTAGAGCAACGGGGCCCCTTCAGCAAATTGAAATAAGGCAGCCACCAATCACAGGAGCAGATGGGTGGCAGAGCATGGATAGCCTAATGGTGCCAGGATTATGATGCATCCTCCAGGGGCTGGAGAACTCTGCAAGGTCCCAGTCCTTGGTTCTGAGGAGAAGAAAATTCACCCACAAGTTCAGTCTCAGGTTTGGAGAGGTCCTGATCCCGTCCATTACAGAAAAGCCAGTGAAGAGACAAGGGAAGGTCTTCACCTGCAGTCTGAAGGACAACAACTCCCACATTCACCAGTGCCAATCTGGAGGGCTGGTTAAGAACTGTGGACAGGTCAGGACTCCCTGGATGATGCAAAGGCCTTTATCTACCAGCACAGGATCCTCCAAAGAATCCCCTGACCCTTGACAGTGGGGGAAGGCTTGGAGTGCAAGGTGAGCAGCTGTCTGGACAGATCACTGGGTATACCATGGAGTCTGAGCAGTACTGGCCTGGATGGAAAAAGGAACAAGCTCGAACCTCCATTCAGCTCAGTCAGATGAAGAAGACCGGCTGGGGCGAGGTGAGAGGATTTACTGGGGGTGCAGACGGAGCAGGCTGAGACATAGTCACAAGTGTCAGCAGACATGGACGGCCACAAGAATCTCTGCTGCAGCAGTGCCAGGGTCCTGTGGTACCCGGGATGGTTGGCCAGCTTAGAGCTGTGGCACCACTGGAGGACTGACGACCTTACTGGAGCACGGACGAACAGCCGACCTCTTGGGCAGTCCTTGGGTACAGTGTGCCCCAGGAGGGCATCTTGGACCTTCTGCTCCACCTCACACCTGGCCGCTCCCACCACGCAGGAGAACGGGACGATAATCTCCACGGGGGCCTCCTCACCTGGGGAGGAAAACTGGCAGGACAAAGCCTCAGGCTTGGTGTTACGAGAACCCGGATGGTAGGTGAGGGTGTAACTGAACCTCCCCTGGAAGAGTGCCCACCATGCCTGGTGGGGATTCAGCCTACGAGCAGAGCGCAGATATGCCAGGTTCTTATGGTCAGTCCAAACAATAAATGGATGTTCTGCACCTTCAAGCCAATGTCTCCACTCCTGCAAAGTCAACATGACTGCCAGAAGTTCCCAGTTTCCCATGTCATAGTTTCATTTGGCCAGGGAGAGACGCCTGGAGAAGAAGGCGCAGGGGTGGAACTTGTGGTTGACTGGGGATCGCTGAGACAGTACAGCACCTACTCCTGAATCCGAGGCGTCGACCTCCACAATAAACTGCTGATGGGGATCCGGGTGTACTAGCACAGGGGCACTTGAGAACCTCTCATTGAGAGTCTCAAATGCCACCTGTGCTGCTGAAGACCACTGAAAAGCTATCTTGGTGGATGTGAGTTGAGTGAGTGGGGCTGCCAACCTGCTATTGTTCCTAATGAAATGTCTGTAAAAGTTGGCAAACCAAAAGAACCTCTGGAGTTGCTCACATGTGGTAGGGACCAGCCACTCTAAGACCGCCCAGATTTTGGCTGGGTCAGGCTCCAATTGGCCCCTAGGGCCTCCTTGGGCTTTGCAAGAGCTACGGTGGGGATGTGAGCCTGACTGACCAGTTCCTTGTCAATGAAGCCATCATGGGCGCCTGAGTCCACCAGAACCCGAGTGGGCAGGACCGCACCGTACCTTGAACTTGGATTCTTTTGCTCTCCAGGGAAGTCGAGGACTGGGCTGGATGGCTCCCCGGTGTTCCTTCGCTGGCCGGCGAGTCCCGCTGCTGCGGTAGGTCCGGATACCCGGCCCATAAAAAAAACATAGGCCGAGGCGTCTTTGCCGTTGTCTCTCTGCTGAGGGAAGTCTGGCTCGTCCTAGCTGCATAGGTTCCTCAGCGCTGGTCAGTGGCCATACATTCTCCGTTGAGTGGCTAGTGGCGACTCCGAGAAAGCAGCAGACCGTTGAGGAGAACTGGAGGTCGGAGAGAAAGGCCGAAGTTTCAGCTCCTCTGCCTTCTCCCTCCATCTTTCCGGAGTCAGTTGTCGAGTCGGGTGGCTAGCTGGATGAGCTCCTCTAGGGTGCTAGTTTCGTCCCTAGGTGCTAGCTCATCCAACAACCCCTTCGTGCTGGTTGATGGCTAAAGACAAGTGAGCACTGGTGTAAAAACTCTCCGCAGGTCCCAAGATCCCCCGTATACCTGGACGGGATAGCGATGAACGGATCTGGGGGCAGGAGAGAGGGAGGACCCGGTGGAACAGCCGACTGTGGAGGAGCGGGTGAAGCAACGGGCAGCAGAGCAGACGAAACGCCAGAGGTCGAGAGGCTGGTAAGGTGGGAGTCGAGGTGGGTCACACTGGAGGCAAGTTGATGTAGAGCCTCCAAGGCTTTCTTGAGCGCTGACTCGTGTTGGCTAATAAGCGCACCTTGGGAGACCACGGAGTGCTTGAGGTGCTCGGTCTCTCCGGGGTCCATTGTGGCCAGATGATTCTGACAAGGATAGGGTTTTAGACCAAGAAGTGCAGGAGACCAGAGGGACGCAGTATGAGTTTTTATACTGTCTCTTGGCAAAAGACAGCACAGGAATTACCCGAAAAGCATGGCTGGAAGGGGTACCTGGAGGGGGACCTGGGATGATACTGCAATCATCTGGCGCTGAGTGCAGGGGAAGCTGGGTCTTTATAGTGGTAGGGTGATTGCTTAGTGATATGCTTCAGGTGTGTCTCGTTTGTCTGTCGGGAACCAGCCACGCCTCCTGCCACTGCCTGGAAACAAAAAGTGAACAAAAGGGGGAGAGGGAAAAGCCAGAAAGCCAAAACAAAACTGGACCATCGTTTGTAGGCTAATCCTCCATACAACAGGAGCCACATAGCGAGTTAGCACCGAGCTGCTAACCAACTACGTCAAAGGAGCGGCCAGTTTCCCTCCAGCATCTGCCATCAGGACCACACAGCAAAGACTGCCTTCCAACATCGGAATTCCAACTCTCTCAGCTTGGCCCTTCCATCAGGAACCACCAGCCAAAGGAGCAACACACCAGAGAGAGTGTCTCTCACACCAGAACTGGTAACACCAACTGGGCCTAGTCAAGCTAAGATAAGCTAAGCTAAGATAAATCAAGAACTGTGATTTGATGTATTTGTGTTTACTGAGTGTTGTGATCAGTTTGGTAGACAGGTTATTGTATAGTTGGCTCTGCCACATTGTTAAGTAGATGTAGTTAGGTTATGCTTGCATGCTAACTAACCATCCTTCCTCTAACCTGGCACCTCATGAAACACACACACACACACACACACACACACACACACACACACACACTCACCCAGCACATGGTCTGAGTGCCTCCACAGATCTTCTTTGTTCAGGGCCTCCAGGCCTCAGCAGCCATTTTGACACACCCAGACACACACACACACACACACACACACACACACACACACACACACACACACACACCTGTAGAAAGTACACTATAGATAGATTGTATGTTTCCTTTTCTTTTATTCTTTTTATTAAATGAGTATTAAACATACCTGTTGTCTGTTTAATGTTGCACAAGAGTGAATTCCACCAACCTCTACAGGGTCAAGAACTCCAAATTCCTTCTACCTAAACTAGTTGTTAATCTGGTAATTTTGGTTCTAGTTATTAAATTAATTATTAATCAGAGTTCCAAATTGACAATTTAGTACTATTTATGAGATTGATTTAATAAATTGGCTATCTTTCCCTTGTAAAAAGGGTGGTGCCCCGAGGTGATCTAATGTATTAGATCCAATTATTTAATAATTAATAATTATTATTCTAATAATTATTAATTATTTTGGATAGCCAAACCCAATAATTAGTGCCCTTAGTAGGCAACCTCAACAAATTGGTGCTCCACACAAATGGTGCCCCCAGTTTGTGAGGTAGGGAAAGAACAATTGGTGACCAGTGTATCAAATGACAAAGAATGATACGAAAAGTTGTATTTTACAATTCCATCCACCCATGTCCTCAGAAACAAAGTTAGTGTCCTTTTTGAGCTTTTTTGTGAAAAACATGTTTTGGTCACATGCCTGTTTGCACGTGTGCAGAAGGGGTTACCCGTGAAGTCTCCCTCACCGTCTCCCTCTCCCTCCAGGAGTCCCAGGGACCCCCAGGGATATCTTTTCCCTTGGTCTGCATATCTGCCTCCAGGGGTCCGGGGACCCCTTTCTTTCTCTTTCTTTTCTTTCTCTTTCCCTTTCCCTTACCATTTCCTTCGCTTTCCTTCTGCCCTATCCCTCCACCCTCACCCTCTGCCTCCAGGGGTCCCGGGGACCCCTTGGTCTATCTCTTTCTCTTTCTCTTTCTTCTCTTTCTCTTTCTCTTTCCCTTTCCCTTTCCCTTTCCCTTTCCCTTCCCTTTCCCTTTCCCTATCCCTCCTGCGCCTCTCACCCTCTGTCTCCAGGGGTCCCGGGGACACCTTGGTCTATCTCTTTCCCGTTCCCTTCTGCCCCTATTGCCCCTATCACCCCTATCTCCCGCTTCTGCACCTCTCACACACGCGCACAACCACCCCGCATCACCCTGAGGTAAAAGGGTGGCACCTGGTGGCCGCGCGAGGTAAAGTGTGCGTGAACTCCAAAAAAAATAACAAATTGCCCAGCACTCCCCTCTCCCGCTTTGGGGGACCTAGCTGCTCACCTGCTTCGGGGGCCCTAGTCTGCAGGGCATTGATTTTAAAAACACCCCCCCACCACGATAAACCTCATGTAAGACTGGACAGGTAGCATAAGGTAGCACAACGGTTAACCCCCCCCACCCCCCACCCCGATAAACCCCATGTAAGACTGGGGTAGCACAGGTAGCACAAGGTAGCACAAGGGTTACTTGAGCTGGAGCCAACGGCGCAGCATAAGTGGCTGAGGTATAGGATCATGCAAAGCAAAATTTTCTCCATGGTTGACATTTCCTTTCGATTGGATCATCTTGTCAGTCTGTACGATAACTTTGCTTTCAATGACAGCCACTGTGTCTGAACTGCGTTAGGGTCTGCCAGGGTTTATATATATATATGTATATCAAATCAGTAGAAATTCCCAAGCACTGGGACACTTTCTAGCATTCAGACATTTTCTATTGTGGTTGGACCATTCGAACGGCGGTGAGACACTTTCTATTGTGGTCGGACGCTTTCTATGGCGGTTGGACTGTTCGAATAGCAGTCGGACGTTTTCTATGGTGGTCGGACCATTCGAACAGCAGTTGTATGCTTCTATGGCAGTCAGACTGTTTGAACAGCGGTCGGACACTTTCTATGGCAGTCAGACCATTCGAACGGCGGTTGGACACTTTCTATGGCAGTCGGATGCTCTCTATGGCAGTTGGACACTTTCTATGGCAGTTGGATGCTTTCTATGGCAGTCGGACCATTGGAACCGCAGTCGAGCCCAGATTGTACGTTGTGATCTGCGGTCTTACGCAGTGCACCACAGACCGATGCTCTCAGGGGTTTTCTGTTAGTCTAAGTAGATATACATGGGAGTGTCATTGATGGCATTGTATCACATTGATTCTTGACACATTGAAAAGTGTTTTAATCTTAGAACACGAAATTTAAGACATGGCTCGAGCTGACATGTGTCAGGACCAGCAATGATAAATATGCACATGCCTATCATTATGCTGTTGTGTACAGGCACCACCTGACCTGCGTCGAGAACAATCAGAACTGCTGTATGTGCTGACCCGGTCATGTAATGGAGAAGTGGGGGACATGCCAAGATCCGCAGTGTATGCAATGCGGATTATGCAAATAAATGGATGAGTACAATCGGATGACAAGATGTTTAATACAGCTTAATAAAGCTTCTCAGGTCAGCTGTAACGGGAACTTCATAGACAGCATGGATGAGACTGATCTGGTCATAGTGTATGAGATGTACCAATGTCGCCGCTGTTCTCCCATTCGGGAAATACACAATTGTAGTATTATGCTGTGTGAACTCATCGCGCGAGGAGTTATCCCATTGTAGTGACATAGGGACCTTCCTGTCACACTCCATCCCTTGTGACACCGGGAACGACGAGCACAACAGAGCTGTTCTGTGTCAAAATGGTGCACATCCCCATTACATAAATGGAAACCTCGGCTGGCCTATTGACTACACGCCCGCACGTATTCTATATAGCCCCACAAAGAACCTGTTGTGTGTGTGAACCGGGATTCTATTGCTCAAGCGAAGCATGCATCACTTGCATTCCACACAGAAAGTGCAAAGGGAATTCTTTTCTCTTGGCGGGGAACTGCACTCACGATGCAGTATGTGCCCCTGAGCAGCATTCTTGGCTGGGATTCCCCAATAGACCTAAGCCTACCACTGGGCCCGAAGGAACTCAAGAGAGGACCACCGGCGCGTGGATCGGCCTGGGGGTGTGTGTCCTGGTACTATCTTTGCTATTTGGCCTCCTGCTCATTTTCAGAAGTGGACTACAGGGTCTGATCCCAGACTTTGGGCTCGTATATCATTGAGTTGACTCGACGCCTTTTGGGGACTATATGAACTGGATCTTGAGGCACCGGACTTCCAACCCCCTGACTCGTATCTCCAGGGTAAGGATAAGACTGCATCTTCCGTGTTGCTGAACCACACGAGATCCACAGGACCGGCTGGCATTCACATACCGGGGCGACTGGGGAGGGTGCAAAAAAGACAGCGGGGATCAGACGCAAGCTCATCATCATGGTTGTGGTTCTGGCTGCAACCCTAGCCCTGGGTAGCACAATCTTAGTTGGGACTCTGTACGGAATGGACCGGTTGTTGCAGAGCTACTGTGACTCGACCATCTCCGTGTACACCTTACCACTGGGATACGCTGTGACGAGCCAAGGAGTGCAATGCTCGGATGCTATAGCGCTCTCGGATTTCTTGGACAGATGCAGGCAGCAGAACAAGTTCACGGTGCCAGCCTGTGTCAAGTTCCAAAAGGCCATCAGGTGCTTAAAAACCAGCAAGCAGTATAAGAGGGTGTCCTCCGGGGCTTCATCAAGCAAGGACTCTCGTGGCTCCAGGGATTCGAAATCTGCACACGCCAGATTGTCGGCATCCTTGGCTGGCATCACGGCATTGGCGGAAATCATGTTTAGCAAGACAGACACCATCGAGAGCTCGGTGGAGAGGTCCGTGGCCTCGACCGAGAAAATGTTGGTCTCATTTTTTCGTATCAATGCCAAGTAGGCAAAGCCATGGTTTCTTCCTACGAACTCAGCTCAACGTTACACAAAGCCGTTGAGGAAGGTTACCGTTTCGAATCCCAGGTGGGCCCTTAGGCAAGGCCCTTTGCGCTATATGCCTACACCTCGATATGAGTGATACGATAAATGATAGAGTCATACTAGCTCGGACGGCGCATGGGACAACAAGGTCCGCGTCAGGTTTTGGGCAACCAGGGCATCCTGCTGGCAAATTGGCTACTGGAACAAGACATTCATGGAGCAGGGCAGAGAATATGGTACTGATGGAGTGTTACTACGGGAGTAAACCCAGTGAGAGAGGGTACATGCAGAGGATGTGGGAGAAATGGTTGCTTCAAAACCCCACATCCTGACTGACTAAGAAACAGCTCTTAGCTCAGTACTCAAACATCAAGAGGAAGTTGCTATCAGAGCTAGAGATTGATGAGGTACAGCGTTGTACCTCATCCACGGTACAAAGACGCTACAGCAAGGGGAGGCCAGGATGACAGGTCAGCTTGGGGGTGGTTTCATCATCACACCCAAATATCGAGATTGGGTACCAAGCCCCAAAGGAAGACGGACTGAATACAAGGGCAGCTGACCTGAGAGAGAGAATCAAGTCCTGGAGGAACTGAACTACCTCCTGCTTGCCAAGGCTAAACAACAAAGTACCAGACCAGTCTCTACTGAATGACATAAACACAGCACACACAGCACTTCTAACTGTCCCTACCAACACCATCACTGAGACCAATCAGCTGATGTATGCAGCAGCAACAGTAATCCTAGAGATGCTTGGCTACAAGATGAACAGCATGAGTAGTAGCCAGAAGGAGGGAGCCCCATGGAGGAGAAGGCTAGAGGCAAAAATCGTGGTGGCATGGAAAGAAGTCAGCTTTCTAACAGAACTAAGCAGGGGTGTGAATGTAAGGATAGAGCTGCCCAGGAAATACAACAAGCTGCCCACAGCTGAGGCACTGGAGACTGCTAAGCAAAGGCTCACAGCCCTAGCTACCCGCCTAAAGAGGTGCACAAGAGAGGTAGAGGCCAGGAGAATAAACAGGGTGTTCTCCACCAACCCAGCAAAGGTCTACTCTCAATGGCAGGGTAACAGGGTGACCCAACGAGGGCTGAGATTGAGCAATACTGGAAGAGTATCTGGGAGAAAGAGGCAACCCATAACACCAATGCCCAATGGCTGAAAGACTTACAAGTAGAGCACAGCCAACACCCAGAACAAGACCCAGTAATCATCACGTTAGCAGACATCCAAACCAGAGTGTCCAAAATGAAGAGCTGGGCAGCCCCAGGGCCTGAAATGATACACGCCTACTGGCTCAAGAAGCTGAATGCACTCCATGATCGCCTAACAGCACAGATGAACCAGCTGCTAATATCGGGAAACCACCCAGAGTGGCTAACCCAAGGCCAGACAGTCCTCATAAAGAAGGACCCCCAGAAGGGAACAATACCATCCAATTACCGGCCTATAACCTCCCTCAGCACCACATGGAAGCTCCTATCAGGCATCATAGTGGCTAAGATGAGTAGGCACATGGAGTAATACATAAGCAGAGCACAGAAAGGTGTAGGCAATAACACCAGGGGAGCCAAACACCAGCTACTGGTGGACAGGGCTATTGCCCGAGATTGCAAGACAAGGAACACCAACCTGTGCACTGCCTGGATTGACTACAAGAAGGCCTATGATTCGATGCCACACACAGATACTGGAGTGCCTAAAGCTGTACAGCATCAATAGGACCCTAAAAGAGTTCATCCAGAACTTGATGAGGCTGTGGAACACGACTCTGGAGGCCAAATCAAAACCAATTGCACAGGTGAGCATCAGATGCGGCATATACCAAGGAGATGCTCTGTCCCCCCTGCTTTTCTGCATAGGCCTAAACCCCCCTTAGCCAGATCATCTCAGAGAGTGGCTATGGGTACCAGTTCCGAAGTTGAACAACCATCAGCCACCTCCTCTACATGGATGACATCAAGCTGTATGCTAAGAATGAGCATGACATTGATTCCCTGATTCACCTCACTTCTGTATCTACAGCATAGACATTGGGATGTCATTCTGACTAGATAAATGTGGGTGGATGATATCTAGAAGAGGAAAGGTGATCACAACTGAGGCCGGACAGTCCTCATAAAGAAGGACCCCCAGAAGGGAACAATACCATCCAATTACCGGCCGATAACCTGCCTCAGCATCACATGGAAGCTCCTATCAGGCATCATAGCGGCTAAGATGAGTAGGCACATGGAGCAATACATGAGCAGAGCACAGAAAGGTGTAGGCAATAACACCAGAGGAGCCAAACACCAGCTACTGGTGGACAGGGCGATTGCCCGAGATTGCAAGAAGAGGAACACCAACCTGTGCACTGCCTGGATTGACTACAAGAAAGCCTATGACTCGATGCCACACACATGGATACTGGAGTGCCTAAAGCTGTACAACATCAATAGGACCCTAAGAGAGTTCATCCAGAACTCGATGAGGCTGTGGGACATGACTCTGGAGGCCAACTCAAAACCAATTGCACAGGTGAGCATCAGATGCGGCATATACCGAGGAGATGCTCTGTCCCCCCTGCTGTTCTGCATAGGCCTAAACCCCCTCAGCCAGATCATCTCAAAGAGTGGCTATGGATACCAGTTCCGAAGTGGAACAACCATCAGCCACCTCCTCTACATGGATGACATCAAGCTGTATGCAAAGAATGAGTGTGACATTGATTCCCTGATTCACCTCACTCGGATCTACAGCAAAGACATCGGGATGTCATTCGGACTAGATAAATGTGGGCGGATGATATCTAGAAGAGGAAAGGTGATCACAACCGAGGGGGGTTGACCTACCGGAAGGAACATTGCAGATGTGCAGGACAGTTACAAATACCTGGGGATCCCACAGGCAAATGGTAATCATGAGGAGGCAGCTCGAAGGTCAGCCACAGCCAAATACCTCCAGAGGGTAAGGCAGGTCCTGAAAATTCAGCTGAACGGCAAAAATAAGATCCAAGCCATTAACACCTATGCCATGCCAGTGATCAGATACCCGGCTGGGATAATATCCTGGCCACTGGAAGAGATACAAGCAACTGATATCAAGACAAGGAAGCTCCTTACCATGCATGGTGGGTTTCACCCTAAGTCCAGCGTCCTGAGGCTGTACACAAAGCGAAAGGAGGGGGGCCGAGGACTAGTAAGTGTCAGAACTACTGTCCAGGAGGAAATAGCGAACCTCCAGGAATACATCGAGAAAATGGCCCCCAAGGACCAACTCCTAAGTGAATGCCTCAGGCAACAAAAGCCCAGAAGGGATGAGGAACCACTGGGCCCATCATGGAAGGACAAGCCCTTGCATGGCATGTACCACCGACAAATTGAAGAAGTGGCTGATATGGAGAAAACATACCAGTGGCTGGAAAAGGCTGGACTGAAAGACAGCACAGAGGCACTAATCATGGCAGCACAGGAACAGGCCCTAAACACCAGAGCAATAGAGGCCAGGATCTACCACACCAGACAAGATCCCAGGTGCAGGCTGTGCAGAGAAGGCCCTGAGACAGTCCAACACATCACAGCAGGGTGTAAGATGCTGGCAGGCAAGGCATACATGGAGCGGCATAACCAGGTAGCGGGCATAGTATACAGGAACATCTGTACAGAGTATGGACTGGAGGTCCCAGGGTCCAGATGGGAGACACCCCCAAAGGTGACAGAGAACAAACAGGCCAAGATCCTGTGGGACTTCCAGATCCAGACTGACAAGATGGTGATGGCCAACCAGCCTGACATAGTGGTGGTGGATAAACATCGGAAGACAGTGGTAGTGATAGATGTAGCAATCCCCAGCGATAGCAACATCAGAAAGAAAGAACATGAGAAGCTCGACAAATACCAAGGGCTGAAAGAGGAGATAGAGAAAATGTGGGGTGTGAAGGCATCTGTGGTACCAATAGTGATCGGGGCACTAGGGGCGGTGACCCCCAAGCTGGAAGGATGGCTCCAACAGATACCAGGAACAACATCGGAGATCTCTGTCCAAAAGAGCGCAATGCTGGGAACAGCTAAGATCCTGCGCAGAACCCTCAGACTCCCAGGCCTCTGGTAGAGGACCCGAGTCTGAAGGAAACACCGCCCAGGTGGACGAGAGGGAGATTTTGGTTTTTTTTCATATAAATAAAACTGATTAACAGCCTCTCGACAAGACTTATAGAAAAACAGTTTATTGAAAAAGGTTCAGTGAGACTCTGTGTGACATCAATACAAGGAGGCAAACTGTATGCAACAAACACAGCAAACTGAGTGTAGCTGAGATAGCTGGAGCCTAGTCTGCACTCATTTACCGTTGCACTTGAGGTCCTCGATCGGATCTCTGCAAGGATTCTCGTCAAATGGTCCCTCATGAATGCTGAGCTCTCCTAAGAGCTCTCCTAAATCCTCGGGCAAACAGGATGCGATCCTCTTCTCATGAGCAACATCCGCATCGAGGGCTTTCGTCCCAGTCACCCAGAGATGAACGAAGATTTGTTCTACGCTAGGTCTCTCGTCAGGCTTTCGGGTCACGCACCACGAGATCAGGTCCCTGCAGGTGTCCGAGAGCCCGTTTTTAAATTTTAGTTGCCCTCGGATGATTTCACTGTGCTTGAAAGGCGTGTTTTCATGTACCATGCCGTATAGCAGTATGCCTAGCGACCACACCTCGGCGGGTCGAGCGCGGTACAGACCTCCGTTTCTAATTCTCTCAGGCGGGCCGTATGCTTCGGTGCCGTAGAATGTGTTATGTACATTGTTCTTGATGGGATGCGCCAAGCTGAAGTTGATGAGCTTCAGCTTGTCCGTCCCTACGTCCACAAGTATGTTTTCCTCCTTCAGATCCATATGTATGACTCCACGACTGTGACAGTGCCTCACGGCTTCCAGGATCTGACGCAGGAAGCCCCTGTCCCTGTCTTCGCTCAGATATCCTTTGTCCGTGATATAATCGAAAAGGTCTTGTGAGACCCTAAGATTCTCCCTGATTATCAGCCAATGGTCCTACTCCCTGTAATAATCCAGCATGCATATAACACCATCAAAAAAAGGTGACACAACTCGATCCAACATCACAATCTCCATTGGCACTTGCCTACCATGCAGCATACCTAATCGGGAGCGCTTGTGATCAATGAATTTCACGGCCACATCTTTCCCGTCACATAGCCTGACGATAGACATGACCGTATTGCCCTGTGCCCAACTCTTTTCCAAGGAAGACCCTGTACTTTTTGTCGATCACCGCAATTCCTGCCATAATGAGAATCACTTCACTATCAAAGCCTTAGATGGTGCTGAACCCGAGTTATCGCTCCGCATCATCTCCAGCATGTCTGTCCAGTTGTAGTAGAAAGTGGGCTTGTAACTGCCCATGGAGCCCTGGAAGTTGATCAGGTAACCTTGATATTCCCGTATGGATACTTCAGGCACGCCTATGTCAGGGGCAAGTTTTACGTTGAAGTAATACATAGGTCTGGACGGGTGAGGCTCCAGTTTTCAGCTCATGAGAACTTCACATCTGCACCACGGCAGTGGGGTGGTTGAAAAGTAGACAGACGATGCAGTGCGACGGCGGCGCCCAGGGCTCCTGTAGGGGTTCTCCGTGGGGAGAGGCTCTTTCTCTGATCGAGACTAATCTTTTGTACGTCTTGGGGGTTGTCAGAGATTTCAGTGGCCTGGTCCTTATGGTCACCAGTGTCCCCTTACACGAATGAACGTTTATGCACAAAGGCAGGTCGGGGTCATTGAGCATGGCTGTGAGCAGGACTCTGTTGTACATGTTGCGCACCAAAGCTCTGCCCGGAACCGCTGGCTTTGGAAAGGAGGCCATGAGTGGATTCGGGTTCATGGCCAGCAGCTGCATCATGGTCAGTACCGGAGTACAGCGGGGGCACAAGGGGTTCGTGCAGTACTTGGACTCGCACGAGCACACCTGAGTCCCGGGCACGCCGGGAACAGGACATCGAGAGTGGAGGCCGACACGTGCCTGCTGGATGAGACCTTGTCTAGCACCCGAGATCTGATCTCGTCTCTGTACTCAGCGAGCTTCCTCTTGTCGCAGCATGGGGCTCCTGAGGTCAGGTCGCCTGAGCCCATGGTGTCATAAGACAGGCTGCGACGCTCGCGAGGCTCCCCACAGGGCACTGGTCCTGAACACTCTGAGCATGAGGAGATTAGCCGAACATTGGGAACACATCCAAGCGCAGCAGGGTTTATCCAGCAACCCCGTGAGGCAAGCGCATTTCTCGCACAGGAACTCACGTACGATGGAACAGCCGCCAAAGTGAGGCTCGCTCAGATACCACTCCGGGTCGTTTGTGAAACACGTCTCACACACCCTCATGTTGCAGGAGCAGCGGAGCTTGTTGCCAGCTCTGCGCCGGTCTTTGCTGCTCTTGACCAGTGTGACGAGACTTGCTATACACTTAGCAGCTCCGCCGCACTGCTTGCCAGCACGCCAAGCCTTTGCCTGCGAGCATCCACTTACAGCGCTGTAGCTTATCGTGGAAACTCTCCTGTATAGGTTAGTGGCTTTGTGCACGGCACCCACCGGCGCATTCTTACGGTTTCTCTCACACTCTCTCAACAGCTTTCCTTGGACCAGACCTGTAAACGAAAAGGGCCTTTTTTATCCACTGCCCTCCGTCGATGCTCCTCCCCCCGGTCCTCTTTCACTCACTCCTCTGTCTACCCTTACCATTTCATGACCTGTTTCACTCCCTTCTTCTTCCACTTGCATGCAGGCTCCTACTCCGCTGTCCTCTTCATCGACAGTGGAAGCCCAGGGCCTATGCTGTTCGCTGTGCAAGGCCCTGACACTGGACAGATATACGTGCCTGGAGCGGAAGGTGGTGAAACTGTGCTCCTCTCACCGCTTTAACTTCAGATGTGCCGTGGCCGTGTTGCTCGCTCACGCCTCGCCTCGTTGCTCCTGTGAGATCGGTCGGTTTTCAGCAAAATCCTCTTCCATCGGGAAGGAGATGCGCGGATCGATCGAGGATGGCCTCAAAAGCCACACAACGAGCAAACGTCACTGCAAGGTCCCACATGGACACTGACCCGCGAGAGGGAGACCGTGAATGCCCGACTAGATTCCTGTGGGCTTACGAGCTCCAGCCAGTGGCCGCCGCATATAAGTGGCTGATCCATCACCGGAGCGCGAACTACCCCAAGTGCTGCGATGCGGTGTTGGTGTATCAGATAGAACACTCTCGGAACCTGCCCCCGGGCTTGTATGTGTGCAGGTTGTGCCCCTCACACTTCGGCTGCTCAAAGGAAAGGTCTTTGACCATGATGGATCAGTCCAACTTCATGACAGACCGAAGGTCGGTGGTCAAACGGGAGAGAAGTGGCGAGAGAAGACTCCCAAACGCCATCACCATAGACGCATTCCCTGGATGGGATAATTTCAGCACCCTGAATGTGATAGGCCACAGGATCGCGTTGCCCGCGCCCGAGTACAGGAACAGGCTGTTCGGTGAGGCCGTGGCTAATAGACCCGAGCTCCCCGCGAAGGCGGTATCCTGCGAGCACCATCAAGTGGCCATGTGGACTGAGCATGCGTGCGTGATAGACCTGTGCTGGAACATGTTCAATGTCAAGAGGGCGTGTCTGAGAGCTGTGCCCAGGATACAGGGCATGCATGCGGTGGCATGGTCCAACCATGCTGAAGATCCCCAGAAGATAGTGTCCGATGTGCTGACGTGTTCGGGTACAGCAACACGCTACCCAGGTCCATTCACACCATAGATTACAAAAACAAAATGCTCGGGATTCCTTACATTCTCTTGGATGCCGAAGGGTTCACCGGAACCCTGCCCGAACCCCGGACGAGAACGCCTCATGCTTTGTGCATATGTACTTCACAGGAGACAATCGGTTGGTCACGGCGGCTGTAGGCGAGGTCCCCGATACCATGAGTAGAATGGGCTTGCTGTGTCCCAACTCGAAAGCGTTCGCCTCCTGGTACAAGCTGCCGAGTTCCCTGGGCTCCTCGCAACCTACCCCTTTCAGCAGCGGAGTGAGGCTGAGGCGGTCTCAAGTCGTCTCTGATGATCTACGTGTTTCCTTATTGGAGTGGGCCAGGGGGGACAATGAGGGAACATCATGCATATCCATCATGGTACAACACACCCTGTATTACCATGCTAGGCACAAGAAGTACAAGCTCATGGTCTGTCACACCGTGATGGACGCAGACGCGACGCTCAGAATTTTCAAGCTGTGAAAGTGCTCCCTGCATCTTAGATTGACACAGACCTTCACGCAACCACGCGCGAGCCTCGGCGCGTCGCGTTACGTGATGTATTTACAAAATCCAGGGTGTATTGTCATGCAAAAATGCATAGCAAGCATCATAGAGGTTGTACAGAAGAAGGGAGAAGAAGAAGGGAGAGAGTAATCATGTGTGAGTGTGTATGTGCAGGATGTGCCATAGAGCTCCAGCTGCCTGTTGTTGATTAAAACAAACCCAAACTCTCTGTCTGTCATTTTCCACCAAAGCAATCCCATCGAGTCACAGAAGTTGTACAGAGGAAGGGAGAAGAAGAATGGAGAGAGGGATCATGTGCGCATGTGTATGTGCAGGGTGTGCCTTAGAGCAGCCTGTTGTTGATTGAAACGAACACAAACTCTCTGTCATGTTATTTTCCACCAAAGCAATCCTGTGACGGCCCAGGATGGGCATGGCTTTCCGGTTTGCCTCTCCCTCTCGTCTCCCTTGCTCCCAGGCGGTGACAGGAGGTGTGGCTGGCCCCTGACAGGCAGACGAGGCACACTTGGAGCTCATCATCAGGCAATCAACACACCACCATAAAAGCCCTGCTTCCCCAACACTCGGTGCCAGATGATTGTCCTGCAACATCCCACGTTCTTTGTTCTCCTTGACCACGACTGCGTCCCTGACCATGATTCCGACCATGGCTACATCTCTGACCACGTCTACATCCTTGACCATGATCTTGACCTCGGCTACGTCCTCGACCACGGCTATGTCCATATCCCTGAAGAGTCAGCGCCAGAACACCATACCAGCAACACCACGTGTGCAACTCTTCGGGAACTCCCTTGCGCTGTTTTCCTTGCTGGTAATCAATAAAAACTTGTACTGTGTGCCTCTGGTCTCCTGCACTTCTTAGTCCAAAAGCACCGCCGTGTCAAATCCCATCGCCTGCCAATGAATTGACCGGACAAAATGACCCGGTGGATGGTAGCAGCCGAGGCCCTTCACGCTGGAGCTCTGGAGCGCTGTGCACGGGGCTCTCTCTTCAGTCCCACAGAGAAGGCCGTGTCTTACCTTTGCGGTTTCCGGAACGAAGAACGTGGCTTGGCGCAGGACAAAGAGTGTGCAGCAGCGGCCATGTGCTGTGATTATTTCTACCACCAAGAAAGCATCACAGGGACTCAGCGCACTCCAAAGGAGAGGAGCTCCGTTCTAGCACAGCCCTGCTAAAGCGCTGGTGGAGATACCAGGACAGGCAGAGTAGTTTCAGGGTGAATGTGTCCATACCATCTGGCCCCAGCATTTGACGCGCATTCGATGTGAGGAAGCCGAACCCCTGTACGCCTTTTGTGCAAGATAAATGCTTGTATCACGAGGCGCGAGACAGCCGACCATCAGATGATCCCCGGTCCCTCCTGGAGCTGTGGCAGGGTTCTCCGGTGAGGGTGCGCATGATCCCTCGTGCGGAAGCTGTCACTTTTGTCCTGAGCGGATTGATGCCAAAGCAGCAACTGGAGCAGACTCTGCACAACCTGGTGAGGACTCACAGGGCCAGGGAAGCCGCGGTGGTAAGAGTGAGGCCCCGCGTGGATTGCATCGGGCTGGAGCGTGTGAACCGGGATGCATCCGTGTTGCTGCACATTGTGAGCACTTTGGAGAGCAGGTGGCAGATCCTCGAATGTTGTTTGTTGGATACGGACATGTGGCTCCGCGATGCTAGCTCTGTCGACAGGGTCTTGATAGGAGTATTGGGGTCCTTGAGGGACCTGTGTCTAGCGGACCAGAGACCCTGCAGAGTGTTGTACGCCGACGATGCGGAGCACCCCTCCAATAAGCTCTCGCTGGTGTTGCTGGTTCACAAAGAGAGGGGAGAGATACTGTCCCTCTTGCCCCAGTTTTGATGCCCAGGATTTACAGGGCCTCGCTCTTACCCCAGGATGAAGTGCAGTTCTGCACGTGTGCCTAAAGCTGGCCTTGGGCGTGCTACACACTGGTGGTGCCACACGGGAGCAGCCAGACGCCGCGGCTTGGGATGGCCCGCTGACAGAAAACACGTTATCCAGGTTTTGCGATACGGGCTTGCTGGATGAGTGGGCTCGGTTGAAGTCAAATGCGACCCGCGGCGTGAGATGCGCAAGCCTACGTGAATCGAGCATGGAGTGGCAAGAGAAAAGGAAAGGCAAAAAAAAGACCAAGCAGGACGCCCTCGGCGAGGTGTGCTTGCTCGAGGTGCTCAAAGACTCGGAGCTAACACGGAGAGGTGCGCCTCGGACCAGACGGAGTCATGCGAGGCCCTATGCACATTATTATCGTGAGCAGACAGTCGTCAAGCGTGGGTCGCAGGGAGAGACCAAGGCGTATATGTAGCGGGATCGTGTTCTCCTGTCCCGGGACCGAGTTCTGTGAGACAGAGGAAATGCACAAGTGAAACCCAAGACTGCCCCAACGTGGCTCAGAAAGTGATGGCTACTGCAAAAATCATCTGAGCCAAGGGTCCCAGCGGTCCGACGCGTCTATTCAATGAACAAGGATTTATCGAGGTGGGGAATTTTGATCTCAGTTGTAATCGGGGGGGGGACTGTCATGATCAAGGGGATGAGATTCGTTGGGAAATCGCTGATGACCTCACGAGCAGGGACAAGACAATACTGTGTATTATGATATCCCTTCGACCAGGCACACAGCAGCCTCGGGTTCCATGCTCACGGCAGGCGGGATGACACCCCCCCTCTTTTTTAGCAGGAGCGCCATAAACAAGACACCATACACGGATGTGTTACAGCAGGCCATTGAGCTGTATTTTCCAGAGCGGATACTCAAGGCGATCAAAGAAGCGTACTAGGAGGACGACCGGACCTGGGTGCTGGAGAGAACTGGGTCAGTTGATGAACCGTACCAGGAGGACAACTGGACCTGGATGCTTGAGAGACCCGGGTTGGTCGATAAAACGTACCTGGAGAACGTTCGGGAATGGATGCCGGAGAGAAGTGTAACGACCATGAGCTGGTCACGCCTTTGCGATAGCACCTCATCCCAGAGATTTCACTCTCAGAAGCAGTTGACAACATGGACTCGAACACCCGACGCATCCTCCTTCGGGGAACCAACACTGGGCGATTCGGTCACTTTTTCCACAACAGCCAACGTCCGAGCTGCCACCCGAAGATGAGGAGATGCTGGATGACCCCCCTAGATCCGATCGAGGGGATCGGACCCAGCAGGTGCCCCCCACCTCCGACCTGGACCCAGAGACTGAGGTCCAACGCTGTCCAGGTCTGTCGCGCGCCAACCAAATGAGGTGGAAATCCAGGGGACTCACTAAGAAGCAGCGGGAGGCATCAGACCTTGCACGGTTCCATAAGATGACATACATGGTTTCCGAAGACATCAAGACTTTACGTAAACCGCCTGCGGTGCAGCAGCATGTCCACAGGTCCCAAGATTACGTGAGTCACCCCACTGAAGGACTGACTAAACCTAGATGCACTGGCATCTGGGATGAACAGGATATATGCGGTTCTGGAGACGTGCTGATATTGGACCTTGTGAGCAATGTCAATCTGTCTGCCGGGGCCCAGTGGGCATGGAGGATGAAGTACTCCAATGGCAGGGGCAGTTGCAAGCGAAAACTGACATGGCCTAAGGGGCTTGCATACGAAACCAACCGAGCAGAACTACCATACGGTAAACCTGTCATCGATGCCCCATGGGGGGTTCTTGCACACAGAGATTGTGGTCGACAGCCTGCCTAGCTTGTGCAGGGAGGACGTGCTGCATCTCATCTCGCTGCATGCTAAGCGAACCAACTACCTGGGAGTGGTGTGCACTGCACAGGACATTTCGGGCTTGATACTGCACAGGTTCCATACGGATTATGGGACTCTGGTGAACATACTGCACATGCACACGCGTCTCCAGGTCCATTCATTTGTGCCTTGCACTTTCACCCTGCACTGTGTAATGGACGAACAGGCGTCCGATTTGGTGGGCGTATTCGTGGGAGAGAGCCCCGGCTTGCTGAACCTGGGGCAATCGGGCTACCTGATGAGCACAAGCTACAACGACACCATAACCCTCGCATACCATGTGCTGCGGTGTCTCCTGAGAATCCAGGTCCTATCCATCAAGGTCCTTGTATTCACCATGAGATGTATACAGCCGTTAAAGATGTGGAAGACCGAGTATGGGTTCACGGTGGACATGCTAGGATGCCTGATCGACATGCTGTACGTGTGGGAAAAAAAATCAAGATGCGCCAGAAAACCCTCTGGCTATGGGAAATGCTCACGCAACTCTGTGCGCAAAAGTACGTGCCTTGAGTGAATGCGGAGGAGCTGCAGAGTGAAAGTGTGGCACAGAGTCTTCGGTCAACCGAGGAGCTGCTTCATTAAGTGTACGGCATTTGCGATTTCACTGACTCAAACGTATCCAATCGGGACACATGGGACATACTGGGATCAAACGAGCGTTACAGTGACTGCTTGCTACCCATCGCTCAGGATCATCAAGTTCATCCCTACGGACCGTTTCTTTTTAAGAATCCAGAATCACATCATAAAAAGGAACAGGGCGATCGTGGTCGAGCCCCTCTCTGGCGTGGCGCTGGTAGGACAGCTCGATCCGATATCGGATTTCACTGAGGACATGCTGACCAGAGTGTTGGTTGACATGTTTGCTCTGAATGCTTACCCCGAGTTGAGCGCTCGCTCCCGCGGGGGCAGATCTGAATCGACAGACGAGGTCAGAGAAGCAGGGGAAGCCCTGAGAATAGCTGCTGAGATTGATGACTCGCAATGTCATAGCATGTACTACACCTGCTACAGATGAACCTAGTGCAGAGTCACCCTGATGAAACCCCGGTATCATTGCAGGCAACTGAAGAGACGGAAGCTTATTCTACATGTCATTTTTTATCAATCTGTTTTGTATGTGAATTCTATGACTCATGTATGACCCTTTTTGCATATGGCTTTTCCAATAAACTGTATAAGGTGGGAATGTGATTGTGGCTTCTGTCTGTAACTGTTTCCTTGAGGACAGTGTCCAGGGATTACTCTTTCAAAAACCATGAGATCGGATTGACTTCTGTGGATATGTTTATCTCGTCAGAGGAGGAGGAAAAACATGTTATATTACCAAACAGGCACACTCAACCAGATATCCTTTATTATCTCACAGCATATACATGAGCAATACAACATCATAAAAACAAGTGCAGAGCTGACAAACGTGAAGAATAACAACCAAAATGCTCATCTTCCCATTATCGCCTTTCCACACTCAACAAACAAACGGTACTACAGGCAGCAACAGTTCATAATGACAGTCTTTTATGAGTACGTAAGCGTATTTTGTCCATTATATCGGGAACAAGTTCTCCGTGATCAGCCTCAGTGTCTTTCCGTGTGTCTCCAATATGTACTGGAGGTCCTGTGCCACGAGCCATCGCCCCTTGGTCATGAGTAACATTTCCAGGCCCTGAACATTCGATTTACTTGTTGTACATCAGATAGTTTGATGTCCAACGTTTCATTTTGGTTCTTAAACACAAACACCGCGGTTCTCTCCACCATCTCTTTGCAATGTTTGGGATCGCACAACTCCCTGGTCCCAGCATAGATCTGTAGGTTGATCCCAAACAGCCCGTTCATACCCGTCGTGGCAACGACAGGATTGCCGCGACGGGGGAGAGTTTGTTCACCACAGTGGACCGCTACGGTCGAGCGTTGCAGATCGAGTGCTCCGTAGACCCACGTCCTCCCCATAAACTGACTACCGAGGACGGCTTTCTCGGCTCGTTTCGAGAGACCATCTCTGTATTTTCGGACATGCCTTCAGGATATGCGGAGAAGAGGCGGTTCCAGCGCTGGTACTGTCCAGGCACTCAGACGAGTGCGCCGCGAGCTTCTTGCCTTCGTGCACTGCGACGTTCGCCCATTACGACATGGTGGAGAGAGACATCCGAGGCGCCAAGGTCTCGTCCTCGGGTCACATCTACACTGTGGATGGACTCTCCCTCTACGAGTGCATGTCTTCGTGGAAAACTGACCTGGTATTCGCCCAGTAGTGTCGAGGAGTAATCCCACGCAAACTCTGCACCCTGGTCATGGGTGATAGCAGGCTAGGTGCGGAGTTCACACTATGGTGTGTGCGACAACGACTTCCGTTACCCCAATTGCTCCTGTGTGGCATGCGAAGGCATGTCTCGTCGTGAGCGTGGCTGCGACAGCATCTGTCGCGACGGAACCTGGCACGAGGCCTCCGTCGTGGTGACCAATGCCGCTTGTGATCACGCCACAGCCTTGAGAGAGGTAGACTCAGCGTTCAAGCACTAGACTGCCATCATGAACACCCGCTTGTGATGGGATATCAGGAATCCGAACGACCCGGGGCTGCCGTTGTACACCAATAAATTACACAGCCCCGAACTCGGCCGGGTCGACGTGTTGATGCACCACAGGGCATTAGTATAGGAGACGAGGCCTGCAGCGATCTTGACCGCACGTGCTTTCGTGGTCTGTGAGACGGAGAATGGCATCGCTCCGATAAAGAGCACCAGCAAATTTCTCGGGAGGATGAACTCGTGGAAGAGCGGCATGTTGCTGCTCTCAGTCCAGCTCAACGCGGTCACGTTTGTGCTCATCGGAGCCAGAGAGTGTCTGCTCGCTTGTGCGCAGGGTGTGATGAGGTCCGATATGATGGGATGTGCACCCGGTTTCCCTCCCGAGTTTCACACGGATGTGTCAACGGCGATCCGTTCACCCCATCGCCATCTCCCTCCTCTGGGCTTGTATTGGAGGTCAGGAGAGACCGCTGGAATCTCGTGTCGCTCTCACGCTGGTACATGGCTTTCGTCGATTCCTCACAGGGAAACGGGACCTGCTGGCTGGAAAGGGGCATGGTGAACGACTCGCGCTCCAACTACAGGGACCCCAGATGTGATGGGAGAGTACTGTGCGACCCTCTGGAGCTAGATTACGAGACCCTGGTCTCGTGCGAGGTCAGGCGGGACAGAGAATTGGGTCTGGAGTGCCCCGTGACGTGCAGTTCTCAGTGCTTCGGCCCGCACTGTTACGAGTGCCGATCAACTCATACGAGTTCAGGGCCGCTGTAGACCTGGATTCTGAGAGTGTTGAGATACTCACGGCCAGCGAACCGAGGATCCTCTCAAAAGCCTACTCCATGTCAGAAGAGGATGCGCGTGCATCTCTTGTCCAGATGCTAGACAGGGCCGAGCAAGCCTTCAAGCAGCTGGATTGAGGGGTCTCGGTGGCACGGGATGTCACTGGGATGTCACCTGACAAAGAGACCTCTCATCCTGGGAGCCCGGAGATCAAACCTCGTACTCACTTGTCTGAGCTCGAGACGTGAGCATTTCATCTCCACTGTTTGGTATCGCGTCAAACCCGATGGCAGGAAATTCTGATTGTTTCACATGAGTGACTGCGGCTCTCATACCAAGCGCCTATATTACCTGCTGGGAGCAGAGCTGAACGACACGCTCCACGTGGCAGACTCCTGGGAACTGGCGATCGACGTGCGTGCGGCAGCTAGCACGCTGACATGTGCTCCCGATGGGCCAAAGTGGGGCACCAAAAGGAGGATCGTTGACTCACTATGCTCAACTGCACCACGGTCAAGCACCTCGACCCCAAGAGCCTCAGGGACCAAGGGATCGCACCCGTTCCCGGGACATCATCGAAACCTCATCCCGTGAATTTCTACGCAGCGATATCCACCGCGATGGGGCTTATCATCTTCATGTGATATTAATTGATTCGGCCGCTGAGACACACACATGAGCACAAATCGATCACCCGCAGTGAGGACCATTATAACAGCCTCAGAAACGGCCGCTGACAAAACACACATTTCCACGAGAAGCCCTGTAGCATGATCTGAAAGTGCACCACGACCATGGCCAGCCCGAGAGCTGCGAGGACCAAACGCGTGGAGAGGCCTTGGGAGGGGGGGATGCAGAGCACGAGCGGAGGCCCCTCACATGCAACGCAACCAGAAACTCGTCCGCATCACGGACCGGGATGCGAGCCTCCAAGACTTCGGGACCCAAGCCCCTGATACCCGAGGACAAGATGTACAGTTACAAACTGGGCCTGATTAGCGCCGCGCTTGACAACGTGCTCGCTAAGGTTGACCCGGTCAAAGAGAAAAAGAAGATCGAGGATTTAATGCCCACCACCGCACTTGTCACATGCAAACTGGTGCACGTTCTGTGCGCCTCAGCCGAACTCAGCGAATGTGGCTCACGCGCGCTCACCCTGGACCCACTGGCCAAGCGCTACTACGTGAGAAATGTTGTGTGTCACGACTCTTCAAAGACTAGCATGCTGGAAGCAGCCGCATACTCCGGTATCATGGTGTTGCACATCAAAAAGGTGCAACTAGAAAAGGATGTGAGTGAGGTGCATAATCTGGTCAAGGACAGGCTGATCAAGATGCACGCTGATCTTGAGCCGCTGACCGGACCCATGGCCGGGTTTGGCTTCAAGCACCACTACAAAAAGTACCCTCATCACCCAGAGCACTATGGCACCAGGAATGACAGCAGGGTGGCTGACATGCACGTTGTCATGGCTGTGGTGGATGGCCTTGCGTGTGTGTTCGAGCGACAGAAGCCCACAGTGGTACAAGTGTGGCTGGGAGCATTCCCTAACCGGGAGAACCGGGCCTTGGGCGAGAAAGTGATAAGCGCCCTAAGGACCTACATAACGCCCGAGGACTACAGCGCGCTCAAGACCACCACGTCCCGGTCCGAGGTCGCTGCGGTCGCTGGGTCTCTCCATTGGTCCTGTGTCGATAAATCTGGACCACGGTCCGCTCTACCTCACATCAACGGCATGTGAATCTGTGATGATCCTGAGCCGCTTCGGGCCCTGCCCTCTTCGTGGACCTCTAATTCTTCCACAGTGTCGCTGAAACGTACCTGATGGCAACAATCGCACATTAGCGGGAACGGTACATTTTTAGCACAGATGGGAAATGGAAAACAAACATACTGTTTAGACCCAACTGCAGTCCTTTAGGGGACAAGGGAGTTCCCGAGTTCCAGCATCTTCGGCATTCAAATCATGCGACTGCAATATAAAACATCTGACCGTGACTCAAACCATACGGCCGCGACTCAAACCGTCCAAGTCTCAAGTGAGTGGGCTGTTTCATGAGCGAATAGGTGAAATCCACCGCTGCTGCATTTATTTCTTAAGTTTAATTTTTATTTTGTTTTAGATTTCAGGTTTAATGAACTGAAAACACACATTCAAACAAAGACATATGCCTTCTAAATGTGACCAATAAAAATATAGAGGATAGTGTCCTGACAAAATAAGAAAGAGTAATTTACAGTATAGTGCAGAGAAACAGTGAGCGTATATTATATACTGTATATTTTTTAAAATGTTAAAAACAGATTCTCTCACTTCGTCATAAAGAAACTCAACTTAATAAACTTTAAGAGAATTGTTAGATAATTATTATTACGACACGAGGAAGTATCGTGGAAGTATCACTCATTGGAGATGTCACTAGGGGCGGCGGACCTGCTCACCTGCGACCCGTTCTTCTTGCGTCATGTGGTTGCGGCCAAGCGCCGGCCGATCTGTGGAGCAGATGAGTCAGCGTGTTTTTTTTTCACAGCCCACCTTTCATGTAGAGCTGCATGGTGCTGACGGCGAGGCCGTGCCTGTCCAGGACCTTGTACGTTCCCTCGTCTGAGCTCTGCAGGTTCCTGATGGTCAGCTGCTCCTTAAGCTGATCATTCTCCAGGTGCTGACTGTCGGCGTCCCCCCTCATCCACACGCCCGACCAGCTAGAGTTCCTGCGAAGCGCCGAGACATCGAGGCGTCAGACCTGGCCGGACGTTTGGTCTCGACCCACAGACCCAGAAGGTCCTGCTGCTGAAACCCTCACGGGGCTGCTGCGGTGCTCCCACCTCAGGTGGCAGGTAACATTCTCCAGGCTTTTATTGTGAAAAGCGAGCGGCTCACCTGCCCTGGAAGATCACTCTCAGGGACTGACTGACTGACTGACTGGGGGGGGGGCTTCTCCTCGTGGTCCTCGGCCCGACACTCCAGCTCCTACGCCTGCCACCTCCACGTTCTGCACTGCTCAAATATGGTGGTGTCCCGCGTGGCCCAGAGCAAATGGCATTCGGACATGGCCGCATTGCCCAGGCGCGACCTCCAGCTGCAGGGAAAGACCTGGTTTCCCACTGTGGAGCTAGATAGATAGATAGATAGATAGAACTTTATTGATACCATGATGGGGAAATTTGTGTGTTTACCTCAGCTCAGTTACAGGAAAGAAACAAAGCAATTAAAATGTATCATGTAAATATATCAGCATAAAAGGAACAATATATACAGTAGAGCATTGTATACAAAGCACAATATACAAAACAGCAAAGCATACACGGTATGGAATTATGGGTGGAGGGTTGTGGAGGTATTTAGGTAAATAAATAAATATGTGTGTGTCAGCTGTAAGGTGACAGTGAAGTGACCGGAGTGACTCTCAGCATCATGATGCGTTGTAGAGTCTATCTGCTGTTGGGATGAATGACCTGACGAAAGCGCTCCTTCCTGCAGCGAGGGTGTTTCAGTCTCTGACTGAATGAGCTGCTCAAAGCACCCACAGTCTCATGCAGAGGGTGATGGGGGTTGTCCATGATGGATGTCAGCTTCGCTAACATCCTCCTCTCATCCACAACAACCACAGACTCTAAGTGTTAAGTGACCCAGAGTTGAATCTGTTGAAAAACAGATTCAGGTTGTTAGCCCACCCCCGGTCAGCAGAAGCTGTGGCTCCTCCATTGTCCTCAAAGTGGCCAGAGATTTTATTCATGTTTCTTCAGACTTCTCAGACTTTGCTCTGCTGAAGCTGTTCCACCATCTTCCTCCTGAAGCTCTCCCTGACCCCCGGGTCTTATGTTTAAGATCCTTTTGCACTTTCCTTAGTTCCTCTTTGTTTCCGGAGCTGAAAGCCCTCTTCTTCTCATTCAGCAGTGCCTTCAGCTCTGGGGTCACCCACGGTTTATTGTTGGAGAAGCACCGCACCTTCTTGGTTGGCACAGTGTTCTCCACACAGAAGTTAATGTAGTCTGTTATGCAGTGGGTGAGGGCGTCGATGTCCTCACCATGGGGTCTGCAGAGTTCCTGCCAGTCTGTGCATTCGAAGCAATCTCTCAGGGCCTCACTGCAGTCCTCAGATCACATCCTTATCACCTTCTTGGTGGGGGGTTTCCTCTTCACCATGGGGGTGTAGGTGGGGTGAAGGATGACCAGGCCTGTGGTCTGAGTGGCCAAGCGGGGGGAGGGGTGATGAGCTGTGTTGAATTATTATGAAACTAAGTTCTTAGTTCTCATCACACCATGTCATGTCATAGCCTTATGATATTTTAATCACTGCTTCGCTGCTGCTTGCTCATCAGAACAGAATGCACCACATCTGATTTTAACACTCGCTCGGGTCCAGCTAGAGCTGGTTGGCTACACATAGCAAGACACTGATAACACTCAGGGTCGCACTCCCTGGTGCCAAGAGGATAACACTCAAGGATATGCTCCCTGGTACCAGGAGGAGTCAAGATGTATACAAACTTAGGATTTCCTTAGTTCGGGGCTTCGTCTCCAACTCTTAAAGTGGATGGGTCGAAGCCTCAGCGCTGACACTAAACTCATCTTCCGTGCCTCTAAAATAAATTATTAAACATACGCCGTAGTTGCGTCTTCTGTCTTGGTACTGTTGGACTAACTTCCTTCCCCTGGAATAAAGTTCCCGGACGAGAGGACGCGGAAGTGCCCGGTCCAACAAATTGGGGGCTCGCCAGGGATTTCAGGCCTAAGTGAAGGAGGTTTTTGCACCGAGGAAAAGTCTCTCACAGCTGGCGGCCACCTAAACAAAAGGTAAGCAGAAAACCTTTTCAACAAAATTTCTGCACGTCCACCAGGGCATTTTGTTGGCTGTGTTAGACTGATCTGAAGTGTAATACTGTTTTTGGTAAAATAAAACACGTAAAATGAGTGTGGAATGACGGGTGTGGTTAGTATGGTATAAATGTCCGTGAGGGCCTGATCCAACTCCCTAAAAAATGCCTAACCATTGGAAGTTTGGGTTTTAAGGTCACTCTGTTAGCAGTAAGTTACTGCTAGCAGTAAAAGCAGCTAACTCCCATACTTGATTAGGGTTTGGGTTTCGAGGTCCCTCAATTGTTGCTGTTGATTTCTGAATTAGTTTCTGACTTAACAGCCACAACTGTCCATCAGAAGTTTGGGTTTTAAGGTCAAACTGTTATGAATATTAATGGTAAAAGCAGCTAACTCCGATAGATGATTAGGGTTGGGTTTAAAGGTCCCTCAGTTATAGCTCTTAATATTCTGTATTTTTAGCTATAGTTGTAAAAGCATCCAACCCACGAGACCTCTCAAGATAAATATAAAAAACAAAAAACAAAAAAAGTGTCTGAGTGTGTCTGAGTGAATGAAATACTGTGCCCTGGTTAAAAGAGTGTGTGTGTTGCGAGTGGGAGGCCAGATGTCCCTAAAAGTTTGTGTGTACTGAACAACTTTGAACATGTCTAAAGAGAAAAAGAAGACAAAGGAGGAAAAGAGAGATATTCTCCAGGGGTTTTGGGACATTATTTGTACGTGGGAAGAAGAAAAATTCGACACACTTTCCTGTTTGGTGTGCTTATGGAGCCCCCCACCTACAGTCAACAGAGAAAGTGCTTCTTAGCCTCTCTGCAAAACAGAGTTGAAGAACAACAACAACAACAAAAATAAAGTTGAATCCTCAAATATTTTAAAAACGAGGAAAAAGAGAGAATAAGTTGACCAAATTACTAAATTAAATGATATCAAGAAATTGACCCAGCTATATTGCAGCACTTGTTTCCCCAGAATCTCCAGTCTGTCCATGCAGCCAGAGAAAACTGAAGACGAAATGGGAGGTGAGAGTGAGTGCGGAAGCAAGGGTGAGTCACCACCTTCATATACTCTTAAACAAGACAACACCACTGCCTGCAGGGCAACTACACCAACTGTGCCCAGTCCATATGTAGCCTTGTACCAAATGCTTGCTGCTATGGCACAATTTGAAAACCAAGATGCCACCACCAAAACAATTACAAAGCCACATCTTATGCACCAATTTATCCTTCCTCCTGTGTTAGCTTTCTGTTACCATCCCCGGTGTTGATGGTCGGTTTCGACCCGTGTCTTAAATCAGCTTTAAAATACACTAAAAAAAATAGCCTATCATCCAATTATTTGTCATCTCTTGGTAACCTTGTTAGGCTTCTTTATCCATGAAAATTTTGGGTATAATATTTTTGGTGTGGGTCTCTGGGGTTTTTTTCTCCAGTATACCTCTTGATTTCAATAAAAAAAGAAAAATTAACCTCAAGAGAATCATATAAATAAATAAAAAGTTGTTGTGTTACCTGAATATTCAAAAATGAATGAAAAAGGACAAGTGAGAGAGCAACAAAGATTAAGGGAAATTGATAGTGATCAGAAACTAAATGTGTTATTAAAGGGAGTTAAAACCTTGTTAGAAAATGACAAAAGTAGAAGCAACCTATCTGAACATAAACTACAATCAAGATCCAGCTCATCCAAGAGAAGCAGAAGTGCATCGCCAACCCCAGTGACCCGTCCCAGTTATGGAATGTACCCACCAGATATGACTAAATACCACACATACAGCTCTACAACAACAAACGATGAGAAGCGGCATACAACGATAAGACACAATAATGCTGAATATCAACTGCCACTAATAGAAGCCAGAGGACCACGTGGAGGACTACACAAGAGAACGTACTCACCCATCACTTATGAGACATAAGACAACATTGAAAAACGTATTACCAAACCCAAAGGATGGAGGGCATGTGTGGATACGCCAATTCCTGCTCCAGTTTAGTGGTCAGATATTATGCATGGGGGATGTAAGAAGCTGCCTATCATCACATCTGGAGCCCCATGAAATGTGCAGATTAGAAACAAGTGCCAGGACGGACCAACTGGCAGACGCAGAAAAACTACAACCTGTCTCAGCAGCTATGTGGGCTGCACTGAGGCAACAATATCCAGTGAAGACTAATTCAGATCTGATGAGCGACACATCCAGGAAAAGCGAAGGACCTGACCAATATGTCCAAACAATGTTAAAGGTGTGGGAATCACAAACTGGAACATGCCCACTTACAGAGCCCCTGCAGCAACTCTTTAAACAGGCTATGATAAGAGGACAATCAGGAAAAACAAAGGAAGAAATGCTAAGACTTGTGGCAGGAAGTAAGATGGACCTAGACCTGTGGATGGCAACCCTAACGAAAAAAGAATCAAGAGAAGGAAACCCAAGAGTTACAAAACCAACTAATAAGAGCCCAACTTAAAGAACTGCAGGAAAAGACAAATAAGAAAAAGAAAATCACACAAATGTCCGTTGTTTCAGCATCCACTTTAACTACTCCTCCAGAGCCAGAGTTCCAGATGTACCAGAATGTATACCAGAGACCATCACAACAGCCTCAATGGGTCACACAACAACAACAGCCGTTCTAAGGAAGACCTTGAAGAAGCTACGGTAGGACTATGAACAAAGGAAACAGAGAAAAAGAGAGGTCCATACCAACAACAAAGACTGCCCTATAATCCCTACCAAGATCCCTGCTGGGGCTGTGGGCAACTACGCAAAACTAGAACCCATAGAAAAAGGCCATCCGACATGCACCAGAGCCCTCAGTGCCATTGCAAAAGCAGTAAAAGGAACATCCCATGTTACAAGACATCACAATCCATACCAACCATCCTGTTACAAATTACATCTCCAGCAATAAATTTACCCTCAGCCAACAAAGAACCATGAAAATGCAAAAAATCTTGTTACAACCAAACATCCATTACCCTAACACAGATGTGAACATGGCGACAGTAATACCTACTGAAGTGCTACATGAATGTGCAGCCTTAGTCGAGGATGAAATGAATGTATTTCCAAATATTACCACAGAACCATTAACCGGTGAAGAGACAGAAAATTTATTCACCGATGGACACAGCCATGCAACACCTGGGGAAAGCATCATAGCATCTTACGCTGTTGTGAAACATACACCTAGTACCGGCAAAGAAGACAGATGGACCACCATGGAAGTGGACATCATACCTCCACCAGCATCAGCACAACTAGCAGAGATAAAAGCAATAACCAGAGCTTGTGAACCAAGCGAAGGGAAAGAAGAAAATACCAATACTGATTTGGCCTATGCAGAGAAGGCAGTGCATGTAGACATCAAATATTGGTTACGAACAAATTTCTAAACAACAACAGGCAAACCAGTTTAACATCTGCACCAAATGTTTGAACTCAAAGAAGCCCTGACTAAACCTAAAAAAGCAGCTATTATCAAATGTGCAAGGCATCAGACAGGTCAGGGGACAATAGTATTGGGAAATAATTTTGCGGATGCAGAAGCTAAAAGAGCAGCAGGCTATGGGGGAAAAACAAACTAGCATATTACAGATGGTCCAACAGGGGGTAGAAAAAGATGATGCAAGCAATCAGCTAGGAAAAATAATAACAGAAATCATAGATATGCAAAAACAGGCTGATCCACATGAAAAAACAAGCTTGGCCAGATAAAGGAGCTTCAAAATGTAAATATAGAGGGATAAGGAGATCCCATGATGGGAGGCTCATGACCTCCTCCAAACTACTGATGATGTTGTGTGAAGAAGCTCATAAGAGAAGACATCACTCAGGTAAAAGGCTGACTGAAATAATTGGTATGAAATGGTGGCATCCTTACCTATTTGAGGTTTGTAAATATTATGTAGATACATGTGCAAGTTGCTCTGAGTTTAATCCCAGAGCAAGTCTGAAAATGGGAATGGGAGCATTCCCTGTTCCAAACAGACCATTGCAGGAAGTGGTCATTGACTTCACTGACATGGGAGTGAGTCAAAAAGTCAAGGGATACAGTTACCTGCTTGTTTGTGTTGACACATTCACCAGGTGGGTGGAAGCAAAACCATCGAGACATGAGACAGCCCAAGAGGTCATAAATTGGCTAATATATGACCTAATACCTCCGTATGGAGTTCAACAACGCATCCGGTCAGACAATGGAACTCATCTTATGGCAGCAGCCTTAAAAGAGGTTGAAAAATACTTCGGCATCACACACCGATTTGGGTCATCATACCACCCTGCCTCTCAGGGTCTGGTAGAGAGAACGAATCTGACAATAAAATAACAACCTAAGGGATATTGGAGAAGAAATATAAAAAGAAGACAAAGATTTTAAAAAATGAACATGAGACCAGAGATGGTTTTGAGGCTGTGCATGGTCAACTGTCAGCAATATCCCTGGTATCTTATCAAAACAGAATGGCCTTAGACATGATCTTAGCTGAAATAGGTGGAGTGTGTAGCATGTTTCGTGAGTTATGCTGCACTTTCATCCCTAAAAATACAGCTCCAAATGGCTCACTGACCAAAACACTACAGGGACTCAGAACATAATCAAATGAACTAAAAGACCACTCCGGCATAATTGACCCATTGTCCGGGTGGGGGACCCACTCACGTGATAGCTGGAAGGGGGCACAGTTCCTACACAGGTTAAATACACTACATCACACTATAGTAGTGTGGACAGGGAGGAGGTGTGATGTTTAAATCGATGAGGCAACTCCGTAGTCAGTAACTGCAGTTACAACAGTAATCTGTAAACACCAACCCTCTGGTTTATCTGGTGACCCTTTGCAGTGGCCCGGCCCCTTAGCTTGGAAACAACTGGCCACTGTGGCATATGGCTGACGCAGCTGCGGCTACAGGTGCGCTACTCACTGACTCCACAGCCAATCAGGAAACAGAGGAGCTGCATGGGAAGCCTGCAGGAAGAAGCGCAGGTGAATGTCATCATGTGTTCATGGGGTGTGTGGTGCTCTCGCTCTCACTCTCCTAATCGGTTTAATCGATCACTCGATTGATTTAAATCAACTTGTCTGCTCTGGCATGTGCAGCATTAACTTGTCAATACCTAATAAATGCAGAGTACTTTGTGTGCACTGACCCCGCCCCCACCCCCAGAGCCAGGGAGTGCTGGCTTTCGTTTCAGCTCTTCAGTTTCACACTGCTTTACTCCTGCACAACTCAAACCTATGTTCCGCTGCAGCGTGTGGGAAACAAACAGCTGCTGACACTGGTGCGTATACAAGTAACACACGTGAATAAATACTACTACTACTACTACTACTACTAATAATAATAATAATAATAATAAATAATTCTCACAGGTGCCGGTGTCTGTATTGTTTCATGATGCGTGGATTGGGTTTGGTTTGGTTCGGTCCGGTTCTCTCCTATCCACGTAACAGTGCTTGCCCGTGCATCCTCTGTGCTGCTCACCAAGTGTGTGTGTGTGCCTGTTAACCATCAGCTCACAGAGTTTCAGTCTGCCGGAAATCTCCAAAATGAACGTCACTGAAACTCATTTCTTTAATCTAATTATCTGTTCCAAATAAACCTTCCGACTCCACAGAATGCGTCTGACTGCAACTCAAACCATCCGACCGTGACAGAAAGCATCTGCCTGCCACTTAAACCATGCGACTGCCACAAAAAGTGTCCGACTGCCACAGAAAGCGTCCGAGTGCCACTCAAACCGTCCGACTGCCACAGAAAGCGTTCACGAGACACTCAAATCGTGCGACCGCCAAAAAAAACTGTCCGACCACCACATACAGCATCCAAGCTCCACTCAAACCGTACGGCCACAACTCCAATAAACCATACGAGAGCTGTTGGAAGCATCCAATGAGAGCTACTCACTCAGCTTGAATAGTTAAGGGGATAAGGGGTGCGCGACTTACGCTTACGAGATACTCGACCGGTGGTCGCAATGGCGTCCGCTTCACTGAGAGGACTGTATCACGGGGTTCTGGTTGATTACATCATCATCAAAGCCAGCAGACTTGAGATCGATTGCTTAGGCCGGTATTTCCTTCTACCTGGTTTGAGGTACAACGCGGTGTTCAACCTGGATGGAGTGGGCGAAATGTCTGCCAAGGTGAACCCGGACTTACCGGTGAAGCTCCTCATGGGAAGTCCGTCCGCCGTGATTGCAAGAGAATGTTTGACGCAATCACAAATGTGCGTGTTGTGTGCGCTTGAAGAGCACACCACTGAAGTCCTGGAGAAACCGGAGGCTCCATCCGAGCCAGATCAAGCTCCGCCACCTCGCAATCAAGCTGACATGGGACTCTAAAATTTCACTTCAGTGGAAGTGTCAGAAAGCGAGACAAACAGCGGCGAAGGACCCCCATTGCGCGAGACAGTGATACCCTGCTCTGCAGAGGGACAGGGGGAGCGGTGCTTGGCCTTGTCCGACCAAGAAGGCCACGGCCCTGGGATACATTAGATGCCAGTAAAGGAACAAGATAGGGCTTTTGTCAGGTGTCAGGTCGGATGGAGACCAAAAGTGAGGCCTGTTGACCAGGGAAAAAGGAACATCATTGAGAGGAAAGAAAAAAACCATCACAATCACGCTAAAAACGCAAAGCAGCAAGTGGGGATCTGGACACGCCATTCATAGCTCTTATCCCAAGTACTCGTTCAGTGTCCTGGATGGAAGAATACGCCAAAGACACTTCCCAGCCCGTGATCGGGACTGGCGCCTATGGGGTGGTGTACAGGGTGAGGTCTCGATGGACCAGTGAAGAGTTTGCGTTAAAATGCCACACTCTACTATGAGAGAGCTGTCGTGCCTCGCGGCACTGTGGGGTCACCCCAACATAATACAGATGCTGGACTGCTTCATGGACGAGAAAAGCACCGTGGCCATGCTCATGCCCTATGTGCCTTACACGATGAGCAGAGCCATTCACTCAAAGATCCCAAACGACCGGCCCGGACGGACATCTCGCTTGGTGGGGACCACTCCCCACCTGAGTTTCGTGGCCAGCTTCTCCAGTCAGAAGGCAAACGCCTTGGCCTTCATGCACAGAATTAACCTGATACACAGAGACATCACCCCTAACAACCTGCTGCTCACGGAGGATCTCACCATCAAGGTGGCAGACCTTGGCCTCGCCAGACAGTCGTCCAGGCGGATGAGTTTGAGTGTGGTCACCGAGCCCTACAGAGCCCCGGAGTTATTTGCTGCAGGCCGGAGTGCCGAGTACACGTGCGCCATAGACGTCTGGAGCTTGGGAGCCATGATAGCGGATGCAATGGAAGGCAAGGTGGTGTTCTGGCATTCAGAGCTCTATTCCACGTTCGACATGATCTTGGGACTCGTGATCGAGTGCCCAGATTTCCCGGAGGACAGTGCGACCATGGCGCGCAACAGAAAGGAGCTGATGCCCAACCTGATGAGCTGTGAGCCTGCCAAGATGGTTGCATTCAGCCTCCTGTCGTTTCATGCCAGTGAGACGCTCACGGCTGAAGAGTTGCTACGGGATGCCGAGTGGATGGGACTCGCCCAGTATGATGGACAAGGAGAAGGCCACGGTGGTGGGGTGATGTAAAACCATATAATTTGTCATGGTCATTCATATGTGAAACAACAAGCAAATCATACAAATACAAAATTATGTGCCATCATCTTCATGTAGTCTGAGGCAGTTTATTTCATCATGCGGAAGCTTAAGTTTCACAGGTTTCACGGGACCTTGTCCCTCATAGAGAAAGAGGATCGATGTGAAAGCAAGGCGACATGAAACGGTAGCAATGATAACACAACATCATCCAGTTGTCAGATGGGGTTTTAATTGCATATTATACGGGTATACATATTGTATGTGGCATAGTTCATGACAGCATGGTGACAAGCAGAGGGGATGTAACGCATGCGGTCATCGTGACTGCAAAGGTAGGAGCCTTGTTTCTCCCCCTCCATATCTGCCGCTTCTCCAACTCTCTCTTGGCCTCAGCGTGGGTTGCCTCGATCCTCTTGAGCACTGAAATGAGACAGAAGACATGGCTAACTATGATCTAGCACAATGGCTGACTAGGTGCGAGGCAGACAGACAGAGAGACAGAGGACAAAATAGCGAATGGCATCATATACATGTGGTCGCTGATGTTGTGGAGTTTCACAGCTGTCCGCACATCCTCCATGGTTCCCAGGTCAGGCACTTCCACGACAGGTCGAGAAAAATCCGGACAGGAGGTGTTGTGATGTGGCAAGATGCAACAATAACCCGCGGTCAATGTCGCGATCAGAAACGCGATCAGGGCCAACATCCTATGCGGTTCAGCTGCCGAGAAGCAAAACTATCTTCAGTGTCATGGCGCTGGTGCTCTGGAAACAGACAGTGTAGCTCTGCTGAGCACTCTCACGCTGCCCTTCTTTTAAATGGCATGCCTGTTGGCCACATCTCACAAGCCCAGCCCGCCGCACCATGTGGGCTCTTGAGCAATACCGGTCAAGCGCTCACACATACACCAATGGCATTCTGAACATCCTGACTCACATCTTCATTTGCCCAATGGTGGTCGGACGGTTTGTGCGGTGGTTGGACGCTCCATTTGCATGCTTCCATCGGGCAGTTTGTGCGGCGGTTGGATGCTCCCTTCGCACGCTCCCGTCAGATGGTTTGTGCAGCGGTTGGACACTCCCTTTGCATGCTCCCGTTGGACGGTTAGTGCAGCAGTCGGACGGTTTGCAAGGGTCAGACTATGGGTGGGGGGTGTGATAGTGTGGCGCGGTGATTATGGCAATGGATACCATGGAGCTACCTTATCGTCTTGGATGCTCGGTGGATTTCTAGATGACCCGGGTCTGGCCAGAAATGGCACCTCACTCACTCCCCTGTGGTCGCCAGGAACGGCCGCGGCATGCAATATGTACACCAACAGCATATGTACGTCTTGTATCACTATGTGAATGATTGTGAAACCAATAAAGTCATTGTGGTTTCTTGAGCTGCGATGATGTGAAGATGATGAAGGAATCTCCGCTGACACCGTCTTGCTTGTAAATAGAAGTTTATTACAAGTACCGCATCATGACAAGCACCATGGACTGCTTGGACGATTCAGGACCAATGTGAATCTCTCCCAGAGTGGCTCTAAATACCCACTTATATAGTAATCTTACTCATTCCATAAAAGGTAATCCATAAGGATACCTAAATTCGGACACTACTTTTAAGGTCTCCTTTACTTTTAGCTCCTGGCCTTTGACCCTGAGATACCTGTCCTCAGGATATTCCCAGAAACACACCATACATGGGATCTTAAGACACTACAACATTCAAATCACTATGTGGAATGAGTAAGAAACCCAATAAAGACATACACCGAAAGCATGGCTCTAGGAGCTCTTTCTTTATTTGATACAACAAGTGTCACACGTCAATGTGAGTTTACACAGGTGACATAAACAAGCCGATGTGAATTTACACATGAATCGAAACGGGGTCCCAATCTTGGTGCCGTAGAACCACTCTCTGGGTGATCTCCATGGGTTGCCCCTGATCGAAGCTAGGGCCGCGATCGTATTCACCCGGCAGCCACTGAGCGAACTGAGGACTCTGGGCGATCTCCGTGGGTTGCCCCAGATCAAAGCTAGGGCTGCAACTGTAATCGCCCGGCTGCTGCTGAGCGAAGAAGGTGAGGCGCCCGGGTACAGGCTTGGAGGGAGAGCCGTGGCCGTCATGGAGATGGCCGTTTGCTCTCTGCACGAGTTCACCGTGCTCATGGACTGCGACACGAGATACATACCACTGCTGGAGCTGGACACTCTGAGTGCGCTGGACTAGCTGCAAGGAGAGCCATGCAGCACAGGGACATCACGTACAGGAACATACTGGTGTGCCAAGCGAAAGACAGGAGGCCGATCTTGGTGAGTTTCAAGATCAGCGATTTCAGCACTGCGTGCAACTTCTCCACTCCAGATCAACCTTGGGGCACGTGTACCAACAGGGCACCCGAGACGATGTGGCGCCTGGGGGCAGACACTGGGACTGACATGTTCAGTTGGTACGGAATGATGTGGGAGCTGTACAGTGGGACGCCTTTGGTAGGCTACAGGGTGGATGATCGATCATGAGGCTTCTGCAAGAAGATCTACGCGAGAAACCTCTCAGAACTGGTCAGCGTGTACAAGCCGTGGAATGGAGATGCGTTTTGGTCTGAGTACATGAAAAACATAGAGGCCAAGGAGCTGTGGCTCAGGTATGGCAACGCAAGACCCTCTGTCTTGGATATACTGGAGAAACTCTCAAAATCAGCACGCGCCGTGGGATTGTGGTCCGTTTCCCCAAGAGAGATGGTCGCCCTCAGATTTGCTCTCCCTCCCCAGGTATCATGCTCTGCAAGCAGACGTGAACCCCGCTGAGATCCCCCGTGCGACGATCCCGCTGTCCGTGAGCGCGGGAGAGTACAAGGCTACCAACATCCTGACTTACAATGACTGCACGCTGAAGGCACTCCTGGAGCAAATGAAATCCGTCCTGGTACAGACACATGGGCAAGGAGTTCTACGGGATCAATGTTTTGAGACTGGCTCCTGGCTACATCCAGCCCTACGCATGGTACTCGAGGAAGGCCAGCTCGATCGCGTCGAACATTGTGAATCGTAAGGCCGAGCTTCAGGAGGAAGTAGGACGCATCAAGGTGTACATCTCCAGTGCGCTCGATGAACCAACGCGGTCCCAGGGGCATCAGTCCCAGAGAGAACCAGATAGCTTGTGTTTGTCTCCTGGTCTCAGGGAAACCCGACCTGTGGAATGAGAAGCCATGGAACGAGAAGCCATGGAAGGAGAAGCCTTGGAACGAGAAGCCTTGGATGATGACCCAGCCCGTCGGGGAGAAAGAGGACTGAAAAGACCCACCGCCTCAGAGAGGAGGAATCGGAACAACCGCTCCCTTGCGTCAACGAGGATACGGTCATCGGCGGGTATGTCCAAGTCAGCGATCGGCGTGCGCAGCGCAAGGAGTCGGGGTCCGGGATCATCGGGAAGTCACGGAAGGTGGGACAGGAAGGAATGAGGGTGACATCGAGATGGGGATGGCAATCCTTGTGCGAGGAACCAAAAATGAGGAGGCTATGTTCGTGGAGAATGTGGTCGGACTGTTGCAGACACTGACCTAAATGCACCCAGGTATATTCGCGGGCCCAATCGGGGGCATGGGCAAGTGTTCGGCTAGCGATGGGGTGGTAGTATTCCAGTACGTGCTGCTGCTGAAAGATTGCATGCCCGCATTGGAGTGGATGACGTCTCAACCCCCTCACTCGAACGAGAGGTTTGTCAGTCATTCTGCTGCTCCGCGAGGCGCTGCTCTCCAAGTGCTTGATCTGCGTTTTGATCTGCCAAGGGGCCGCGGTGATTGACATGGTGGGATATCTCAGCAGTAACCTTGGGAAAGGTGTACCTCTTATAGGGGAGCGCTGCGAGGCTGCGTTAGAGCTCTGTGTCGACATTGTGGACAGACACCTAGCTGACTTGACCTTGGGGGCCTGGCTCAAGGCACCGTGAGGTTGCGGCACTCCGGGGGAACTGGCTGACACGTTGAATGTCGCGATAAAAATCCTGCGCGAGTATGTGGAAGAGAGGATCGCTGTTCCGGATAGACTCACTCAAGATCGGGGGGGATTTCACTTTCAAGGAGTACACTGCCGAGATACCCACCTGACTGACCAAGGTGACCGCGGGCCCGGGTTCCGGAAACAGGCCGATATGGGTGCTCAATATCAGAGCCAGGCTGCTGGTGTACAGCACCCCACCATGCATGAGAGAAGACCAGGCAGACCCCGAGTCACTCTCGAGATGCAGTGCCTTCAATATGGTGATCAGAAACCTGGTGCTGAGGCTGAAAGCCAAGGTCTGTAAGCCACATATAGTGGTGTCTTTGTATTTTCAGCCATCGATTTATCTTTATTTCCTGTAATGCACAAGACACACAGGGAGAGATGTTTTCATGCTCTCAAACCTTCCCTGAATGACACTGAACTAAGTAAGGTGAACTTAAACTAAACCTAAACCTAACCCTAAACCGGTGGTCCCGAATGTTGTCTTCGCTTGGCACCGTTGTTGGCAATTTCCTGCTGCTGCAGATGCGGCAATGCGGCGTGAGACCGAAGCGCGATCGAAGCGCCGACAGCTGCTCGTCGCAGAGCTTTCAACCTGATGACCTCCGGCGCTCCTGCGATTCACTGTCGCTCCCCGACGTGTCGCTCCTGTCGGGTACCTTTTTAGATCAATGACTGATAGGTCTCTCTCTCCCCATAGGTGGCGAGTTACGCAGCGCCCCCTTCAGCACGCGTGCCTTTCGTGCCTTTCCGAGAAGAGCCGTCCAAGAAAGAAGTCACGCTAGAGGTAGACACCTGAGATGCACTGAGTCCAGAGTGATCGGGGCTGCATTTTATCTGTTCCGTTTTCCCTACCTGTGTTTTTTTCACATGCCTGCCGCTCACCGCTCTCACGTTAGAGATGTTCTTACGGGCATCCCAGCTTCCTTGACCTTTTGATGGCGAGAGATGTTTGCGGCCCAGAGATTTTGACGACGACGCCATGGCCTTGGATTTGACCCCGGGCTTTGCGCTGCCCCTGGATGACAAGGACACTGGTTTTTCACCACGCAGCTGGTGTTCGTCTACGTCCTCGGGCGTCGCATTCAGGCTCTGTCATTTTTTCACGCACTTGCTAGGCCTCCAGATCCGATCCTCCCCGTTGGCGTCATCTCCGTCAGAGTTTTCCTAATGCAAACCTCACTTATATCTCGGTCCAGGTGCTTCATCGCAAGAGCTGCTGTAGTTGCTGCTGATGAGACGATCGCCAGCCCGGTTGACAGACTCGGCGCATTCGCCGTCCTCTTCCGATTCTGAATAAATCCGCGCCTGGACGAGGATTGTCCACTCCCTAACTCCCTGCGCTCTCCACAACCACTCTGGTGTGCTGCAGAAATCAGCAGCACCACAGGAACCATTGTCTATGAACTCGTCACTGTAGTCGTACTCGTCCGGACTGGTCCTCGCCCCAGGTCTCCAGCTCCATCTCGCTTTCAGAGTGTTCGACCACTTCACAACTCGCTTCCTCGGCTTTGCTCAAGCACATGCTCTCCATTCGATCTCGATCTGGCTTGGAACAAGGACTCTGCGGCGCAAAGCAACTATCGGTGGTGCCGTTGGGAGTGCCGTGGGGCAAGCGGCGCCCGGTTTTGTCCAGAAAAGCAACGAGAGCCTTCTCGGCCCACCTGTCTGTAGACAGCGAGTCCGCGCTGAGGGCCACGCTGAGCTGATACCTCAGGTCCCGCTCACCAAGTATGCTCACCACGCCGCGGTTGCTAGTGACTCATTCCCCCAGAATGTGGGAGTGCATTCTGTTCAGCAGGGTCTCTTCCAATCTCAGGAGAGTACACACCGCTTCTCTTCGCTCTTGGTTGCCATTTACAGAGCACTCTCGAAAGCACAAGGAGATCTTCCCGGTGCGCTCTCGAAGGCGCACGCTCGATCGTCTGCCTCCTTGTTGTCGTCGTCCTCACCCTGGTCGGCCACGGCGTCGGGGTCCCGGGCCCGCTCTCGGTCATTGTCATGACCAAGCTCCCTCCGCTCTGGAGATCCACGACCAGGTTCTCCTCCACGCGAGTCGGCGGTTTATTTCGAGTCACAGGAGCTCTGAGAGATGTTGTGGCTCTGCTGTCACTCTCCAGGTATCTGCAGTTTCTTGAACTTGTTGTGGTACATACAGAGCTTCAGGAAAAGAACTTTCACATTGGTGTACACATCCTTCTCCTTCACCGAGTCACCCTTGCTCAGGGTGTACCACATTTTTGAATCTTGTTGATGTCTTCGGGGGGCTGTCGCCTAAGCATCCCCGTGCACTCGGCTGCTTTACACGTGGTATCGCCCGAGTGCTCCTTATTCTTCTTCTTCTTCTTCTTACCGTATAGGGTGACCCAAGACCTGTCCTCCGGACCGTACCCCTCCCAGTCCACGAGGTACTGGAAACCGCGGCCACGTCTATGTACGTCCAGCAAGCGGCGGACGGTAAACGCCGGGTGACCATCGATGAGCTGGGGAGGTGGGGGGGGGCTCAGCCGGGGGGCTCAAGGGGCTCTTCGTGACTGGTTTGAGCAGGGACACGTGGAAAGTTGGGTGGTTTTTTAGGGCTGGGGGGAGCTTTAATTTGACCACTGCAGGATTTATGATGCGCTCAGTGGTGTAGGGGCTGATATATCTGGGGGTAAGTTTGCGTGACTCGGTCTGTAGCGGGAGGTCAGGTGACGAGAGCCAAACCTCTTGCCCGACCTTGTACTCCGGAGCAGGAGTTCTGTGACGGTCCGCCAAGCGTCAAAGCTGCCCGGGCTTCCCGCCAGATTCAGTGGGCGCGACGTAGGTGGTCTTGTACCGAGGGTACCGTGACCTCACACTCCTGGCTCGGGAACAGGGGAGGCTGAAAACCCTGAGAGACCATGAAGGGGGACATACCTGTGGCAGAGCTGACCAGGGAGTTATGAGCATACTCGACCTAGGGTAGGTGCGTGGACCAAGAGGTCGGTAGCCGGAAAGCCACGCAGAGTAGAGCCGACCCCAAGTCCTGATTTGCCCGCTCCGTCTGGCCGTTGGTCTGGGGGTGGTATCCGGAGGAGAGACTGGCCGATGCCCCCAAGGCTTGGCAAAAAGCCTTCCACACCTGAGAAGTGAACTGGGGGCCCTGGTCTGATACAATGTCCTGGGGAATACCGTGGAGGCGAAACAGATGGTGAACGAGTAGTTCAGCAGTTTCTAAAGCGGAGGGGAGTTTTGGTAGGGGAACAAAATGGACAGACTTTGAGAACCGGTCGACTATGGTCAAAACGACCATGTTCCCACTGGATGGGGGTAACCCATTTACAAAATCCATGGCAACATGGGACCAGGGATGGTGAGGTATAGGTAATGGACGGAGAAGGCCAGACGGGGCCTGGTGAGAGGGCTTGCTGTGGGCGCAGACTGAGCAGGCCAGGACAGACTCACGGGTGTCGGCAGGCATGGACGGCCACCAAACCCTCTGTCGAAGCATGGCCAGAGTCCTGTGGCAGCCAGGGTGGCAAGCCAGCTTCGAATCATGGGCCCACTGTAGCACCGACAACCTTACCGGGGCAGGGACGAAGAGCAGACCCTCTGGGCAGTCTGTGGGGACGGCCTGCGCCTGGAGGGCCTCCTGGACTGCCTGCTCAATCTCCCACCTGGCCGCCCCAACCACACAGGATGATGGGACAATGGTCTCCGCAGGGGCCTCCTCCCCTGTGGATGAAAACTGGCAGGAAAGCGCATCAGGCTTGGTATTGCGGAAGCCCGGGCAGTAGGTAATGGTGTAATTAAACCTACCCAGGAATAGGGCCCACCGTGCCTGACGTGGGTTCAGCTCCGGGCGGAACGCAGGTAGGACAGATTCTTGTGGTCTGTCCAGACAATGAATGGGTGTTCTGCATCCTCCAGCCAGTGTCTCCACTCTTGCAACGCCAACACCATGGCCAGCAGCTCCTGGCTTCCCACGTCATAATTCTGCTCGGCCGGGGAAAGGTGCAGAGAGAAGAAAGCGCAGGGGTGGAGTTTCTGGTCATCTGGGGACCGTTGCGAAAGGACTGCCCCCACTCCGGAGTCTGAGGCGTCGACCTCCACGATGAACTGCAGGTGTGGATCCGGGTGCACCAGCACAGGAGCGCTCGAGAATCTCTCTTCGAGAGTCTCGAACGCCTCCTGTGCTGCAGGGCACCATTTGAAAACCGCCTTGGTGGACGTGAGTTGGGTGAGTGGGGCTGCCAACCTACTATAGTTTTTAATAAAGTGTCAGTAGAAGTTGGCAAACCCCAGGAAACGTTGGAGGTGCTTGCCTGTGGAGGGTACCGGCCATTCCAGGACTGCTAGGATTTTGGCTGGATCAGGCTCTAGTTGGCCCGCTTAATGACGAACCCCAGGAAAGAAACAGACGGGACGCTGAACTTGCACTTCTCTGCCTTGATGAACAGCTTATTCTCCAGAAGTCTCTGTAAGACAGCCCTAAAGTGTGTCACATAAGCCTCGTGATTCTGGGAGAAGATCAAGATGTCATCCAGATACACAAAAACAAACCGGTTCAGCATGTCCTGGAGAATGTTGTTCACTAGAGCCTGAAAAACTGCTGGAGCATTAGTCAGGCCAAAAGGCATTACCTGGTATTCGAAGTGTCCCAGGTGAGTATTGAAGGCCGTCTTCCATTCGTCCCCCTCCCTGATTCTTACTAGGTGATATGCATTGCATAAATCTAGTTTAGTGAAGATAGCAGCCTCATGCAGTGGGGCAAAAGCGGAGTCTAGTAGAGGTAGTGGGTATTTGTTCTTAACTGTTATCTCATTCAGGCCAGTGTAATCTATGCAGGGGCGCAGAGAGCCATCCTTCTTTTCCACAAAGAAGGCTCCTGCCCCCAGGGGTGGCGATGAGGGCCGAATGAGACCCGCGGCCAGGGAGTCTCGGAGGTACGCCTCCATTGCTTCTCTCTCCGGCTTGGAGAGTATATAAACTCTCCTGGAAGGAAGAGACCCCGGGAGAAGGTCAATGGTGCAATCATAAGGTCTGTGGGGTGGTAGGGAGAGGGCCTGGTCCTTGCTAAAGACCAACTTTAGGTCATGGTATTCCCTGGGAACGCCTGATAGATCAATCTCCTCTGGAGAGCTCGGGGGAAATGGAGGACTAGGAGGGATAGCGGAACGGAGGCAATTAGCATGGCAAAAGGGGCTCCAGCTAGTTATGGAGCCAGCGGACCAATCAATTTGTGTGTTATGTTTTTTCAACCAGGGTAACCCTACCACGACACGGGAAGAGGGTGAGGGAATTACGTACAGTTCTATTTGCTCATGACGGTTACCGGAGATCGTGAGGGAAATGGCTTTGGTGCAGAGGGTTACCCTGGCTAAATGCCGGCCGTCTAACGCCAACACACAAACGTATCCAGCCAGCGCAGCATACCTTCAAAGTGGATTCTTTTCTTTTCCAAGGGGGACGAGGACTGGGCAGACCGGCTCTCTGGTGAGGCTTCGCTGGTTGGGGAGCGCCGCCGCTGGGGCAAGTCCGGACACCCGGCCCGGAGGTGTTCCCCCTGGCCGCAATAAAAACATTGCCCCAGGCGGTTGCAGCGTTGTCGCGAACGACAGTCGGGTCCGACCCAGCTGCATGGGCTCCTCTGCACTGGGTCGTAGACATGTAGTCTCCTCTGGGTGAGCATCGACGTACTCCGTCACTCTGGCGGGGTGCTGGGAAAAGCTGGCGGTAGAAGCGAACCACCGTGGTTTCCGCTCCTCCGCCTTTTCCCTCCGTCTCTCCCTGAGTCGGTTGTCCAATCGGGTAGCTAACTGGATGAGCTCCTCTAGCGAGCCCGTTTCGTCTCGAGCTGCTAGTTCGTCCCGGAGCTCATCCGACAACGCCTTCAGGTAGATGCCCAGTAGAGCTAGCTGATCCCAGTCGCACTCTGTGGCTAGAATGCGGAAGTCTAGTGCGTACTGGGAGACAGAGTCCGTGCCCTGGCAGAGCAACAAGAGCTGGCTCGCTGCCTCCTTTCCCTGGACCGGCTGATCGAAAACCCTCCGCATCTCTGCTGCGAACTCTCAGTAATCCTGACACAGAGAGGGCTCGCGTAGCGCGAGGGTCAGTGTCCACGAGGCAGCTTTGCCAGCACAAAGACTCATGACAAATGCCACCTTTGATTTGTCGGTGGCGTAGGTACCCGGCTGCTGGCTAAAAACCAGGACACACTGGTGCAGGAACTCCGCGCATGCCCCTAGGTCCCCTGTGTACCTGGCTGGGGTCGGGATGTACGGTTCTTGGGGTGAGGCAGTAAACGGTCTCGGAGGTTCAGCCGGTGGCGAGGGAGCAGATGAGGTGGCGGCTGGCGGAGCAGACAGGACACCAGAGGTCGAGAGGCTGGTGAGTTGTGATGTGACGCGACCACTCGGAATCCTGCTGTCCATCAATGGGATGGCCAGTTCCACAACCTTGATCATTACAGGATTCGATATCTTGCTCTCCACGTGTCTCAGCATGCTGTTGCACCACCCGCCTGGGTTCACATGCCTGGTGAACGCCATCAGCACGGACTGCTCTATCTCCTGGCACATTTCCTGCATGGAGATGAACATGTGTCTGCCCAAGTCTTGGAGGGTTTTGTTCCAACAGCTCATCAGCTCTCCGTTGCCCTTCATGTGTCATGGAAATTCTCTGAAGAAGATAACACTCTGGACACATAAAAAATGCTAGAAAGGGTTAAAGTATTAGAGTATATTGTAATTACAATAGGAGATCAACAATACCTCAGCACATGTAGTGGAAAGGAGGATCTCAAACTCACAACGGCGAAACATTCATTCTTTATAGCATCTTTAAAGGTCATGGTCTTTCATACTATTGGCTAGTTTTCCCAAAGTTAAAAACATTCTTGTCCACTTGGCAAAATCCCAATCTGTGATGACCATAAATGTTCACACAGTTGTCCAACCTACATATGCATATGTAAGTAAGAACAGTGGGCCTCATGCTGGGGCGCCAGTCAAATATGTAGCGTCTTCCTTTATTGGTAACTCTGAGACACTGGTGTCACCTAAATCACAGAAAGGAGAAAGTGATACCCTCAACAGAAACACTATTTTTGTGACTAAAAGTAACTCAGTAAGCAAGTTGAACAACTGACCATTATGAATTAATGATCAACTAATAACTTTACTTCCACATTCCCTCCTTTTGATCATTCATTCAACTAATGACATGCAAACTTCTTTCCTATGTTAACCCATTAAATACAGAAAAAAAACCCAAGGTATAAATGTGAAGAAAGAACCCAAAATTCACTCAAAAATCAAATACTAATTAATACATGCCAAAACTCAAACACAAACACTCCAAATGGTTTTAAAAAGCTGAGAATCAGATGAGATGTTCTTCAACCCATGTACTATGCGTACAGTAGAGAGTCATCACTATGGAGAGGTTTCTAGCACTTTCGATGCATAGTGATATGGTTTCCATTTTCTTCCATCCATCATCGATCAAGAATTTCCAGAACCTTTCGACAAATGCTTACACATCTTTTTCCAAATATATTTGCAGTCATTGGAGATAATCCTCACTATCAATATCCTCATATTTACTCTTTGCATTCACCTTAGACTGTATTGCTACACCTGTCAAAGAGGAAGTAACAAACTTATGAATCATAGCCTTGATACAACTTAGGAAACACATAACAATCAAAAAGAAAAACAGGATAGTTCCAAAGATAGGTAAGATTAATTGAACTATACCAGCTCCCCATGATCCAAAAATACCACTCAACCAACTATGTATAGATCCTATATTCCCATGCTTGGGCTGCAAAGCAGACCGGAAATGGTCCAAAGCAGAAATAACATCTGTCAAATTATCTTTGACATCTGGAATCAAAGTCATACATGAACCACCAGTAAAATTCAAAGTTCACTTGAGTTCACTTTGGAGTTGGTCCTTGCGGGCCATTTTCTCGATGTATTCCTGGAGGTTCGCCGTTTCCTCCTGGACAGTAGTTCTGACACTTACTAGTCCTCGGCCCCCCTCCTTTCGCTTTGTGTACAGCCTCAGGACGCTGGGCTTAGGGTGAAACCCACCATGCATGGTAAGGAGCTTCCTTGTCTTGATATCAGTGGCTTGTATCTCTTCCAGTGGCCAGGATATTATCCCAGCCGGGTATCTGATCACTGGCATGGCATAGGTGTTAATGGCTTGGATCTTATTTTTGACATTCAGCTTACTTTTCAGGACCTGCCTTACCCTCTGGAGGTATTTGGCTGTGGCTGACCTTCGAGCTGCCTCCTCATGATTACCATTTGCCTGTGGGATCCCCAGGTATTTGCAGCTGTCCTGCACACGTGTCAGGTGTTAGGGAACCAGGGCACCCTGATGGTAAGTTGGAACACTGGAACAAGACATTCATGAAGCAGGACAGAGAACATGGTACTGCTGGAGAGTTACTATGGGAGTAACCCCAGCGAGAGAGGGTATATTCAGAGGATGTGGGAGACGTGGTTGCTGCGTAACCCCACATCCTCACTGACTTAGCTCAGTGCTCGAACATCCGCAAGAGGAAGTTGCTATTGGAACTAGAGATTGAGGAGGTACAGTGGTGTACCTCAGAATCATGAGAGAGAATCATGAAGTCCTGGAGGAACTCAATTACCTCCTCCTTGCCAAGGCTAAACAACAAAGTACCAGACCAGTCTCTACTGGAGGATGTAAACACAGCACTTCTAACTCCCTACCATCACTGAGACCAATCAGCTGATGTAAGCAGCGGCAACAGTAACACTAGAGATGCTTGCCTGGCTGTACAACATCAATAGGACCCTAATCGAGTTCATCCAGAACTCGATGAGGCTGTGGAACACGACTCTGGAGGCCAACTCAAAACCAATTGCACAGGTGAGCATCAGATGCGGCATATACCAAGAAGATGCTCTGTCCCCCCTGCTGTTCTGCATAGGCCTAAACCCCCTCAGCCAGATCATCTCAAAGAGTGGCTATGGATACCAGTTCCGAAGTGGAACAATCATCAGCCACCTCCTCTACATGGATGACATCAAGGTGTATGCAGAGAATGAGCGTGACATTGATTCCCTGATTCACCTCACTCGGATCTACAGCAAAGACATCAGGATGTCATTCGGACTACATAAATGTGGGCGGATGATATCTAGAAGAGGAAAGGTGATCACAACCGAGGGGGTTGACCTACCTGAAGGGAACATTGCAGGACAGCTACAAATACCAAATACAGGCAAATGGTAATCATCAGGAGGCAGCTCGAAGGTCAGCCACAGCCAAATACGTCCAGAGGGTAAGGCAGGTCCTGAAAAGTCAGCTGAATGGCAAAAATAAGATCCAAGCCATTAACACCTATGCCATGCCAGTGATCAGATACCCGGCTGGGATAATATCCTGGCCACTGGAAGAGATACAAGCCACTGATATCAAGAAAAGGAAGCTCCTTACCATGCATGGTGGGTTTCACACTAAGTCCAGTGTCCTGAGGCTGTACACAAAGCGAAAGGAGGGGGGCCGAGGACTAGTAAGTGTCAGAACTACTGTCCAGGAGGAAACAGCGAACCTCCAGGAATACATCGAGAAAATGGCCCCCAAGGACCAACTCTTCAGTGAATGCCTGAGGCAACAAAAAGCACAGAAGGGATGAGGAACCACCGGGCCCATCATGGAAGGACAAGCCCTTGCATGGCATGTACCACCAACAAATTGAAGAAGTGGCTGGAAAAGGCTGGACTGAAAGACAGAGGCACTAATCATGGCAGCACAGGAACAGGCCCTAAACACCAAACACCAAAACAAACAGGCCAAGATCCTGTGGGACTTTCAGATCCAGACTGACAAGATGGTGATGGCCAATCAGCCTGACATAGTGGTGGTGGATAAACATCGGAAGACAGTGGTAGTGATAGATGTAGCAATCCCCAGCGATAGCAACATCAGAAAGAAAGAACATGAGAAGCTCGAGAAATACCAAGGGCTGAAAGAGGAGATAGAGAAAATGTGGGGTGTGAAGGCAACAGTGGTACCAATAGTGATCGGGGCACTAGGGGCGGTGACCCCCAAGCTGGAAGGATGGCTCCAACAGATACCAGGAACAACATCGGAGATCTCTGTCCAAAAGAGCGCAATGCTAGGAACAGCTAAGATCCTGCGCAGAACCCTCAGACTCCCACGCCTCTGGTAGAGGACCCGAGTCTGAAGGAGACACCGCCCAGGTGGGCGAGAGGGAGATTTTTTTTTTATATATATATATTAGTGCTGTTAGTCGATTAAAGAAATTAATCGAATTAATTACAGGATTTTGTAATTAATTAATTGAATTAATCGCATTTCAATGTCATATCTGCTAAAGGTCTCCTGATAAAGAATTTGAATTCTAGGATATTAAAAAAATGTAGTGCATGACTAATAAATTGAATACAGTAAGAAGAGAAGATTTGAAATCCAATTTTATTATTGGTGAACTGTGCTTCATAAATGAAATCCAAAAGTAAAGGTCAAGCACATCCGCAAACCAGTGCATTATTCAAAAATGTAAAACCAATACAGCAATACAGTTAGATAAATAAAATAAAGCTGTCTTCAAAAAATTAAAAACTCCTGTAGAAGACCTTTTTGCAAAAACTACAAATCACAGCATTTTTATTTATCATCCCATTTCTGTTCTTTTTGTAAATAAACTTGCCTTTCAGTGGCCCAACTGAAGACGCACTTGCCTCATCCTCCTTGGATGTCCATGTCTGTTATAGTTGCCCACTACCTTGTTTATTTGCCGGTGCAGGTGACGTAGCATGGCTGAGAAGACTACGGGTCCTTCAATGGGCCAAAATTCAAATGCGCAAGCATTGGCTCACCACTGTTGATACCCATAATTAATTGCGTTAATTTTTTTATTAATTAATTAACGCGTTAAAATGACAGCACTAATATATATATTATATCTCTTTTCCTTTTATCTATTTTTATTTTTTAAATTTTATGTACTTAAGATATCACAAACCCATGACTCAATAGTCAACTAAGCAGTCAACTAAGACATCTGTCTGAGGTGTTATGATGTCTTGTTTCACACACACATCCTCAAGTGCATTCCATGAAGTATATTAGTTCCACCCCTACTCTAGTAACCCAAGTCAGAGGTCTCAGAATCAGTCAGAATCTTCAAAGAGGGAACTTCACAGACAAGCAACTATAGAGCAACCTCTCTAAAATAAGGTACAACTCTCCAAGACAAATATTCACAAGTACTTTCATTAATTCTCACCAGTGATACACAGACCTATC
>JAFBJZ010000919.1:0-122058 GCA_016785225.1 Psettodes erumei
AACAACAGCAACCAGTCTATCACAAACAAACTGGAACAGCCTAAGACATAATTAAATTCCTTACATAAGTATGACCTAGTCAAATGAAACATGGACAACTAAACAAAGGAAAAACTCAAACTCAAAATTTGCTACTATGATACTATATGGACAACAGATAACAAAGATATAATATTAGACAAGGCAAGTGTATTTGTATAGCACTAATCATACATAGGGGAACTCAAAGTGCTTTACAGGAACAGGCATTAATCTACATAAAGAAAATCATAGAAAAATGCAAGACAATAATACGAGAGACATTAAAATCAACATTGCAAACATTACCACATTATATCACAACCAAACTGCAGCAACATTAACTGCTAAAAACATGACAGAGCAAGTTCTGCTGAACTCACATTCAATTCATTTCATCATGCTGAAGCACAGTTTAACTACTAAAAACACACAAGCACATTAACGTAACTAACATTCATCCTAAACATTCACCTTACAACAAAACATATTAAAAATCAAACTTACCGTTAATCAGTAGTAGATCCTCGTAGAAAGGTGAAATTTGTATGAAATGTAGTGTAATGTAAGTGTGTGTAAGTGAGTAATGTGATAAAGTGTATGAAATGTTGCAGTGAATGCAATGTAAAATGTAATAATGCTAAACGCTGAAATGCTAGGAAACCTTGACTCTCAAGCTCTGAATGGCAAATATGCACAACCAGATAGCAAAAGGCAAAGCAACCTGAGCACTTGATCTACAGGAATTTACAGTGCCTGAACCAAACCTTCAACCAATCACAACACAACAAAATAAGACCGCCTACTGAAATCTTCCAATCAGAGCGCAGTTAGGTATTGTCAATGGGAGGATTTATCAGCTGACAAGAATGTTGGTAAAAAGCATTTTATCTAAATAGAAAAACATTTTTACTGATGCTATTAAAATATTTTAACCTGTTTAAATGAAATTAGTATTATATGCTGTGTTTCTTCATCTAAAGTACTCTGTGGTTAAGTGACTAAAATAGGCAATCGTGACAAACATTACACATGGAAAACATTTGGAAAACATTTTGATTTGAAATCACTAACTATTACAGTCATTTTCCTACACTATCCTAAATCGAGAATAGATCATAAATTTTAAAAAATATTGATATACCTTAGCAACACTTTATAACTGGGACTTTCACAGCCAGGATTTCAACATTTTACCAAGCACCACTGAAGTCATCTCTTCTAGATCCACAATTTATCTGGTAAGTAAAAGGTTTGATTTTGTTTTCACCAGTACCCTCTTACAGTGTATTTAGAAAAAAAAAAATTCAACAACATATATATGTATTGTTCATGGTTAAGATTTATCAAATTAAATGTACTATTTGTTGATAAATCATTTCTTGTATCTTCTGTGTGGTGAACTCATTTTGCACTTCTTTAAATGTTTTTTAGATAATGGCAAACAGCTCCCCCTCCAAGATTCCTACAATTAATGATCCCCAGGTTCATGAAATCCAACAAGCCTTCCAACTTTTAAGTGTAAGTATTATTTGTGTTTTGCTGATGTTGTAAATACTTTATTCATGTGATTCTAGACAACTGAGGCAAAAAAGATCTAATATTTAAATGAAAACAGTCATTTGGGTCACATTGAGCCATTTTTGGAAGATATGACATTTAAGAAAATTAAATTTAATACATTTTATATTGTAATATTACTGAATTCCTATACATATATTGGTTGCATGATTCATAACTACACTGGTTGTTTGGTGTTTACAGTATGCATGTCGTGATGAAGAAGTAAACAGGCAGCAATTATACCAGCGTACTTTGCAGACTGCCATGAGAACCATGCAACTACTGACTCAACAAGTAAGGCTGAGGTGGGCAGAGGAGCAGAAAACCAAGCTCCTCAAGAAACAGCTTACAAAAGAGCAACAAATAGTGCAAGAAATATTAGTAAAGGTGGAGGTCCTTGAGGCCTCTGCTGTCTTCGCTCAAGATGGTATGTTATTGTAAAAATATTTAATTGCTAATTTCATCTCTTTGTCTAATCCATGACGAACTGTTGTTATAAAATAATCCTCAATCTAACTTTAAGACTGGTTTGTTATTATACTAAGTTAAATAGAAATAGTTAAATCACTTAATAAAATATAAGATCTATCTATTTTTGCAGATGTCACTAATGCAGCTGTCCAAACAGAAGAGGATCAAGACTGATTCTATTTTTCTTTTTGGATTTTCCTTTTGTGTATTTAGATGTACAGTTTTATACAGGACAAGTGATATTGTTTGAGTTTTTTGTACTTATCTTCTTGTATATAGTTAATAGACAATTTGTATTAAACATTTTTTTCAAACTTATACTATTCATGTGTCTTCATTTCATATCATGATCACAAGTGACTCCAACAGCTCCAAAAACTATGTTTCGAGGTGAGCCTTGTTTTGCTATCCAGCAGTTTAAACTACTGATGTTCAAAAGTAACCTGATTTGACTCCATTAAATCTAACTAATCTCATGACAAAAAAATTAAGCACCACATAGCAAGTCAAACAATTTACACAGCACCTATTCCGGCAAGCCTAATTTTAATCATTTGACACTAACTACACTCAATATATCTGAATGGGAAACCACACACTGACAATCATTGATCAACTTGATGTTTATACACATCTCAACAAACAGAAAATATACCTGGACACAAGGTAGTGATAAAAACCAAGTTCAATGCCTGCATGTCACCATTACATGTTTTAACTTCCTTCTCCCTCTAAATCATCCATTGTATAAAATTGTTTTCTCTAAGTATAACACCTAATAGTCTTCCCCTCACACATCTACATAATCACATTCAATAAAAATGACAGTGCCACCTATTGGCAACATGAAATGAAATATTTTGTACTTTGATGTTGACACACTGCAGCTCGATCATACGCAGCTGAAATTTACTTTGGTGAGCATCGAGACATTGTAGATGCTCAATTCTGAAGATGGCGCACTCCCGCCTAATGGCATCCCCATGGCAGCGCACAGAAGTTGGATAATTTATAACCATTTTCAAAAACATTAAATAAAACTGAAAAAATTCACACAGAAATTTTGATATGTGCATGCTGAGATGACATCCTTATCATACATTGAAGATTTGATGACGATCGGAGCATGTACACTGAAGTTATGGCAGCTTCCTTTTCTGGCGAAACATCAAAATTCGCTGTGGTGCCACGCCCATGTCGTTTGTGAGCCATAAAAGCTTTTGATAACTTTTGATCACTAAGACATCAAGAGTCAGCACACCAAGTTTGAAGCCGATATGAGGAAATCTCTAGAAGGAGTTCATTCAAATATAACACATGCGAATACCAAAAGAAACGCCAAATTTTCATATTCAAATCAAAATGGCTGACTTCCTGTAAGGTTTGAGTCATGGCCACATGAGACTTTTTTGAAGTTTGTGACATCTTCCACACATCTAGTGAATTTCATTCACCTCGGTCAAAATAACCTCAATGGGGAGGGGTTTTTGAAAATTTCTTCCTGTCTCCAATAGGTGGCGCTATTACAATATGACCATATAGTCCCACAGATCTCTTCAGGCCACCACTCTGATTGAACGTGTGTAGTTTGAGACACATCGGACATGGTATGTGGAAATTAGAGCACTTTGATGGTGATGGCGAAGGATCCAAATTTTCCGCGCCGCCATGATGCGGGAACACACCATCTTCTGAATCCAGCATCTGCCATGTCTCAAGGCTTACCACAGTAAAAGTTAGCTTCATCGGATTTAGATACTTGATGTTGAACATCAAAGTACAAAACATGTGATTTCCTGTAGCCAATAGGTGGCGCTGTCACTTTTATGGAATATGATTATGCAGATGTCTCAAGGAGTGGATTATTATCATACATGCGAAGTTTGGCTGAGATCAGAACAAGTACACTGAAGTTATGGCAGTTTCGTGCTTTCTGACAAAACATCAAAATTCGCCGTGCTGCCACACCAATTTCGTGCGCGGGCCATAAAAGCTTTTGATAACTTTTGATCACCAAGGCCTCGAGAGTCAGCACACCAAGTATGAAGTCGATACGACGAAATCCCTAGGAGGAGTTCGTTCAAATATAACATGTGCGAATGCCGAAAAATAGTCAAATTTTCATATTCAAATCAAAATGGCCGACTTCCTGTTGGGTTTGAGTCATGGCCGCAAGAGACTTTTTCGAAGGTCGTGGCACATTTCACACACCAACTGAATTTCATCCGTCTCGGTCAAAATAACCTCAATGGGGAGGGGTTTTTGAAAATTTCTTCCTGTCGCCAATAGGTGGCGCTATTAAAGTATGACCATATACTCCCACATATCTCTTCAGGCCGCCACTGTGATTGTACGTGTGTAATTTGAGGCACATCGGCCAGGGTATGTGCAAATTAGATCACTTTGATGGTGATGGCGAAGGATCCACATTCGCCGCGCCGCCACTGGGCTGCCATGGGGCCGGAGCACGCCATCTTCTGAATCCAGCATCTACCATGTCTCAAGGCTTACCACAGTAAAATTTAGCTTCATCGATTTAGATACTTGATGTTGAACATCAAAGTACAAAACATGTGATTTCTGTCGCCAATAGGTGGCGCTGTCACTTTTATGGAATATGATTATGCAGATGTCTCAAGGAGTGGATTATTATCATACATGTGAAGTTTGGCTGAGATCGGAGCAAGTACACTGAAGTTATGGCAGTTTCTTGCTTTCTGGTGAAACATCAAAATTCGCCGCTACCACCACGCCCATTTCGTTCACGCACCATTAAAGCTTTTGATAACTTTTGATCACCAAAGCCTCGAGAGTCAGTACACCAAGTTTGAAGTCGATACAACGAAATCCCTAGGAGGAGTTCGTTCAAATACAACACGTGCGAATGGCCAAAACGGCCAAAATTTGCATATTCAAATCAAAATGGCCGACTTCCTGTTGGGTTTGAGTCATGGCCGCAAGAGACTTTTTCGAAGGTCTTGTCATTCTCTACGCACCCACCAAATTTCATCTGTCTCGGTCGAAATAACCCCAATGGGGAGGGGTATTTGAAAATTTCCAGGGGGCGCCACCGAGCCATTTTGCTCCGCCCATTTTTGAGACCCTTAAAATACGCAATTTTTCGCCGGACCTGACGCGTGTGCAAAATTTGGTGAGTTTTTGAGCATGTTCAGGCCTCGAAAAATGCGCTAGAAAAGTCGTGAAAAGAATAATAATAATAATAATAATAATAATAATAATAATAAAAAGAAAAATAATAATAATCCCTTGAAATACAATAGGGCCTTCACACTGAAGGTGCTCGGGCCCTAATTAAAACTGCAAGCAGTGATAACGGGCCCTCGCACCCCTGCGCCAACTCGGGGGACCCGGCTGACGCTGAATTTCCCGAATTTCCCCGAAAACCCCGATGGGGAGGCGTTTTTGAACATTTCCTCCTGTCGCCAATAGGTGGCGCTACAACAATGCGACAACATAGTCCCTCAGGTCTCTTCAGGACGCCGCCCCAATTGTACGTGTGTAATTTGAAGCAGATCGGATGAGGCATTTGAGACTTACAACGCTTTAGATGGCAATGGCGAGGAATCCAATTTCGCTGACCCGCCACCGGAAGCCCAGGAGGCGGGAGAATGTCATCTTCAGAACTGAGCATCTACCATGTCTCCAGGCTTACCACAGTAAAATTCAGCTTCATCGGATTAAGATACTTGATGTTGAACGTCAAAGTACAAAACATGTGATTTCCTGTTGCCAATAGGTGGCGCTGTCACTTTTATGGAATATGAACATGCAGATGTCTCAGGGAGGGGATTATTATCATCCATGTGAAGATTGGCTGAGATCGGAGCACGTACACTGAAGTTATGGCAGTTTCGTGCTTTCTGGCGAAACATCAAAACTCGCCGCGCCGCCACGCCCACATTTTTTGCGAGCCATAAAAACCTTTAACAACTTTTGATCACCAAGGCCTGGAGAGTCAGCACACCAAGTTTGAAGCTGATACATTGAAATCTCTACGAGGAGTTCATTCAAATATAACACGTGCAAACGGTGAAAAATACACCAAATTTTTACATGCAAATCAAAATGGGTGACTTCCTGTAAGGTTTGAGTCATGGCCCAAGAGACTTTTTCGAAGATCGTGGGACTTTCCACACACCTACCGAATTTCATCCGCCCAGTTTAAAATAACCTCAATGGGGAGGGGTTTTTGAATTTTTTTCCTGCCGCCAATAGGTGGCGCTATGACAATAGGACCATATAGTCCCATAGATCTCTTCAGGCCAGTGCTCTGATTATACGTGTGTAATTTGAGGCAGATCGGACAAGGTATGTGCAAATTAGAGCACTTTGATGGTGATGGCGAAGGATCCACATTCGCCGCGCCGCCACTGGGCTGCCATGGGGCGGGAGCACGCCATCTTCTGAATCCAGCATCTACCATGTCTCAAGGCTTACCACAGTAAAATTTAGCTTCATCGGATTTAGATACTTGATGTTGAACATCAAAGTACACAACATGTGATTTCCTTTCGCCAATAGGTGGCGCTGTCACTTTTATGGAATATGATTATGCAGATGTCTCAAGGAGTGGATTTTTATCATACATGTGAAGTTTGGCTGAGATCGGAACAAGTACACTGAAGTTATGGCAGTTTCATGCTTTCTGACAAAACATCAAAATTCGCCGTGCCGCCACACCCATTTCGTGCGCGGGCCAAAAAAGCTTATGATAACTTTTGATCACCAAGGCCTCGAGAGTCAGCACACCAAGTATGAAGTCGATACGACGAAATCCCTAGGAGGAGTTCGTTCAAATATAACATGTGCGAATGGCGAAAAATACGTCAAATTTTCATATTCAAATCAAAATGGCTGACTTCCTGTGAGGTTTGAGTCATGGCTGCAAGAGACTTTTTTGAAGGTCGTGGCACGTTTCACACACCGACTGAATTTCATCCGCCTCGGTCAAAATAACCTCAATAGGGAGGGGTTTTTGAAAATTTCTTCCTGTCGCCAATAGGTGGCGCTATTAAAGTATGACCATATACTCCCACATATCTCTTCAGGCTGCCACTGTGATTGTACGTGTGTAATTTGAGGCACATCGGCCAGGGTATGTGCAAATTAGACCACTTTGATGGTGATGGCGAAGGATCCACATTCGCCGCGCCGCCACTGGGCTGCCATGAGGCGGGAGCACGCCATCTTCTGAATCCAGCATCTACCATGTCTCAAGGCTTACCACAGTAAAATTTAGCTTCATCGGATTTAGATACTTGATGTTGAACATCAAAGTACAAAACATGTGATTTCCTGTCGCCAATAGGTGGCACTGTCACTTTTATGGAATATGATTATGCAGATGTCTCAAGGAGTGGATTATTATCATACATGTGAAGTTTGGCTGAGATCGGAGCACGTACACTGAAGTTATGGCAGTTTTGTGCTTTCTGGCGAAACATCAAAATTTGCCGCGCCACCACGCCCATTTCGTTCACGTACCATTAAAGCTTTTGATAACTTTTGATCACCAAAGCCTCGAGAGTCAGTACACCAAGTTTGAAGTCGATACAAGGCCAGCATAACGGTCACCAATTGTTCTTTACCTCACAGGGGGTACCATTTGTTGGAGCACCCTTTGTTGAGTTTGCCTACTAAGGGCACTAATTATTGGTGTTTGGCTATCTGAAATAATTAATAATTATTAGAATAATAATTATTAAATAATTGGATCTAATACATTAGATCACCTCAGGGCACCACCCTTTTGACAAGGGAAAGATAGCCAATTTATTAAATCAATCTCATAAATAGTACTAAATTGTCAATTTGGAACTCTGATTAATAATTAATTTAATAACTAGAACCAAAATTACCAGATTAACAACTAGTTTAGGTAGAAGGAATTTGGAGTTCTTGACCATGTAGAGGTTGGCGGAATTCACTCTTGTGCAACATTAAACAGACAGCAGGTATGTTTAATACTCATTTATTAACAAGAATAAAAGAAAAGGAAACATACAATCTATCTACAGTGTACTTTCTACAGGTGTGTGTGTGTGTGTGTGTGTGTGTGTGTGTCTGGGTGTGTCAAAATGGCTGCTGAGGCCTGGAGGCCCTGAACAAAGAAGATCTGTGGAGGCACTCAGACCATGTGCTGGGTGAGTGTGTGTGTGTGTGTGTGTGTGTGTGTGTGTTTCATGAGGTGCCAGGTTAGAGGAAGGATGGTTAGTTAGCATGCAAGCATAACCTAACTAACATCTACTTAACAATGTGGCAGAGCCAACTATACAATAACCTGTCTACCAAACTGATCACAACACTCAGTAAACACAAATACATCAAATCACAGTTCTTGATTTATCTTAGCTTAGCTTATTTTAGCTTGACTAGGCCCAGATGGTTTTACCAGTTCTGGTGTGAGAGACACTCTCTCTGGTGTGTTGCTCCTTAGGCTGGTGGCTCCTGATGGAAGGGCCAAGCTGAGAGAGTGGGAATTCCAATGTTGGAAGGCAGTCTTTGCTGTGTGGTCCTGATGGCAGACGCTGGAGGGAAACTGGCCGCTCCTTTGACGTAGTTGGTTAGCAGCTCGGTGCTAACTCGCTGTGTGGCTCCTGTTGTATGGAGGATTAGCTTACAAACCTTGTGTTTGTTGGCTAATGGAGTTTGTTTGCCGGACCTTGCCATTTCTCAGCAGGCTCTCGCGTTGCTGCTGTGAGGAAAGACCTGAGGATCTGCTTTGGTCAGCAGGCTACCTCAGACGGCCAGCTGCAGCTGCACAGCTGGGGGTCCCTGGAGAGTGGCTCCAGGGTGGAGTTGGAAGAGGAGTAGTTGCAAGAGAAGAGAGCGAATAAAGGCTGAGCATAGCCTTTATATGACTTGATGACCTCAGAGGTCACATGCCACAGTCATCCAGTGGTGGCTGCTGGATCGGATTTCACACCTGGAGGATTGTGGGACTTTAAGGTTCCGGTGCTTTCCTTTGTCTCCAAGACAAAGTAAGCCATGTGATCTAACTTGGTTATGCGTGGTGAGCCTCCATTACTCACCACCAGGTTCAGGTCCCAACAATAATAATAGTCTTTCGAATTACGCACTGAAGGTGCTCGGGCCCTAATAACAACCCCTTGAAATACAATAGGGCCTTTGCACTGAAGGTGCTCAGGCCCTAATAATAATAATAATAATATAATAGTCTTTCGAATTACAATAGTGCCTTCGCACTGAAGGTGCTCGGGCCCTAAATAGAACTCTATGTCAAATCCCTATTTGGACTTAAAATAAGCAAAGCGGTGAAGACAGTGGAAGTATGTGAATCTCTTGGAATTTTTATAAAGATCTCAAGCATAATACCTCTGCTTTGCATACCTTTAGTTTGGTTTGTCATTTTTGTTTGATGTTTGTTCTGTTAATGCTTGGAGACAGTTCTTTTCAGTTAATAAAGCCACACAGCAAAACATCGGATACAAATAACTGTTCTGACTGAAGAACTTCAAATGACCTTCAGTCAGAAGAAGACCATAAAGCAAGAAAAAGATTGGAAAAGCATACAGTTTTGAAATCTTTAAAGACAAAATTGTAGTTCAGGCAAACTTTCTTCTTTCACTTCTCAGATCCTCTGAAAAGGCTTCGTAGTGACTGTCTGTCCCATGGTAAATCACTTGTAATGTTATCTGATGAGGTGCAATTGCAGAATGTAAAGGTGCAGAAAAAGTGAAATATGAAGGGGGTTTTAATAAATATTGGCAGATGTATTTCACTTCAGTCCTTTTAATTCTTCCTTCCAGCTCATACCTTCACCTTCATTCACACAGACTCCCATTGAAGATTATGACTGGCTGTGAATGCACTGCATTTATTGATACAGCACTTTATAGTCTTGACAAGATAAGTTCAAGCACTCAAAGCTATTTACATGACAGGTCAAATTCGCATACACATAAAATACAGGGCCTCTATACATATAGTGCTCTTTTTCTTTCTATCACACACAATTTAGGGTTCAGTATCTTGCCCAAAGACACTTTGGCACATAGACTGGAGGAGGCAGGAATCAAACCACTGACCTTCCAGTTAGTGAACAACACTACATCCTGACCATCATATTCTAATATCAATACATTCACAAAGTGGGGTATACATAAGTAATCTGTCCATGGAAATGTCACAAAATCTTTGTTTTCTACATCATTGACAAACATGAAAACAATGATGAACTGAAACTGCTTTCATGGGACTAACTTCACAGAGACTTAAAGGAGTCAAAATTATGCAGTGCTCTTTTTTGCTATAACAAAGCAGATAACACAGTGTGTGGATTTGGTGATGACAGTCTCTTCATTTTACTCACTGTAGTTCATAAAACCATCAGAATCATCACTTATTTGATGTTATTCATATATGTCAAGCTCCTGCCTGAACAGTTCAGCTAGACTGTTAGGACAATACACAAACTAATGCACGTATCCTATGAAAGTTTGTGGTTCAATTTTTGAACAAGTGGAACCTGTGCTACAACTCTCAGGGCCCTGCTTGACAGCATCAGTGACCTGGGAGGAACGCTATGTTGGAATAAAGTGTAATAAGTCTAACATGATGCACGACAGCAGGCAGTGCAGCTGAAACCACTTTGTGAGTGTTGTAGCAGTGGCCTTTCTCACTGTTTGCAGCTGCCAAAGTGGAACCCCATGATGCTGCAGATACTTCATCTTGCTGCATATTCAAACAGTTCAGTGTGGAGTCACCATTCTGCAGCTGCTGCTTGGGTCAGGGTGAAGGTCTCCAGAATGAAGGCCCTGCAGATAGGGCAGTGATGGAAGTGCGGCATGCAGCTGTCGCACACGCAAGCGTGTCTGCAGGGCAGCAGCACCCTGTTCACTGCCGCGTTCTGACACACCACACAGTCTATGCCCGTCCCCGCTGACCACACCTCGTCCTCCTCCATCACTGCACACTGCTCCGCCACACGGGCCTCCTCGCTGGGTTCGCCGGATGTGGTGCTCTGCTCTGGGTCAAGAGAGCCAGGCACCCCCCTGCTGTCAGCAGACATGAACAGAGGCTGTGGAAGACAGGAAGCATGATATTCTCACAGCGGATTGTCATGACACATCATATTAGCTGCTCACAGGCATACAACTCAAACATAACAAATGGTCAGAAAGTTTGCATTGTAATATCAGACGGGCAGAGTCTAAGGAAGAGATGTCCAGGTGTACTGTGGGAAATGTAGGATGCAGTGTTATTGGAGCCTGACCCATACAAGGGACTTCGGGATACCCAGGTCTCTTCTGCACATAATTTGACCATTCTGTTTAAAATCACTGGAATCATTCTGTTTAAGTCAATGTTAGCAAACTTCTGTTTGACATTATTTATACTTGTGTGTATACGTGTGATTATTCTGAACCTGCTTCTGTGTGGTCCTTTAAAGCTACAACCCCTGACTAGTGAGTTGCCCCACTCTGTGTGATTAAACAAAACATGGAGCACCTGACCGTGTGACTTTGAGAGAAAAGCAGGAAAAAACCTGGTTTGAACCAAAATGTGGCGCACCTTTAACTCATACATGTTCCCCTGTGAGGTGAGGAGGTACTGAAAGAGAAGCCGTGCAGAAAGGCTGTATCTGTGATCAGGAACATGAATAACTGTCACACTGGCCACCTGAAAGAGAGGAAAGACAGTATCATGAACTTCCATCAGTTTTTCTGTCAGACAGGTTGCTCTCACATCCTGAGTCACAGAACGCACATGCAGTCACACCTCTTTGGTTCCGTTAACTGACTCAAAAACAAACTGCACACTTCCAAACATGCCTCAGTGTGGGACCGACTCACAATGTTGTACGTGTCTCTGGCTTCCGGCTCTGCCAGCATTAGCACAGCAACGAGGGGGTAGCGTTCCCTTGGCAACGGTCCGAAGTCTGTGATCCCTTGATCAGCAGGAATCTGTGTGTGGTGTTCCTCACTGTCTTCCCTGCTTATGCTGGGAGGGTGGGATCAGGGAGGCAAACCAAGGAGCTACTTTAGGAACAATGTATAGCAAATAACCGGCTGCTGCTGGTACAGTAGTATTGTGCCAGCATTATTAAGAGAACAGCCACCTCAACACACTTCAACACTGTTGCATATTAGACACTTCTTCCCACAGGAAACTGAACAAATGTGAACATGGCACCACCTCAGAATATTTCCAGTGCAGCTACAGTCGAGACAGAGTAGAAAACAAGCCATGTGGTCATCTGCATAACCTGGTTTCTTTGTTAGGCATGTGAAGGATACTGGAATCTCTGGCAGTGCTGGGAGCGGACGTGCAGAGCCTCTTGGAAATGTTGGGGGGTGCTGAGCCTCGTCCTGTGCCGGTGAGCCCACAGCGCTCCCTGCAGGGCGCTGACCTCACAGCCCCAGAAACAGTTCAGGACACAGGGCTCCAGACAGCGAAGCCTCACTGACACACCATCTGCAAGTCACCATGACCCGGGACACATAAGATAAGTGTACTACTTACTGGTAATAATGGATACACACAGATGGGGATGTCTGGGTAGGACTGTATATTCATAGGTGTCCAACTGATTAATTTATGATGAATTATGAATTACACGTATGCTTTCAACTCTCTATTCTGTACTCAGAAATGATGAACTGAGCACTTAGTGTTGCATTGTACTGATACCTGTCTGATACCACACAGGGGACTTTTGTCTTCTACACATTGTACACTGGAATAAGGAGTTCCCTGTCATTCTTTTGTTGGCCCGGACACTTTAAATCCAGGTCAGGTTAGCTCCAGTCTTCCCACTCACTGAGAAGGGTTACATGACAATTTATTAGTCAGACTATTGGCATTAGCTCCACTAAACCTGGACTTTTAAAATGCGTATAAACATCTTAGTCCGGTTGAAATCAACATTCTCATAGCTGAGCTAACACACCCAGATAATGCGGTTGTGATTCAGACCCAGTTCTCACCAGAAAGTTGAACAAAGCTTATAACAGAAGAAGAAGGTGGTAACAACAAGCTAACAGTGGTAACGGTGATGTCATCTAAGTATGATAAGTATGAGGGATAGTGTGAATCTCATTTGAATACAAAGTACAGTTTGCAGCATGTACAAAATGTACAGAGCTGTAAAGTCCTCCATGTTTGTACAGCTTGACATGCTACCAGTTTGCTTCTAGCTAACTTGCTTGTCTATGGTTTGGTCTGATGTAACAGGTCATCCGGGCAGGTCACACTAGATTGCAGATAGTAAACGCAGTAATCATTATACAGGGCATAATGTCAAGAAATCAATTCATTGTTTGAAATGCTTGTAAACTGGTACAAGGACAGTAGTCCAATTAAAGCACATAGTGGATCAACAACCATAGCTCGACTCAGTTATATTCATGATATACACTCACCGGCCACTTTATTAGGTACACCATGCTAGTAACGGGTTGGACCCCCTTTTGCCTTCAGAACTGCCTCAATTCTTCGTGGCATAGATTCAACAAGGTGCTGGAAGCATTCCTCAGAGAGTTTGGTCCATATTGACATGATGGCATCACACAGTTGGCGCAGATTTGTCGGCTGCACATCCATAATGCGAATCTCCCGTTCCACCACATCCCAAAGATGCTCTATTGGATTGAGATCTGGTGACTGTGGAGGCCATTTGAGTACAGTGAACTCATTGTCATGTTCAAGAAACCAGTCTGAGATGATTCCAGCTTTATGACATGGCGCATTATCCTGCTGAAAGTAGCCATCAGAAGTTGGGTACATTGTGGTAATAAAGGGATGGACATGGTCAGCAACAATACTCAGGTAGGCTGTAGCGTTGCAACGATGCTCAATTGGTACCAAGGGGCCCAAAGAGTGCCAAGAAAATATTCCCCACACCATTACACCACCACCACCAGCCTGAACCGTTGATACAAGGCAGGATGGATCCATGCTTTCATGTTGTTGACGCCAAATTCTGACCCTACCATCTGAATGTCGCAGCAGAAATCGAGACTCATCAGACCAGGCAACGTTTTTCCAATCTTCTATTGTCCAATTTCGATGAGCTTGTGCAAATTGTAGCCTCAGTTTCCTGTTCTTAGCTGAAAGGAGTGGCACCCGGCGTGGTCTTCTGCTGCTGTAGCCCATCTGCCTCAAAGTTCGACGTACTGTGCGTACAGAGATGCTCTTCTGCCTACCTTGGTTGTAACGGTGGTTATTTGAGTCGCTGTTGCCTTTCTATCAGCTCGAACCAGTCTGGCCATTCTCCTCTGACCTCTGGAATCAACAAGGCATTTCCGCCCACAGAACTGCCGCTCACTGGATATTTTTTCTTTTTCGGACCATTCTCTGTAAACCCTAGAGATGGTTGTGCGTGAAAATCCCAGTAGATCAGCAGTTTCTGAAATACTCAGACCAGCCCTTCTGGCACCAACAACCATGCCACGTTCAAAGTCACTCAAATCACCTTTCTTCCCCATACTGATGCTCGGTTTGAACTGCAGGAGATTGTCTTGACCATGTCTACATGCCTAAATGCACTGAGTTGCCGCCATGTGATTGGCTGATTAGAAATTAAGTGTTAACGAGCAGTTGGACAGGTGTACCTAATAAAGTGGCCGGTGAGTGTATACTCTTCTCACCAGCGACAGATGCTGCTCCAGGGCCCATCTCCAGGGCAAAGGGATTGGTCACCTGAACCATTTGCTTCTCAGGGGTTGGCAGGACGGACTCTGTCTCATCAGAGCTGCGAAGAATCACTGGGACATCAAAGCCAAACCTGCAGGACAGAGACAGACCAGGCAAAGTGTAAAACAGTCTTGTCCTACAACACTCTTGTCTCTCCATCTTCTAACAGGAGAACATGTGTTGAGATCTGTATCGTTGGTCAACTTTACTCATGTGCCATGGATGGTGGATTAGAAAACACTTCATCAAAACAAACCGTCTGCCCTACACTTACAGTAGGTCCACAGCAACACATCTCTACATGTATTGGTTGGTGTGTTGGGACATTGGATGTGGAACTCTATCACCTTCAACTGTACACTAGAAATATCCCACCTCACTGGGCCAAATGTCATGCAATGTAGTTGGTGTATATTCCTGCACCCTTTCCACGAGGTCCGTTTTACATCACCTTCTGCTTAACGTGTCAACTCGACACGTGATTTCCAAAATCAATCAATAGGAGAGGGTGGCTCCATCCCCTAAGTATCAATACTACACATAGATGTCGTTTGTAGTTTGTTATGGTGTGTGTAGGTGTGCCATGAGACGAAAGTAACAGTGATGGAAGCTGGTGTCAGTGCGAAGAAACGGTAGGGGAGCAGTCTCATTTCCATACATGAAAACAAAGCGTAGAGGAGTAGCTGTCAGCACTGCTAAGCTAATTTGGCTAAACACCACTTACCAGCCGAGCACCATGGCAGCAGTAACAACGAAACACAGAGAAACCACGCTAATGTAAAACAGCGGGGAGTATTCATATAGGGTCACCAGGAAAACCGCTGCCATTTCACATTATTTGTGTCCGAGAGTGTGTCCAGTTTATTTAAAACTCTTCTGGTAAACTCCTTCCATGACGGCCATGACACGGACGCCTCAGCTACACCTACGGTGGCCTGGAAGGTACAACGTCCTCACCTAACGTTTATTTCCAATATTTTCCCATTATTATAGTAGCCGCAAATAACCAGATAATCCCTTAAAACATGTTGATTTTAGTTCTTTTACTGACTAGGAAGGGTCCCAACTGTGCAATAATACGTATGATATACGTATGCTAAACCCCGAAAAGTCAAGACGGCAGACACAGCCAGGGGGAAAGCCATTTACACGATGACCTTCAAAATAAAAGCCAATATAGAGAAATACACTTGAAAGAGGGGTCAGATGGCTGCGTGGGCTGTTTCATTTTCATTCAATATACGATGATACGAAAAGGTAAGAAAGGCTTTCGGAGGGCAAATGTCTTTGAGCAGCCGTGTTCTCGCTGGCGGACGCGGAGTTTATTTTGAATGCTTGAAGAGGAAGTTGATTTGACAGCACGAAGTAGCTGAGATTTCATCTTAGCTGGTACCGTTCATTGATCAGACGAGAATAGTTGTCACAAAAACCGGGACCGGCAGTGTGCTCGGTCGCAGTAGCTTCACGTGTTGTGTGTGTTTAAATCTGTAGCTTTCATGTTCAGGAATATGGTCAGAACAGTTTGGCATCCAGATGTTAGCAGCTGTGAGGGAAGATAATCCGGTGTGTGTGTGTATGTGTGTTTCCATGTACTGAGTCTCAACCTGCGCGCAACATGACGGAGAAAGCGACTGTCCGCCAGCAGAGCTCCGAGAATAACTCTGTCAGCAGCAGTGAGTGGGACATGGCTAATGATGTGTTTGTGTCCGGTTACGATGAAAATTCGCTGGCAGACAGTGGTGCTGCTGCTGCGGGGAACCCGGCGCAGCCCGGCTTGGACGTACACTTGCCCCTGTTATCCCAGGATGGCATGATGCTGGGCCTGACTGGGGAGGAATATTCGGGATCACCGTATCTGGACATCGACCCAAACTACACTGAAAGTGACGGGAACGTCACAACGAAGAAGCGCATACGGTCAAACAGCTCCAGGCACCGCGGGGACATCGTCACGGAGCTGGGACCGGAGGAGGTCCGGTGGTTTTACAAAGAGGACAAGCGGACGTGGAAGCCATTCGTCGGACACGACTCTTTAAAAATCGAGATTGTCTATCGGAGATTCTGCGAGCAGAGTCCTAACAAGGTCAAACGCCCTGCCGATCCCACCGAGGCCGAGGGGAAGGAGGCAGCCAGGTCTGGCGAGATCCGGACGGAAAGCGGGGCCATGGACAGTGGAAGTGTGCGGGCGGAGCCTTCAGTGCAACAGGGCGGAGGACGACAGCGCTCGGTATTAGAGGAGAGGAACGACCCGGAGGACATCAGCATCGGCGTGGAGGCAGTGTGTGTCAGAGGGGGACTCTATGAAGTGGATATCAGAGAGAAGGAATGCTACCCCGTTTACTGGAACCGTGAGCACGGCAATGATTCCCGTCCATAACGATAAGGCTGTTTTATCATTGTTAACTCATTGTGATCAGTTAGGTTAGAACAACCACTGTTCAACCCTCAGCATTACTGGCCCCGTTGTACGTAGAAGTACCGCTCTGTGCTGGACAGACCTGTTACCAGTGCCACTGTCCCTGCTAGGACTATTAGCGACAAACGTTAGTATTACTAGTAAATATTGTTAGTATTGCTATTTCAAGTAAGTATTATTAATATTTCTATTACTACTAAGTATTATAAGTATTACAATTAAAAGTATAGTATTATTCATATTATTATTTCTAGTAAGTATTATTAGTATTGCTATTACAAGCGAGTATTATTAGTTACTAGACTAGTTACTTGTTACTGTTACTGTGAAGTATTAGCTTCAACTGATAATCCTCGCTGTTTCACACTAGATTGCAGATAGTATACAGTAATCATTACATGAAATATACACTTAGATAGATTGTACATCTAGGACCCTGCTACAACTGCAAAGATGTCACTTTGGGCTCTGCTGGATATACTTTTTTAAAATTCGTTTTTATCAATTTGTTTTTTGAGTATTAGTTTAATAAAATGTAAGGAAATATGCATAAGAATTTCATAAAATTAAGATGCTCTTCAGTCACTGTGAAGTCATACAGAGAAAATCCTGAGAATCTTTTTCCATTCTTTGCCTGATAAATGACTTCAACAACTGTCCACATAAAGTAAATCATACATTAATTAAATGCTAAGTCACTGGTGATAAACTTGCGAGTTCTCTCACTCGATCCATCTTTAAATTACAAAATTGACCAAAACACTACACCAATCATTAAAATGGTTGCCAACTGATTTCTTTTTGCTCGAAATGACTCTTTCAGTTCTAAATTAATAGAACTGATTAATTAATTAATAATTAAGAGACTGTTTGTGCCCCCACCCCTCACACACATTGAAATTGCCATAAGCTGCTGAGTCAGATATTTAATGCCTTTTAGCCTTATCAGAGCAGTTCAGTGTCTTAGTAAATGTGGTGGGCATTTCGCTTGCCAATTTTACAGCCAAACTGCCTCGTCAAATACTTTGACAGAGACAGTAGAGTATACATTTCATAACTCCTCCTCCTGTTAAGGATTGCCAAACTAACTTTTGGAGATCTAGTATTTCCTGTATGATAGGGAAACGAATAAACCAAGTTTTGGCCACACCACTTTCAAACCGCATGGTAAACATCATGTGATCTCCCTTAGAGCAAGACCGTATTCCTGTGATGAGGGGTCAGTGGTTCATCGATGGAACGTGGCTTCCTCTGGAGGAGGATGAGAGTGATCTCATTGAGCTGGAGCACCTCGCCCGTTTCCGGGGACAACAGACAAGGGACACCTATGAGGTGGAGGCAGTGACCGTCATGGTAGACAGCAAAGACGGTAAGACGGAGTGTGGAAGAAAGTGTGACAAAGAGGATAATGGTGTGTTGGAGGTTTGGTGTGTTGAGTGTGAATAGAGGCTGCAGCTGCTGTGAAACAGGTAACCACATGTGTTTGGCTGCAACTCTCCCATTCAGAACGAGGCCACAAAGAAGTCAGGTGATGTCATTTTAGCTGACTGTGGCTGAAACAGCAGGAAGCTCACCTGTGTGTGTGTGTGTGTGTGTGTGTGTGTGTGTGTGTGTACACAGTCTATATAAGAACTGTTAAATGGACTTCATTGACACAGACACACACATTCTCACATTCTACACACTCATTGGGAACAGTGAGTTAATTGTGCTGGCCAAAGTGTGTCAGTTGCTGTTAATTAATCACAGTGTGACTGTCTTGCAGCTATCCACAGTCTGAAGCTGAGCAGGAGTCATGTGGACTGGCACAGCGTGGATGAGGTCTACCTGTACAGCGATGCCACCACCTCCAAGATTGCTCGCACTGTCACTCAGAAACTGGGCTTCTCTAAAGGTATGTACAAAAAGAGAGAGAAGGTCTGCTTGGCCGATCACATCCAGGCATCCAGCAGTTCTATAAAGAGTCACCAGAGCACATAAACTATAGTGCAGACAAGGAGGTATGGTTAGGACAAAAGTTTCAGTCACTCCGAGATTATCCAGTAACCCATCTCTATGTATTGTCCATTGGATGGTGATTTTACGCTCTCTTTTTAGACTGTGCAGTGGTTTTACTGCTGCAAGCCTAACAGCTGTCGACACTTTATCTTTCTGACCGGAAAAACAGCTTTATAGGCTGAGTTCACCCAAATTACTACAAATAAAGAAAAATGTTATTTGTGGTGTTTACATAGTTTAAAAATTACAGAGTTGTACAAAGAGTTGCAAAATGGGTATAATAACCTGCTGTCATCCTCATATTTCTGCAACTCCAACCAGCTGTAATGGATCGCATTTCCTCATCTTAGGATGAATGGAAAAGGGACTGTGAGCAGCACATAATAATTCAGTTCTGCCCTGTGTTGGGTGGGGGCAGACATGTCAGACACACACATCTCCAAACCAAAATTATTTGACTGGAGATTCACTGAAAAACACATTATTTTGTCATTTGGGTGACGTCACCCATAAATGAAACATGAACTGCTTTATTTCAAGCTAGAGTACAATGTATGTTCTAGAACTGACCTAGTTGTAGATGTTCTTTAAAAGAATTTATTGTGCATTCCATTACAAACTATTCTGCAGAAAGCTCTAAAAAGTTATTCCATGCATTTTGACCTTAGTGTCATAGATGAACATGTAATGCAACAATACACCATAAAAAAAAGTTGATATAGCTTCCAGCACTGAAAAATGAAGCCAATGCAGAAGTGCCTTAAACCTGTATTCTATTGAATGGCCATTAGGGGGCCACTCCACTGGTTGGTTTGTATAGAAGTCTATTTTATTAGCCTACTTTTCACTGGATTTATGACTTCAGTAAACATTTTCATACTGAGTTTATATTTCAACCCTTCTACAACACAACATGATGTTCACTTGGTAAATTATGGTCTGATTTAGCAGAAAAAAAGATGATAAATGTGTATGTTTTGGGTGGCTACAGTGTGATTGACAGGTAGTACAGTGACCTACTAAACATTTAGATCCACCCTGTCATCTAAACATGGTATTGTCCAGTTAAAAAAACACATGATGGCTTCGGCCTAATTGCCAAACTTGAGGCTTCAGAACTGAAGCTCACAAACCAATGGGCACTGCTACTGTGTTGTCGAGGAGTTTCAAGAAGAAAGGGTAAGTTTTCCCTGTTGCTGGAAAAATGATTTAGCCACTTTAGTTTAGAGGTCATTAGCACAGTAATAGTAATGTTCCCTCTTGTGCCCTTAGCCTCGAGCAGTGGGACACGTCTCCACCGGGGGTACGTGGAGGAGGCAGCGCCTGAGGACACCCCACCTGAAACCACACACATTGTCTTCGTCGTGCACGGCATTGGCCAGAAGATGGATCAAGGCCGCATCATCCGTAACACCAGCATGTGAGACATGGGGGGTTTCCAGTGGGAGCACGTCAAACTGAGTGGAATCAAAGTCGCAATTGTCTTGACTAGGATTGTTGTGCAGGATGAGAGATGCTGCCAGGAAGATGGAGGAGAAGCACTTCTCTGATCGCATCACAGAGCATGTGGAGTTCCTTCCTGTGGAGTGGAGGTCTAAACTGGCTCTGGATGGAGGTATGCTACATCACCTCTCCATCCTTTAATACAGCAGGATCAGAATTTGGATCAATTAGTTAGCTAAATCTAGACACATGCAAAGACAAATGACATCGTAGCCATGGTTACCATTATGTGACACATAAACATTATGTTTTCTGAACACAGTGTAACTGATGACAGAAACTTGCTGGTGATGGTGTGAAGAAAACAAGCCATGATCGATGGGAGAGAAGTTAGACTGAAGTGAAAACTAATGAATTAATAAATATTTGATGATTCTGTTAATACTAATATTTTCCTCAGCAGTGTGCAGTACAAACATTTGGAAGAAAATGACAAGAGTTACAGGAAAGCTCTTTATGGAGCATTTCCAACATTAGGACTATAAATGTCATCAAAATTAAAACGGGTTATCCCCTTACAGGTGTGATCAGTACATTTTATAGTTATTTAGCAAGATGTGCGGCTGAAATATGAGCTTGTGGATATCCCAGGTTATCACAGGTTAGAGGATTTGCTTGCACTGAGATGTGTTCATTAGTTTTGTAACAGGCTTTACTCTTAGAATGAAGAGGGGTTACACTCAGAGTCCATCCATCCATCCATTTACTATATCAATTACCCTCAGGGTCACAGGGGTGCTGGAGCAAGTCCCAGCTGACATTGGTTGAGAGTGGGGTACACCCTGGACAGATCACCAGTCTATCACAGGGTTGACACATAGAGACAAACAACCATTCACACTCACAGTCACATCTACAGACAGTAGAGTTACCATTAGAGTCACCAGTCAACCTGACCTGCATGTTGCTGGTGGAGTGGGAGGAAGCTGGAGTACCTGGAGAAAACCAGGGAGAACATGCAAACTCCACACAAAAAGGACCCAACTGAACCAGGTTCGTATGAAAGAATCTTCTCGCTACGAGGCAACAGCGTAACCGGTGCACCACAGTGCTTCCATCCAGTCAGGGTCACATGTGACAAATTGTTTCATGAGACTTAGTCTATACAATTACAGCAAAAGCAATTCAAATAAAAAAAAACATTCAAGACTCAAAACTTGTGTATATTATTGCATTCAAGCGCTGTCATTGTGGCTGTTTTTCATCAGAGTATTAAAGAGAAGGCCTTTTTTTCTGGGAGTATCTGACAGCTGCCTTTGTATGTTCTCTCTGCAGACACGGTGGACTCAATCACTCCAGACAAAGTGCGAGGGCTCAGAGACATGCTGAACAGCAGTGCCATGGACATCATGTACTACACCAGCCCTCTGTACAGAGACGAGGTGAGCGTGACTCCATACTGCACTACAGCTGTCCTGTTCCCTGCCTGTCTGCACTTTGTCTGCAGAACCACAGCTGACATCTATGAGTCTGAATCAATTCTGTTTTGATCTAGCATGGCTGTATAGCACTGAAGTATGGTTGACTGCTTGGTTGTGAAAAAATAAACATGTTGTTGTGTGTCTTTGTGTGTGCAGATTACCAGGGGTTTGACTCTGGAGCTAAATCGTCTATACTCGCTCTTCTGCTCACGGAATCCGGACTTTGAGAAAAATGGGAAAGTGTCCATAGTGTCCCACTCACTGGGCTGCGTCATCACTTTCGACATCATGACAGGCTGGGACCCCGTGCGCTTCCATCACCAAGAAGCACCAGACCCAGAGGAGACAAAGGTCCGGTGGCTAAGTGATGAGGAGCGCCAGCTTCAGGAGCAGCTGAGACTGACGTGCCTCAGGTACTGCAGGCATTATTATTCTGAACCAGCTGTGGTGCTCAATTTCACAGAAGATTTCAATGATTCTGCTGATCTGTAAATACTTTTTGTTGTATAAGCAGAGGTAGTATTCACAAGTTCTCTGAACTTGGGTGTGGATGAAAGAAACCCTTCCAATCAAACATTCAGAACAGGGGGGATATCAGTACAGAGAAGAACTGTGTACCAGGCACTGAGATTAACTGGAGTTAACAGAGTAATCTACTCTTTGTATATCTATCATCCCACTAGGTTGAGAGACCTGGAGGATCAGTTCCAGGGTCTGCAGACCTCGTCTTGTGTTGCAGTGCCAGCCTTGACATTCAAGGTAATGCTGACAAGTTGGGCTGTATCTGTAATTGGTTTCATTGTCTTTTTTTCTTAAATATGATTACTGCTACATACCTGTTTCATATTAACAGCTACTTCAAACTGCTAACCTTCTGATTCAAAGTACAAACCTTCTTACTGAAACAACAACCCTTTTTCATATACACCAAATCATCTGATTCAAATTACAGACCTTCTGTTTGGAAAAGCAAACCACCTAACTACAATAACTGAATTGTAACTGAATGAAACTAAAAAGGTTCTCATTTAAACCACAAACCTTCTGATTCCAATCACAACCTTTGTGATTAAATCAGCAAACCTTTTTTTCAACTAAAAATCTTGTAATTCAAACTTCAGAATTTCTTATTAAAACTACAAAGGTTCTCATTAAAAAAAGCAAAATTTCTGATGCAAAATACAGACCTTCATCTTGAAGCAACAAACCTTCTGACTGCTGCTGCAAACCTTGTGATTCAAATTACAACTAAACTTAATTACAGTTCAAGACACAACAAACATATATGCTGCCAATTTAAAACCCATATACACTACTTGCAAAAAGTAAGGGATATTTGGCTTTCAGTAAAATTTATTTAAAATGTAAAATGTTTGTGCTATAGTGATATTATATCATCATGTGCATTCAAAAGTTTAGAGAAGATCACAATGAGTTCAACTGTAAAGATTATAGTGCATTTTAGGTTCATCCTGAAATTTCATCCAAAAGCCAAATATCCATAACTTTTTGTGAGTAGTGTATATATACTTTTTTATCTCGACTTTCATATAGACCCTCAGACTCGCTCAAGTAAACTACAAACGTTCTGATGGAAATAACAAATCTTCTGATTCAAACTTCAGACCTTCTTAATTAAAGTACCATCATTCTGAAACTACAAACTTTCTGATTCAACATCAGATATCCTCAGTTAATCTCCAGATACAGAGTGTTGGGCCAGCGTAACACGCGGTCACCAATTGTTCTTTACCTCACGGGGGCACCATTTGTTGAAGCACGCAATTTATTTAATCAATCTCATAAATAGTACTAAATTGTCAATTTGGAACTCTGATTAATAATTAATTTAATAACTAGAACCAAAATTACCAGATTAACAACTAGTTTAGGTAGAAGGAATTTGGAGTTCTTGACCATGTAGAGGTTGGCGGAATTCACTCTTGTGCAACATTAAACAGACAGCAGGTCTGTTTAATACTCATTTATTAACAAAAATAAAAGGAAAGGAAACATACAATCTATCTACAGTGTACTTTCTACAGGTGTGTGTGTGTGTGTGTGTGTGTGTGTGTGTGTGTGTGTGTGTCTGGGTGTGTCAAAATGGCTGCTGAGGCCTGGAGGCCCTGAACAAAGAAGATCTGTGGACGCACTCAGACCATGTGCTGGGTGAGTGTGTGTGTGTGTGTGTGTGTGTGTGTGTGTGTGTGTATGTTTCATGAGGTGCCAGGTTAGAGGAAGGATAGTTTGTTAGCATGCAAGCATAACCTAACTAACATCTACTTAACAATGTGGCAGAGCCAACTATACAATAACCTGTCTACCAAACTGATCACAACACTCAGTAAACACAAATACATCAAATCACAGTTCTTGATTTATCTTAGCTTAGCTTATTTTAGCTTGACTTGGCCCAGATGGTTTTACCAGTTCTGGTGTGAGAGACACTCTCTCTGGTGTGTTGCTCCTTTGGCTGGTGGTTCCTGATGGAAGGGCCAAGTTGAGAGAGTTGGAATTCCAATGTTGGAAGGCAGTCTTTGCTGTGTGGTCCTGATGGCAGACACTGGAGGGAAACTGGTCGCTCCTTTGATGTCGCTAGTTAGCAGCTTGGTGCTAACTAGCTGTGTGGCTCCTGTTGTATGGAGGATGAGCCTACAAACCTTGTGTTTGTTGGCTAATGGAATTTGTTTGCCAGATCTTGATCATTCCTCAGCAGGCTCTCGCGTCGCTGCTGTGAGGAAAGGCCTGAGGATCTGCTTTGGTCAGCAGGCTACCTCAGACGGCCAGCTGCAGCTGCACAGCTGGGGGTCCCTGGAGAGTGGTTCCAGGGTGAGAAGAGGAGTAGGAGGCGTTGGAAGCGTTGGAAGAGAGCGAATAAAGGCTGAGCACAGCCTTTATATGACTTGATGACCTCAGAGGTCACATGCCACAGTCATCCAGGGGTGGCTGCTGGAACTGATTCATGACTGATGCACAGTTCCTTATTCTCTCCTGCTGTGGTGGAACTTTATTCCAGGAAGGGAAGGAAGTTAGTCAAACAGTAATAAGATAGAAGGAAACGACTACGACGTATGATTAACAATTTATTTTAGTAGCACGGAAGATGAGTATAGAGTCAGCGCTGAGGCTTCGACCCGTCCACTTTAAGAGTTGGAGAGACGAAGCCCGAACTAAGGAAATCATAAGTTTTTATGCATCTTGACTCCTCTTGCGACCAGGGCGCATATCCTTGAGTGTTATCCTCCTGGCGCCAGGGAGTGCGACCCTGAGTGTTATCAGTGTCTTGTTATGCATTGCCAACCGGCTCTAGCTGGACCAGAGCGAGTGTTAAAATCAGATGTGGTGCATTCTGTTCTGATGAGCAAGCAGCAGCGAAGCAGTGATTAACATATCATAAGGCTATGGCATGACATGGTGTGATGACAAATAAGAACACTTAGTTTCATAATAATCCAACAAATCCCCCTGTTGGCGTGCTTTAAAGCACGCCACTACTATAGTGTGGTGTAGTGTATCTAACCTATGTGGGAACTGTGCCCCTTCCGGCTGTCACGAGAGTGGGTCCCCCAGCCCACTGCCATGTCTCCGGTGGTCTCACAGTTGTGTATGCAACAAAGTGGAAATATCACTAACAGTTTCTATAATCAGTTAATATATTACGCTTACCAGCAAGCAACAAAGCAATTCTATTCTAACAACATGTGATCAGTTATTGTAGACCCTGTCCACTAAACGATGTCATCTTCTTCCAAGCCGTCCTCCTCCGACATCGTCAGCTGTATCAGCATGTCCTCAGGAGGATCTTCTTCCTGTTCAGCCAATTCTCCATCTCCCTCATCCAGCAGAGGTCTTCTTTCAGCTACTGCTGTCATTTGATACTCTGGTGGAGGTCCTTTTGCATCGATGGACCCCACCGCCTTGTCGATGCACTGGATGATAAGGGCTCGGATACAGGGGATACAACAACAACCACAGAAAGCAAAAAGCAAAATAGCAAGCAACAATGTCACATTACTGGCAAGGAAATTACTCCACTTGCCTTCCTCTGCTGCTGCCGAGCGGGGATTCTAGCTTTTTTCCTATCATATCAAGCATTCTGTGATTTTTTTTTTTTTTTTTCAAAATTTTTGTTTCTCTTTCTGTCCGGCTAGTTAAGCAGCTTAATTCACCTACATTAAACACATTTTATATCATTTCCTCCATCCTTATACCTACTTCCTTGTTGCCTCTGTAGGCTTCCTATTCTTTTCACACGTCCAGTTCTTCCTCCTTCTCCTTCCTTAACAATGTCTCGACCCCCCTGATTAACATATTCATATTTTAATCATTCTCTATTTCACCTCAACAACTGCTGCTCCTTATCTTGTTCTTCTGTCCTCGTTCACACGTCAGCTTGCACTGCTTGTGCAGGCAGACCAGAGCTGGAAAAACAGTAACTGGAATGCAGTTTCGTTAATTTCAGATGTTCAGAAAGCTCAGTTAGTTTCTTTTCCCAGTTCCCCTCGGTTCATTCTGGTTGCTATTTCAATTTTGGATTTCAACTTTACTTGTCTATTTTGCAGAGAGATGATGTAACATTTCCTTTGGTCGGCTGTTGGTGGGGGCCCCGTTAGCGCACCAAACAGTCCGTTATCTTTTAATTCTTTCACCCATTTGTCAAATTGTTGTAATTTGTTTTCAATTTCACCTTCTGGGAAAGTGTGTTGAATTTTTCTTTTGCCCACACATAGATAATGTCCCAAAACCCCTGGAGAATAGCTCTCTTCTCCTCCTGCGCCTTCTTTTTTTTTTCTCTTTAGACATGTTTAAAGTTGTTCAGTAGTCACACACAAACTTCAGGCACACCCGGCCTCCCTTCTGCCCCTGCACTCACAACACACACACTCTTTTAACCAGGGCGCAGTATTTCATTCACTCAGACACATTCAGACACTTTTTTTTTTTTTTTTGTTTTTTATACTTATCTCGAGACGTCTCATGGGTTGGACGCTTTTACAATTATAGCTAAAAATACAGAATATTAACAGCTATAACTGAGGGACCTTTAAACCCAAACCCTAAAACAATAACCGGAGTTAGCTGCTTTTACTGTAGTACCAGAGGGACCTTAAAACCCAAACTTCCGTCGGGCTGTCGCTTTTACACTTGTAGTTGTTAATTCGGAAATTAACAGCTATAACTGAGGGAACTTCAAACCCAGCCCTAGACAATAATCGGAGTTAGCTGCTTTTACCATTAATATTCATAACAGTGGGACCTTAAAACCCAAACTTCCGACGGGCTAGCAGCTTTTACAGTTGTGGTTGTTAAGTCGGAAACTAATTCAGAAATCAACAGCAACAATTGAGGGACCTCGAAACCCAAACCCTAATCAAATATCGTAGTTAGCTGCTTTTACTGCTAGCAGTAACTTACTGCCAACAGAGGGACCTTAAAACCCAAACTTCCGACGGGTAGTTCTTTTGCAGCTATGGCTGTAAATTCGGAAATTAACAGTCATAACTGAGGGACCTTTAAACCCAAACCCTCATAGGCTAATCGGAGCTAGATGCTTTTACTGTTATTTTGTTTAACAGAAGGACCTTAAAACCCAAACTTCCGACGGTTAGGCATTTTTTAGGGAGTTGGATCAGGCCCCCACGGACATTTAAACCGTACTAACCATGCCCGAATTCTTGTCTTTAAAAGTAATAATAATAATAATAATAATAATAATAATAAAAAAAAGTAAAAAATTCTATTCCATACTTATTTCCCGTGTTTTATTTGACCAAAAACAGTATTACACTTTGGATCAGTCTAACACAGCCAACAAAACGTCCTGGTGGACGTGCAGAAATTTTGTTAAAAAGGTTTTCTGCTTACCTTTTGTTTAGGCGGCCGCCAGCTGTGAGAGACTTTTCCTCGGTGCAAAAAACCTCCTTCACTTAGGCCTGAAATCCCGGACGAGCCCCCAATTTGTTGGACCGGGCACTGCCTCGTCCTTTCGCCCGGGAACTTTATTCCAGGGGAAGGAAGTTAGTCAAACAGTAATAAGATAGAAGGAAACGACTACGACGTATGATTAACAATTTATTTTAGTAGCACGGAAGATGAGTATAGAGTCAGCGCTGAGGCTTCGACCCGTCCACTTTAAGAGTTGGAGAGACGAAGCCCCGAACTAAGGAAATCATAAGTTTTTATGCATCTTGACTTCTCTTGCGACCAGGGCGCATATCCTTGAGTGTTATCCTCCTGGCGCCAGGGAGTGCGACCCTGAGTGTTATCAGTGTCTTGCTATGTGTAGCCAACCGGCTCTAGCTGGACCCAAGCGAGTGTTAAAATCAGATGTGGTGCATTCTGTTCTGATGAGCAAGCAGCAGCGAAGCAGTGATTAACATATCATAAGGCTATGGCATGACATGGTGTGATGACAAATAAGAACACTTAGTTTCATAATAATCCAACATTATGTCACTTTTCGTTTACGCATCAGATGCAGAGCGGAAACTGAAAGCACTGTATAGGCGACTTAAAACTGATACTTTGTTATATAGTAGATGTGCCGTTATTGTAACTCTTCCTACTAAATATGTCCTCTTCACTGCATTCCTACTCTACATGTTCAGACAATTTTGGAGAAGGTAAAAAAGACATTTTCTTCATAACCCTTATTACTTATGACAACTGTCACTGCAAAAATCAGTGCACCAGGCCAAGAAGTAGTCCAATATTGTGGAAAATCAGAAGTCGGTGATGAGAGTCCTCTTCTCTGACCATTATAATGATGAGAAGAGGCTGAGTTGGCCTGCAGTGGAGGTGAAAATGTAACACCATTTATACAGTTTCAGTATGAGTAAAGACGTGAAGATGTGTTCAGATGGCTCTTTTTCCCCTGGTGGTCTGTGAACATGTATTTACTAATGTAAATGCATGTATATAAGTGCAGCACAATGCTGGACCCAGAGAATGATAGGATATACTATACTATACTATACAATTGAGTTTCGGGGGTTTTTTGCCAGGTGTACCAGCTGTAGACAAACAGCACACACAAATCAACACATAGATCATGTGGATTGTGCTTGCTGAGTCAAACAACGCTCTGTCTCTTAAAAGTCAACACTTCAATGTTGTGAAAGGATGAAATGATACTTTAGTACAGTGTCTCCACCACTGGCTGCTGTAAGATGATCAGCTGTGAGAGATGAAACCTCATAGCTGCCTCCCAGTCATACACCATACAAAAATGGATGTACCTTCTGTGATGTCATCCACTGGTTTGTGAACTGCCATTTTTGAAGCCTTGAGTTTGACGATTCAGCTGCAGCCATCTTGTTTTTTTGGAATCAGAGGTAACTATATCTGGAAAATAGGGTGGAGCTGGAGAGGAGCGAGGGGTGGATCTGGTTGCTGAGGATGATACAGACTGGGTGATGAAAATGATAGACATGTCAGGGCTGTGAATATTCTCATTTGCCCAGGTCATGGTTATCTCAAGGAAACTTGGGTTTCAAGTTTCAACTGGGTTTACTTTGTAGGTCTTGAAGACATTTTGTCTTTCATCCAAGAGGCTTCATCACTTCATGCTGGTCGGACTAGGGTGAGCTAGTCTGACAAACTGGTGTGGAGATCCAGGGTATTTAACCTTTGTGGGGGATTGTCACATGGCCAATGATGTCAACACAACAACAGTCGTAGGAGTGACTGTCGTTGGTAGTTTCGACTTTGTTAGTGCTCTGTTGTGTTGTCATGAGAGTTGTTGGATTCACGAGGCCATTTGTAAATAGATGTTGTTTTTGAATCTCCTGGGAAGTGTAGAAAGGACGTGCCATAGCCACACCCCAAAACATCCCCTGCTTTATCATATTTTTTCTTCTAAATCAGACCACAATTTACCAGATGAACATCATCTTGTGTTAAAGAAGAGTCAAAACATAAACTCAGTATGAAAATGTTTACTGAAGTCATACATCCAGTGAAAAGTAGGCTAATAAAATAGACTTCTATACAAACCAACCAGTGGAGTGGCCCCCTAATGACCATTCAATAGAATACAGGTTTAAGGCACTTCTGCATTGGTTTCATTTTTCAGACAAGGAAGCTGCATCCATTTTTTTAGTCTATGCTCCAAACATACCACCTGTCCTCAGTTTTTGAGCTGCAGCTGTTCTTATCAATTAGTGATGCCAGGTGTGGTCAGATGCCTAATAGACAGAGAGATTGAACCAGCAGAGGTCAGTGTCACATTGCGGTCCAGTCTGCTGTTTCTTTGTGTCCAGAGCTGCTGTTTCTCCAAGCTTTTCAGCTACTTACTGTACTGTACTCACTGCATGTGTAACACAATTAAGTAAATTTAGATTAATTTATATTAGTGAAAGAATTCAACTTGTTAAAGATGATGTATGTATGATATGTTTCAAATGAATGAATTATGTGATGCATGAATGTCACTCTAGGTGCTGCGAGCCTCGGGAAGGGAATTGGAGGGATCCTCTTTTCCCGCTTTTCCCGATCCAGCAGCCAGGTGGGCGGAGTGGAAGAGGAGCCCTCGGACTGTGAGGGTGGAGCCTCTGAAGCTGAAAATGTAGTGTCAGGAGATGAATGTGCAACGTTGGCAGATGGTGAAGAGAAGGACAAACACATAGAGGAGGAGAGGACGGATGTGGAGGCTGCCATGTCCCAGTCCACCTCAGCCGTCATGGACAGTACATCATGTAAGTACTGCGCTTTTGGTGAGAGACCCAGGCGAATTTGCTGTGGGGGGGTCAGAAGGTCAAAATCCATGATTCCCATAAAATCCTGGCAAAAAATGTATACTGTGTAGCAAGTATGATGTCACTATGATGTAAAGAATAGCTTATCAAAAGCTGAAAGGCTTGTTTTGCTGATCTCCACCAGATGTAGTGATGAAGGAGCATGTGGCTATAGGGGAGCAACAGACTTGCTGGATGCATTCCAGGAATGTCCACAAGTAGTATCAACTGTAAGAGATCATGTCTGCAGGTTGCCTCGTGCACACTTACCTGCATGTGGACATCTATAGACTTTTCTCACTTTTTGTCATTCATGTTACTAATGATGGTGAGTAGTGCAAATGAGAAGGGAAACATTATCCTCTGACACTTACAAGCAGTGAACTGTCATTTTCTCTGTTGCAGTGGAACTGGAGAGACGCATCGACTTCGAACTGCGGGAGGGTTTGGTAGAGAGCCGCTATTGGTCAGCGGTGACCTCACACACCGCCTACTGGTGCTCTTACGACGTGGCTCTTTTCCTCCTCACCTTCATGTACAGACCACAAGAACCAGCTGAGGCTGCAGAAGACAATCCTGACACCTCGTAACATAACTGCAGAATGACATAGAGATCCATCTCTTCACGCTTTGTGGAAAGCCCAATTCATCGACCAAAATAAAAGACACTTCATTCCCCATTCTCTAATTTCTCAAAATAATTCACTGCTTCAAACCACAAGAACCAGCTGAGGCTGCAGAAGATAATCCTGACACCTCGTAACATAACTGCAGACTGACATAGAGATCCATCTCTTCACGCTTTGTGGAAAGCCCAATTCATCGACCAAAATAAAAGACACTTCATTCCCCATTCTCTAATTTCTCAAAATAATTCACTGCTTCAAACCCTAATATGATATGAAATATTGATTTGGGAAATGTCAAATGTTTAAATTCTTATTTGAAATCATGTTTGTATTTTGTTTAATCAAAAAAGGATATGCATACTTGTTTTCTAATATTGCAAGTTAATATTGCAAGTTAAATCCAGATGATAATGACTGTCGCTACCATTTGCTACTATTTTTGATTTGATAGGGGAAAAAAAAGCTTAAATAGTAAGACTGAAAGTTTGAAGCTGAGCTGGTGGTCTAATTTCAGGCTGTGGCGTTCACTGAACCTAACAGCACTTAAGTGCTGCACAAGATAAGTGGTCACCAGTTGGCAGGAATAAGTGTTGAGAGATGAAACTGCATTATTCATGTGAATTGACTGTGCATCATTCACCCCCAAATGGCAAATTACAAGCATCCTAATTTTTAAAAAAAACTTGGATCATTGAAAATGAATTGAGCAAGCCCACATTAATCCCTTACCTGTTTTACACATGATATCTGAAGTCCGCCCAGTTTCCACACAAACCCTCAGTGAGGTGTTTACATTCACACAGCTGCTCTTTCCTGTGCAAAGCATGCTGTTGTGTTAGTCTGGATCAGAGACCCTGCTGAGAAGGACATTTTTCTTAAGACAAACCTCTGTTGGCCTGGGACTGTCTGTGCTGCTGACGCTGTAGGCCTAACCTCATGTTGGTGAGAAATATGTTGAATAACTTACACATACCGCAGGTGATCATGGTAGGTAATATTACAGAGAAGATTACAGGGAATTTGTTCCAGCACATTGAATCTTAAAACTGGAATGCTTTCCTGAAACAGTCTAAATCTGACTTAAAGCAGCATTAAGTGATTTTTTTGACTCCAGAACAAACTTGTCATGTGAATTTTAAAGTATAACACTGTGTGTACACGTCAAGTGTAGCATGAGCAGTGCGTTAGCAGTGCCGCAACAGTTTCAGTGCTCTACAGCATGTGTTCAGGCACAGTGTTGAGTGTAGGTCCTCTGCACCCATCATGAAATCAAGCAAAAACAAACCTGACCCGGTGCAGACAGCCAGACATATTCTAAGTGAAGAGCAGACACTGCTATCTGCCTGCTGGAGCATCTGGGCATGCCGACGATGCTTTAGCCACTGCATGGCCAGGCTCACCTGGTGCACATGACACAATCTTGGACAAAGGGTGGGACCCAGTGGCACCTCCAGATATTTTTCATGGAGCTGCTGAAAATGTTGAAAAACCAGAAGACATAACTGAATTTCAGGAATTGTATTATGCTGTTACAGTATACTGTATAGGATACTGTATATAACTGCAGTATTTAATTGATAGGAATCACAAACTGATATGCTTTGGTTTCTCATTTTACTATCTTCTATAGTTATTGTTACTATCCTCTGATGTAACATCTACGTAACACTGTGAAAATTAGAAACACCCTGTCTCAAAAGGATGCTGAAAAACTCATCCATGAATATGGTATTTATAGGCTGGATGACTGCTATTCATTATTGCAGTCCAACCTTAACAATAATCCTAATTTCACTCTGCATTGGTTCACAGATGTCATCCGACAACAGAGATTGATTGAAGCAATTAAGTCCTCTATATGTTATCTTTATAAGATTTGAAAGAATTCAAGACTAATTATGGTTTTATACTTCTTTTTTAATTTGATCCCAAGTCTGTTTCACACCTAGAGAACCTAAACGGAAATAAAAAGCAATCACTTAATGGAGCTTTAACTCGATTCTCAGATCAACCTCTGTGGCATATCATGATATTTGCTCTGATTCAACTGTTGGTGTCAGGAATAAAGGACATATCACTGACTTTAAGCTGATTAAAAAACAAAAACAAACCTGTTGCCCAAATATGTGTGAGTTGCCAACAGAGAAATTTTTTCCCTAGCTATTAGCACTCTTACTCATTGCAAGATATTGGAATGATGCTGACTGTAATCTGAGTCCAATATTAGGCACAAGCTACTACTGCACTAAAATGCCATACTGCACCAGATTTGACATTTGTTGTTCATTGTACTGAAGTAACTGACCAAATTCTTAATCCTCTGTCAGACCAGAGTCAGCCTACATAGAATAGAAGAAGAGAATATTGGTGTTTGTGTTATATTTGCTAACACTAAAATGTGAAGCTGGATAAAAAAACGGTTACATCAGAGAATATTTTTTTCACGTTTACTTATTGACTTTTAAACATTTTGAACTTTTTAAGGGATTAAAATCACATTTTGGCTCAAGCAAAACATGATGTGGATATGTGCCATGTACATAGAATATGTGCTTTCATGTGATGACTTTTTTTTTTTACCTTTGTGTTAATTTTTTTGTTGTGATACATGCATACAATAATGGTTTTCATGTGGTTTTCTCATATTTGATGTATGCAAGTTTTTATGAGGCAAAGATGAGATTTCCCACCTGCAGTACAAACATCAGCTTCATATGGAGCCTCATGACACAGAAACCATTTTAGAATGAAAAATCCAGTTGCAAAGAAGTGAGGCTCTACACAGTGAGGTTTAATTCTGACAGCGAAATCATTTCTGACTCAAGATCAGCTCGAGTTCCAAGAAAGGCTCTCTCAACTAGCTGGGCTTCTTCCCCCTTGGACACTAACTGCTCACAAGTGTTTTTCAACTATTTAAAGAGTAACTGTGATTTGATATGACAGAATACTGTTAAACTTTTGTTGAAATTATTTTGTAAAGTGCCATTGTGGCAGGTTATCATTTTGTCAAATACAATATTCAAATGTTAAATTGCTTCTGAAATTCCAGAAACATCTCTGGAGACAAGTCACCAACCTTTGTAGAGTGAAAGTAAATGAAGTGAGTCCTGCTTTGCACACGAGGACCCAGTCAATCTGTTGTCATGCTCTCTCTCTCCTTCTGCTCTTCATGGATGATGCTGTGCTCTACCTTGGTAGATCCTGGATTTGCTTCATTAAAATACAGGGGATCGACACCACCCCTTGGTCTCTTTAATTTATTTAGTCTGATCTTTCAAACTCTCAAAGACTTCATGAGATACTTCAGTAATGGTGTTTGGACACTGTCCGCTGTACCTGCTTCTCCATAATTTGGGGAATAACAGTATTTAAATTTAGATTTAAATACTGTTAAAGATTATTTATTCACTGTACATTACTTTTACTTCAAAACACAGGACATTTGATTTTGTTTTTTGGTTTTTGGAATTGACTGCTGTAGTTGTTTTGGTGTATTTCTTCTTCTTCTTCTTCTTCTTCTTCTTCTTCTTCTTATTATTATTATTATTATTATTATTGTTATTATTATGTGAAAGCAGCTGTCTTAGAAAGTTGACCTTAGAAAGTATTAGAGCCTACAGGAAGGAAAAACCATTTCAACAGCAGGAAGGTGTTATTATGAAAATACATCATTCACTATCCATACATACAAATACTTAATACCCACATGTTAATGTGTCAAATGTGAAATATGAATAATACCTCTTTTGTACATGTTTTTGACTCAGTACGACAAACTTGGTGTCATTCAGAGCCTCGCTGGCTTCATTTATCCAAATCCCACTTTTACTGACATTGGGTTTCCTGGACTACTCGTTTAAGGTCACTAGCTAATATTTTACTGATGATGGCATACATGTAAATGTGGCCACTACTGTCATAACCTCACAGTAGTGAAACAATTTGTTTTTGGGTTTGTTCTTTATTCTGAATAATAACGGAAAGCTGACCTACAGTAAAGTCAAACTTGACATAGAGTTTAGTAAGGTGCACATTCTTCTGATCAGTGAAACATGTCTACAGCTTGCAGTTTGCAGTAGCCATTTTAACCCCTTATCGACACTGATAGCCTTGTTTTTTGGTATTTGTCGGTGCTCTGTTTGGCACAACTATCCAGAGGAAACCTTTACTCCAGGTGTTCAGCTGCAGCTCTGAACCACACCTCGATAAAGTGCCTTCATGTTTACATAAACAGTCATGTAGCCTGACTGATGTGATTATGATGGACAATGAAACACCATGTCTTCTTATTCCAGTTCAATTTACACTAAAACTAATAGAAGTTATTTATTGGGGTTTTGATTTAATTATTTCAAGGAGTTTCTTTAATCAAAATGTTACTTATCTAAATATTTCACAACACATGTGACTGCTTTTATTTTTCATCATCAATGAAGACAATTGTCTCGACTGACTGACAACTGAAGTGATAATAAGGATGAAAGGATGAAATTCTGAATTATTATTAAGAATTATGTTATGTTCCATTTTTCTTTATTTATTTACATACTTTCATTATGTTTTTCATAATAAACAATTTGAACAGCACATATCCACCACCCCAGCTGGTGCCCCACCACCCCTCCACTAATGCAGCACAATGCTTGTCAGCCTTTGCTCTGTTCATGAGACAACTGGCAACTGTTCGCTGACCTCCAGCCCTTAACCACGTGCGTGTCAACCTCTTGAAATAGGATGGACTGTGGTTAATTTGTGCCTTCACAGCAAGGCACGCCATTTGGTGCGCCTGGGTATAAATTCATGACAGGATCCTTGGGAATACTGAGGGAATTTAACAGTCTACTAATTTAATATTTTAACCAACAAGAGTACCTCTGGACTGGAAACCACTACAAGAGTCAAGAGGCGTGCCTTTGGGTGGAGAAACGGACAGGAACAGGTAGGCTAACCTCAACCCTTTTTCTGATGTTGAATCATGAATCCTAAATGTTCCGACTCTTTATGTGGTACGGACAGGTGTGTTTAATTGTGAGTGTGGATCACTTTCTTACCATACAAGGATATTACTAATTTCATAAAGCTCTGCCATTCTGCCATGTTATAATCTACCAAAAGTGAAAGCTGTAATTTACAACTGTACCAGACCCAGTCTTTGGCATAATAACCTTGAAATACAAGACTTTTAATGGACAAATTAGACATAGCAGCATTGCTACTTCATCTGAAGAGAAATGAATGAAATGAATTTCAAATGGATCTATCTTAATGTTAATCAATAAATTGTGAAGAGATAATTGAGATAATTTCACTATTCAATAAGTACCCCAGTAATGAATTTGTAGTGATGCATAATGTAAATAACATTAAGTATCATAATTAATCATTGATTATGTGGTCACTGCCACTATCTATCTATCTATCTATCTATCTATCTATCTATCTATCTGTCTATCTATCTGTCCATATATCTATCTCTCTAGCCATCTAGCACTGTTGGTTTTTCTGATCAGCTGTTTTTATCAAAGAGACTTGTTACTCATGAGCAGAAACACATTGAATTTTCACGCCTGTAGCATATTCAGTCTTCAGTCTGATTAGACATCTACACTGTCTGGATATTAGTCCACTCTCTAAACAGGCCTAACCAGCGCAGTCATGTCCATCCATCACCTGTGTGCATCTCAGGAACAGAATGAACATTCAGTCTGCCATCAACAAAGAGATCTTCATCCCTCGTAATGAGCGGCTGCTGGTGGCAGTGGCGGTGCGGAGGAGGAAGAGGAAGAGGATGTCCTTCATAATGACTGGAGCCAAAGGAGACTATGCCACATTCATCTGTGTGTCAGGTAAGATCTGACCTCTGGGGAACACTGGCCAAGCCATCACTGTAATTTACACACAGGGAGCACACAGCTTGAGCGTGATGTTGTAGAAGGGTTAATGTGTGTCTGTCAACAAAACATGTGACTTCAACACTAGGAAATCTTAACCGTGCCTAACCTTAACCACATGGTTTTAGTTGCTTTACCTTAACCACACCTTAACAACAGCTGTGGAAGAACACTAATAGTTGTTGAACACTGTTGGCACTGACAAACAAAAACACTGGTATAATTTAAAAGAAAAGGCATCCTGCCTTTACTTTTTGATGATGACAGTGGAGTTAGAGAAAAGGAACAACGGGAGAGAGAGATATGACATTCGACAATGGGTCTCTACTGTTGGCTGCTTTGCGTCACTTTAAGTCACTTTCAAAGTGTGACAACAGCACATGAGAGAGAACAACTCATTCACATTAACCAGCCAGTAGTGGACTGTAACCTGAAGCCACATTCACATGCCAACATTTTAGTTTTGTTTGTCTTTCAGTGTTACATTGCTAACGAAGCCCATTTTCATGTAGGTTAGACCCAGTTATTGTGGCCCAGAACAGCTGCATTGTTGGCTGATGCATCACAGTAGCCATTGTTTCAAAGAATGCAGGGTGGCAGAGATGCTGGAGTAGAGCTGTCAGTCGACGTGGAAGATGTAGAGCTGCAGAAAATGTACATTTAATCCCAGTGACAGCTGGCTTTTTCAGCAAAAGACAAAACACAATGTAGTTGTAGCACAACCATAACGATTCAAATACAAGTTAGAGAGACACAAAGCTTCAAATCCATTAGTTTCATTTGGATTTGCTCAGTGTCTCACTGCCATTGTCAGTTATTTTCCCCCAAGCCAGTCACATCAAACGTTAAAAGCAGTTCAGTATGTATTGTACATCAGCAGCTGAAGTGAATGCATGGCTGTTCAAAATATACTTCACGATGTACATCAGTAAGTGATCAGTAGTGTATTAACAGACCTGGCCAGTCTGCACAAAGCACTTTGCTTTGTCATTTTAACTCTGGCTCTATCAAACAGCAACAAATAATCAGCACATGTCACCACCTGGCACAATTCAGCATAATTATGCCAACATAATTACACATTTTTTTCTGCTCATCTGTTGTTTTCATTTCATAAAGTGCCAATATAGGTTACCATGATTCATCTTAGTTTCCATACACCATGCAGTGGATATGGAGGCTAATTATTTTGGTAAAATATCTTCTGATGACCTCTTATTCACTCATTAAAGAGAGGGTGACTCTTTTGTTGAAAATCTTCTCGCCATGTCTCCTTGGCCTATGTCTTTGCCTTGCTTGGTTGACTGCTACTATTCTTCCCCTGTGTAATGAAACGCTACCCGGATTACCCCTGCTTTAAAGTGGCAGAGAAGTTTCACAGTGGCAAACGTGCTTTCCCTCGCCCTTTTTGTAAATAGTCATATGTGGTCTATTAGTACCTTATGCCATGGTTTTAGTCATATGTCAGAATATCAGACCCTCACTGTTGCTGGTTCAAGTTAGCCAGAGTTGTTACATGATGATTGCTTCGTGACTTTTGTGTTCTTTCAGTAAGATCTTATCTGTTTGGTTTTTTTACTTACTTACTTTTACTTTTACTTACTTACTATTTACTATGTTGTATCCCTATTTGGAGTCAGTTAGATCTCATGTTTATTTGTATTTTGAATGGATAAAGGCAGGTGTAGGGGCTCCAGCACCTCAAACAGATGATTGGGTGACAGTGATGATTCAGTATAGTGAATTAAGTTGGAAGATTTAGTTCACTCACTCTCTTGCACTCTGTTGATTCCAACTGACACCTCTGCTTTTTGCTGCAGCTTCTCTATCCTGATCCCTATTTATGTCTTTATCACCAACTTTAAATATTTACTATAAATGGTCTGTAAGATGACTTAGTCAGTGACTTGGTGTCTCAGACAAAATGAAAGAAATGTGTAGTAAAATTACTCAAAAAGTGTCATTTTTTGTGTACAAACTCTTTACACAGTGACCAACAAGAGGCCACATCAGCTCCTCATTACAAAGGTGAAGCAATATGGTGGCTCCTCTTCCTTCACCAGGAGGTCCCAGTGGACAGTGGAGCAACTCCGACAGGTCAACGGCATCAACCCCAACAAGGTCAGCAGCACTCACTGCAGTAGTATTCACAGTGCTAGCCAAGCACTTTAATAGGACAACTGTGCACACACAACAGTCTAGAGCTTTTTCTTTCAATGGAACCAAAGTCAAGAAACATCCAGTGAGCAGCAGTTCTGTGGATGAGAGCTGGCAGAAAGTGTCACACTCACATAACCACTGCTCTCAACTGTGGTGAGCAGAAAAACACATCCCACCTTGTATGAATCTATGAGTCCCACCTATCTATGAATCTACAACAACAAGCACAACACTTCTGGTTCCACTCCTGTCAGACAAGAATCACAAATGAAATCACACTGAGGCTGCTGTGGACACAGGCTCACTACCTCTGGACTGCTGAATCTAGATTTGTATCATTAGCATGAATCCAACTTCCAGTCCAGGTTCCTGGTTATGGTATAATGGTGTCGGGAATGTTTTCTTGGCACACTTTGGCAGCATACCATCCATCAAAATCTGGAATAACACAATTTATTGAGTATTGCTCCTGACCAAGTGCAGCTACTTATAGCATGATGCTACAACATGTCACAAAGTAAAAGTTGTCTCACAGATTTTTTTTTTTTTAAACTTCATTGACAGTTCAAAAGGTTACATGCCACGGTCAGTATATTCAGTTTATACAGGGAGTGGCAATAAATGAACAAAGTTTACAAATAAAAATAATGAAAGATGTAAAACCAAGTTACTGTGGGCATACAACATCAGACAGAAAAAAACTCAATAAAAGACAGTGAACTCACACAAATGCAAAAAGGGTGTAGGGTGAAGTTGTAGGATTTGCATAGGTTAATTGTTGTGATTATGTTTTTATTACAGATTTCTAAGTTTGATATTGTTTTAGGTATACCTCTTTATCTGAAATTTTGAAAGCTGTTTATGAGGGCAATTTGTTTAAATAGCTTGATTTATGAATATAAATTTTACTTACTTTTACTTAACAAATGAGATGAATTGAATGATAATAATTGAATGTTTTCCAAAATGTCTCTGTAGATCCTACTCAAAATCAGTTGAGAAAACATCATCACATCACGTCACATGATACACGTTCAAAAAACATACACAAAAATACACGTTCTACTGTAAAAGTAATCTCAAACTGGTTTCATGAACGTGACAGAGAGTTCAGTGAACTTCAGTCACCACATCTGAATCCAGTAGAACACCTTTTGGATGTGGTAGAACAGGAGATTGGCAAATCTGCAGAAATGATGTGATGTAGTCATCAATCGTCTTCCACTACTAGAAGAAATGAGGCTGTTTGAGGGGAACTACCCAGTATTAGTATGGTGTTCCTAATAAAGTGCTTTGTGAGTATTTGCTTTGTTGTTCTGTACTTTGGTCTTCTAGGACAGCCCAGAGTTTGACTTGGTGTTTGACAGTGCTGTGGACGAGTGGGTGGCCAGCTCATCAGCAGAGAAGTGTATCTTTGTCCAGATTCTGTACCATGCCTGCCAGACTTACTGGGGGGAGAAAGCAGGGAGCATGGGCAAGCTTGTCCGCCAGCGGAGAGCGAGTCAGGGACATCACCCTAATACTGGATCTGGTTCCAGTGACCCCTCACCAGGCTCTGTGTCCAGAACCCTGCAGGCCCGACGGAAGAGCTACATTCCTCCCAAACAGACAGAGTTCATCAACTGCCAGTCCAAACTCACAGGAGGTAGTGCCACATGCTAAGGATATTTTGTGCTACATGTCTAAAACATATGTGAAGGACCTCATTTTTAGTGTGATGTGCTTTTTTTTAAGATGCCTGCACCATGAATCTGGTCATCTACCGCTGCAAAGCCTTCTTGAACCGTATGAAGAAAATGATGGTTACAAACCAAAGTCGATCACCAGGTCAACGTAAGGCCTTGATCACCAGGATACGTAACATATGTTTATTGATCAGAGAAGTTTACAAGTCATGGTTTGTCCTACTCAGCCTCATGATGATCTCTAAATTCTTTTAATCAGAAAAAGTGTTTCATTCATTGTATTTAGAGTTTGAGCCATACAAGGGAGTGGAATTCTGGATATCTCAGCCCCTACTACTTACGTGATTTTAAATGTCTCTCACAAATCCATTATTTTGAATGATGTGACATTCCAAATTACTGCTCAAGTAGTCCCTTAAATCAGTGGTGGCAACGACTAAACTTTAAGAGATGTAATAACTAAAATAAGTGGCTAAAATAGTAGCTCCCTATCAGGATGTATCCCAGTGACATATGAATTGTGTGAAGGATAAAAACATTCTAATTAACATCCTGTTCACAGCTGTGAGAAACACAAACTCTTATATTATTGTTCACTGTTTTTATTTATTTGGTTGTTCTTTTCAAATTGGTTTGCTGTCTGTTAATAACTATCTAACCCTTGAAAGTCAAGCATATTATTATGGATGTTGTCCATGCTTTACCGTTCATGACTTGCATGACTAATTAAATAATATATTATTAAATAGCACCAAGATATTTGTACAATATATGAGATATTTGCTTGAGATCCTTGACTTTTCTTTGGCAGTTCATGCTGGAGAGCGATCAGCTGAACCTGGTTAAACAGGAATGCAATGAGTCAGTGATGCTTTTATTGCTCTTACCTGCCATTGTGTTGGTTGGGTGATTATGACAGGATCATTTCACAGAAATCTGAGAGCAAGAGCAGAAATCTTAAAACAGAAATCTATGCACAGAAACAGCCTGATTGCAAGAGGGAGTCAAACTGAAGCACAGGTTGTGCAACAGTATATCTGAGACCAGATAAACAGTTTTGAGTAGGAGCAGAGAAAATGTGTGCTTAAGCATGGAGTGTTTGAGATAGAGGGCAGGGTTTGAGGGAAAGTTTTACAAAATCTGAATGTGCAAAAAAAGAAATAATGCTCTCAAAATGAAAGACAACAGTCATGAATAATGATAGGAAAGAAGCCTCATAATATTGGATATAATATTGGATAGCCTGAGCCTGACACAAGTGCCTTTACACATCTTGGCCTCTGCTTCATTTCCCCAGGGCAATCAGAATCTTAACAGGGGAGGTTGCAGCTTTACAGTGTCTTGCGGGACTCAAAACAACAAACTTTCTGTCATGGGTGTCCTCCTTACCTTCACTGTATACCCCAATGTCCGGTCAGGTCAAATTATCCTGCACTTGTGTCTCTTTGGGTCACTTTCATCTATTCCTCTATTGTCCTCGCTGTGTTGTACCTCTCTGCTGCAGCAGAAAGGCCTCTCTGTGATGAGGCGGTCAGATGAGAGGAGACTTTGTTTATTTCAGGGAGGTGGATACAATAGCTGGTCTTTCGGAAGCCCGGGGGCTCTGACATTGAGAGGGAGCCGGGTGCACCATTGAACCCACTGCAAGCGCCAGCGTAATGGGTGGGAGAGGTGCCAGGCTGCAGGAAAGCACCAAGTCACAGTCAACAGTACTTGCACATGCTTAACCTCAGTCAACCTGTGACATGTAGTCTAATCGATGGGGATGATAAAAGGATGATAGAGTATGATGTTGTAGTGAATCAGATTGGGGATTTGTCTTCAGAGGTCAGGGCTGCTGCTCACAGGAACTTCAGCAGGGTGACACTCACTGACATAAGGTCTTGAATGTGCAGTTTTACAGTTAAAGATTTAAAAACCTCAAAACTGGGAATTTGTTAGGTATGTTACTAGACATCAGCTTGGAAAATTGTTGATGGGAATTGCTTTTACTTGTTTTGTGGACACTATATACTGTATATCTCCATTTCTTTTTTGTGTATAGGTCAGCTTGGGCAGCATGTCACAGGCAGCACTATGGGTAATGTAGTCCAGAGGATGAACGTCGCTCTGGGGGAGCGTGGAGACAGACTGACTCGTGCTGAAGACAAGACTGTGGAGCTTCTGCACAAAGCTCAGCAGTTTGCAGACACTGCTCACAAGGTCACATAAATATACAGCCATTTTTACAATTTTTACAAAATATTCACTTGCAACAATATACAGAATGAAGAATATGGAACATTAATAGAATTTTTATATGAAAATATATTTTAATGGCTTTTTGTCACAGCATACAAATCTAAAGTTGTTTTATTTTTCCCATGCAGCTGGCTCTGAAGTATTCAAAGTAGAATCTGTTGGAGGAAGAGGACAAACACTTCAGAGTGCTTGAGAGGAAACCTTTAACATGGACACTAACACTGTGTGATTTTAGTCTGGGCCCAGCCAATGCAGCTGAACCCTCATAAAAGTCTTGTCTTGTTTGTGAGGAGACAATTGGAGAAAAGCGACTCTCAGGCTTTGGACTGTCACTAAACTGTTTTCTTTTTAAAGGAATGCAACAGAGAGAACTAAACACTAAATACATGTGATTTTGATATTTGCTTTGCTTTAGTTTGAATGTTTTGCCAGTCATCTGCTAAATCTCTTGTAATTTAAAAGCGAGAAGTTGCAGTTTTAACATTTACATTCTGTATGATAAGTTCCAACCACCTTTGAAATTTCAGATCATATGAGTAACAGGTAGTGGTCAGACAGAATTCACCAATTTTAATTTCACTCATGTTTGATTTGACACTACTGTACCATTTGTTATTAGCACTTGTACATGTCATTCTGCGTTTGTGTGTGTGTGTGTGTGTGTGTGTGCGGATGCACAGTGAACGGTCCAGTGTCATATTGTCAAATCTGTTTTGTCCTCTTTGTTCACATTGATGTGTTCTGTACATCAAACTGTCACTGTTTGGTTCTGTAGTGTGTAGATGTCTGGTCTGTGTGTGCCATCACTGTTTTACCTTTTCACTGGAGTCTGGTCTTTGATAGTTGAGTGAAGGTGGATCAGGTGGTTCAGGTAAGTTGGAGTATTTTTTAACTGAGAAGAGTTCTATAGTGAGCAGAGTGAAGCTGGTCTGTGGAGAAAGGTTCAGTTGGAATGCTGACTTTGATGGATGCCTTCATATGTAAGACTGATTCAACAGTAAGTTGTGTATTTGTCCCTGTAAGCTTCAGCTGATTAAGACTTGAAATTCCTTGAGAGATTTTTACAGGGGATCCGACAGAATTAATGCAAGCCAAACTTCTCTTTTATGATTTATTAATTGCTTTTGGCTAATGAGATTTTGTAATTGACAATGGGCCCCACTCCTCTTGTTAAACCAATTAAATAAGACTGAAGAGACAGTAAATGTTCAGCAGTGCTTTGGTTTTTACACTCATCCAGTTTATCAGCTGTTTGTTTTTTGACCATCAGATGGCGTTCATCTGCAAGAAACACTTCAAGACACTTCAGCTCCATGCAGCTGACAAACACAACTGGAACATAACTGATAGACCCCTCGTCCATTGTAAGGGGTATCAAACATTCATTGGTCTCAATAAAAGTAAACTGTGTGACTTTGGTTGCTAAGTGACTAAGGATAGCATGACATAAATACACTGGTCAGGCTAAAGAGGAAGTGGTGTGACAAAATGTTCTCATTTAAACATGTTTTGTTTTTGTATATAAGGTTGTATGCACATCTGACCATCCACAGGCAAATTCCATATTCAGTTTTTTTGTTTTTTTGTAAGTGAGAAGAAGTGAATCCAACCTCTGCAGAGGAAGGACCGGATAATTAATGAATCATTAAAGAGCAGTTTGTGATTAACTCTAATCTGAGGACCACATAATAATAACTTACTTGAGAAATTATATCAATAAATTATTATGTAATGTAGAGTTCATAATAAGCTGTATAACTGAGTAACATCCACTTTCTTCATTAGTCATTCCTAAGGAACTCTGAATCAGCCACTGAGTGGCATAAACTAGTAACAGCTCCTTCATTACTCATTGCAATAAAGTCAGAGATTGTTTTGGCAGACTTCTCCATTGTTGACATGTGTTGCCTGCACCTGAGCAAGCATCTCACAGGAGCCAGCACTTGTCCTGAGTCACCAATCCATGATTCCTCAGTTCAGAATGGACTTTTGCTTTAGTTTTCTGGCAAGTTTATTTATGCTTTACTGCGTCCAACCAGCAGGTAAAATGTTCTTATCTGAATATTGGGACTGAGAACAGACCTCTCTCCAACTATGGACATTCCTCTGGGTTAACTGATGTAATGGAAACCCTTCCCCAATGGGAACCTTTCCCTACATATTTTATGACATACCCACCGGTGTGACACAGTAAATCTCATATATTTGATGTAGACAACTTGTCCTATGTAAATCTACCATGATATAATATGCTTTGGAAATCTGTAATCCATCCCATGTGTGAAGCGCAGTGCTACTCTTTGTTTTACAATTAACCATTTTCTATAAAATGTATCTTCAGTCTTGTTCTTGGTCAGTCATACTTACTGTCTGTGCCTGTCTGTGCCTGTCTGTGCATGTGCGCTGGCCACTTTGAAGTTATTCATTAAATAGCACAAAGACAACTTGTTTACAGTGGAATCTTTATTTTCAGATTTCCACCACGTTAAAAACTCTGCAATGAGTTAACAGACACACTGTAAATCTGCACCTCTTAGTAAAGTGACATGTCATACTGAATAGTTACTGATTATCGTACTTCATGATTTTCTGACCTTTCTTCCCTGCAAAAGTAAAGTGATACATCATACCGAGTAGTTAATGCATGGTCATGCATCATTACTTCATCATTATATTACAATAAGTTCCTTAACAGATCAGAGACAACAAGTTTCCAAACAAGTATTTTAGTCATAATTATACACATTACATATGACTACATTCACACCCTCAACAATATCAGAGTATATATATAACCCCCGAACCTCATCACAATGTAAACACATTAATGGTGGATGGATAACGAAATACAGTAAGATACAATTTAAAAGCCATAATAAAATAAATATTATGTGTTTAATATACTGTACATAATAATAATAATAATAATAATAATAATAATAATAATAATAATAATAATAATAATACCTGAAATTAGTTACATAAAAGCTAGACCAAAGGCTTTGTGTTACTGTCTATTATTTGTCACTAAATCTTGCAGTGGAAGACTGGAACAAAATATTAATGTGGGGTGAGAGTAAATAAATCAATAAATGAAAGACCTTCCCCTGCTCTCCCACAGAGGTCAGACTACTCTTGCTTCAAAAAGAACCTTTATCTAGCACCCACTAAACTGTTCATACAGTCCCTCAATGTCCATGTTCATGTTTCTTTTATGATGAAATTAATGGGATTGAATTTCTTTAGCATCATATCACTGCCCTTTCACAAAATATTTTATGGTGCCACAAACAATACAGGAATCATTTGAATGAAGCACAATAGTCTTATTTTTTATGTTTCTGATATGACAAATTTAATGTGGGATTTTTGTTTACACTAGAGAAAAAAAGATCCTTCTTCACTCCCTCTGAAAACTGCCCCTGGGACATGACAAGTCCTGGACCCATCACTGGCTGCAGCTCCATCTCTGTAGAATGATGCAAATGATGACAAATTCCTTCATCCCTCATCACGCCGGTGCAGCTAATCGGTGTAACACACAAGGATGGGCATGTCATGGCACTTGGCTGAGGGGCTGAGCTGCCTGATTGAATCATTCAGAAGTGGCCTGTTATCAGACTGCTGTCAGGCTGCTCAGCGCTCTCCTTTGGCCTTGGCCTCCATTCACTTGCATTTAGAAGCAGTGCTGAACTCTCTCTGCTCTGCTTACATTACTCCCAGTTAACACAGGATGAGCTTGTCAATTCCATTTGGATTCTACATGTGTCAGTGTCAGGCAGAGGAATGTGCATTTAATATTCTGTGGCTCGAAGATACTCTGAAGGAAGATATCATATTTGTGTCCCCAACCCCAAAATATTACTTCCATTTGGGAATATACCTGTAGAAGTAATTTAATATTTATTAATCAATATTTCATTGTCCTGTTGTTTTGTTCTGTTATTGTAGCTGTTTTAATTTTTATCAGTTGTTTATGAATTATATCTCTTCTTTCTTTTTTTTGATTTAGCTGATCCTGGGCAGTCACAGCTTGTAAGAGGTTTTGGGTGGGTGACTGCTCTGCCGGAGGTGCAGAGTGTGTAGCAGAGATTTAATGAATGCAAAATTGACTTGAACTTGGAATTTACTGACTTGTGACTTGACTTGAATGACTTGTAATATAAAAGATTAAAATGTTCAAAGCTTGGTAAAGTTAGCCAGTATCAGAGCCTGGTATACGAAGCTCACGCTGGAAATGGCATCGTCATGACTGGATGACTCCCCTGTAAAGTGAGCATCTCTGATTGGCTAGCAGTTTGTCAAGCAGACAAGTTATCTGCTGCTCAACAAAGATCTCTGACAGGTATAGTACATCAAACTTTATTTGTCACTTGTGTACTCACTTGGTTCAGAAAGTTTGTGAGGGCTGATGTTAGCTCACAATGACCCAACACAACAAATACACCACCCAAAACACAGCGCCAAAACACAAACATGAGTGGTGATCTTCAGTGCTCTCTACTGCTTTTCACAACTCTCTTACCAGTAATCAATAACCCCCCCCCACACACACACACATACTCAGAACCATAACGTAAACACCTTGCCTCAGGCACAGAGCATGTACCATTTACCATAACCATTATTAGCCAAGTCCTAAGAATTTGCATTTTCATGACCAGTGCAAGTAAAAGTGAAGGACCAAATGACTTGAGTCCCATTTCTTGTGTGTATGACTTCTGGTCTTGTGCTATCTGCATTCGGTGTGCAGGGAGCATGTGCGAAAAGGAACCATATCAGAGTCATTGTTTGTAATGACTGTCAGTAGTGATATTAATTGATACTGGTTATGTTCAACACACAGTCCCCTATTATTTTAATCCAAGACATGCCCAGGGTGTATGGTCAGAAACAGAAAAACACAAACACACCTGGACATTACTTTTGGTGATTCTGACTGTCGATGAGTATAGGCTGTACTAGAGACAGGGACAAACATGGTGGTGGAGTTGGATTTTATGTTAAGGAACATATTTTCATTGTGCTATAAAATGATACAATATGTACTGACAAAAATACAAGTAATATGGCCATAGATTGCCTGTGATTGCCTGTGAACATAGACACACACGCAGGGAACAGGCAAATGTGACGGGAAGAGGTCAGATGTGGGAGGGTTGTACAAAGAAAGAATCCTGGAGAGCTTGACATGAGCACAGAGGCAATTTGGCAGGGAGGTGGTGCATGAGCAGGTGTGTACTGGGTGACTGACTGGGGTTAAGGTGCAGGTGTGGTGAGTGCAGTGGCGGGAAACAGAACAATGGGAGGAAGTGAAGCTAGAGTCCGTGAAAAGAGTGAGCAATACATAAAATAAAACAAGAAGTGTGAGATATCAGTCTGGACAGGTCATCATATTTACTTTCAATATGAGGTATTTGAAACTAATTGAGGATATTGTGCTTCCTGGCGACCTCGATATTTGGTTTTTTATGATGTTTTGTGAAAATTGCATGTACATGAGAATGAAATTGTTTCAACAATGCAATCTTATCTAGGGTGTGACTTCAAAAGAAGTTTTACAAGTATGGATGGTGTTAATAGTTAAATCTGTTTTGATCACATTTCCAAAAAAGTCAAATGAGTTGGGTTCACAGGCAGCATCAGTGGTTGTGGGAGGCAGTGATCATAATTTGGATCTGGAGTTAGGATTGGTTACAGTTTGTTCATGTACTCACTCTGCCACTCTCTGCCTGCCTTTGCATTTACAAAAGTGAGAAGTGATGATAAGGGTGAGAAAGCCAAGGCAGTTGCTTATAAATCAGGGCCCTTTTTATATAGAAGCCTTTCTTATAAATTGAAAACCAAGTTATATAAAATAATATTTTAAACAAAAGAAAATAGTAGCTCTGTTAATGACAAGAAAAGGAAACTTTGAAAGAAATGATTTCTATGAAGTCATGTAAATCCCAAAAGAATATGGAATGTGAAGGTCAGTTTATTACCAGGCCTTATTACTTACTAATTATATTTTATCTTCTTTATCTTCAAAGTAGTCAAGAGCTTATGGAATTAGATAATGTTAGCTCAAAATGTAATGCCATCATTTACAATATTTGGAGAGATGGTTAATGCATTTAATAAATGTAACCACAGCATAGTTGAGATCTTGCACTTTCTTTCAGATGACACTTCTGCTGGTGCACATAACCTGGATGGAATTTTAAAAATTGCATCTCAGCTGCTTTGCCAAACCATATATCATGTTATTTGTAGATGCTAACTCAGTGGGACCTTTCCGGAACTTTTGGTCTGAAAGTCTGAAATCACACTTTCACCCAAAGATGGAGAAGCTTGTTTTACTGGCTGGAACTGTTGACCGAACCCCTGTTCTGACTTTTAATCAAATGAGATAAATACCAAACTGTTACCATAGTTTATTTGCAATTTCCATCAAAACTTTACCATGCTGTAGCCATGTGCAGTTGTTGAGTTATTGTAAATATAAACTTCAAAGTCCTCATCAATGAATATAATTTTTCTTTCCTCATCACTTGGAGTGGTTATTTTGATTTTCAGTTGAAAAAAGTACATAATATTCCGATAGTAGAACAGTGCTCAGTGATTTTGATGTATCAGTGATGCATCATAAGATAATTCTTGCCCAGTTCAGTTGTATTTATACAGCACCAAAGCAATTTAATATAATAATAATAGAATAATATGATTTTTTTTGCATTGGAGTTATGATCATTCACATAAATGATTCTCTTGCTTTCAGTGCAGATTGGAGAGCCATCAATAGGGTTCACACATCCGTCAGAGCAGGATCTATCAACAGAGGGCAGCAGAACATCACTGGAGAGTGCCTGAACTAAATCCATCCTCAATAAATGTTACACAAAGATAACCAAAGCAATTGTCAACAACAATTGTCAATTAACAACTACAAACAAACTACAAACAGCAATTAACAACTACATAAGCAGTCATAGAAAAAAAAATTGAGAATTTATTGCACTAATAGATTTATTAGATTTCTGAAATTTTGAACACTAAGTATAGTGACAATGAAAAGGCTTTTGTGAGTAGATTTCTCCCAGAAAACACCCAAAACCCTTCACTCCTCTGCAAGTTGAGAACTCTTCCTGCGCCCAGACACTGCCATCACCTCGCTCTTGTCCTTACAATTAATTCTTACCCATGACCAGTCTCATCTCCTCCGACATGGCAGGACAGGGCTGGTTGTGATGGATGTGACATTAACGGGAAATGAAGCCGGGGAGATGCGACGCCCCAGTCCAATAGTGGCATTTGTCACTGCCCTGGTCATGCAGATTGGGCCAGCCTTGCCCAGTGACTAAGATTAATGATGACGGTGGCCCAGTCTTTGTCTCCCTGTGTGGCTCCCCAACCACAGCACAGACTCTAAACCTGACCCGTCTCATATTCGAGACACAACATGCACCCTGACATGTAAATATGAGCTCCTATCACTTCCTTTCATTTTTATTGTGGGTCATTAGTGATAGGGATATGGTGTTAGTAATTAATTAATTGAGAAATTTCTGATTCAATGTGGCAAAAAGAAATAAACCATAACCACTGACAGCTTGATTAAAGGTGTTTTATGAAGCATTTTGTGAGTATTTGGATGGGTGTACAGTATACTGGAAGGACCCCATCCTGGTTTGTAATAAAGAAATGGAATAACCTTAAGCATCATGCACCACTGCACAGAAAATAGCTTTTCCCTGACAGATGAGGTAGCTGGGGCAGACTCAGATGGATGGGGAATTGGGCAGGTTGTATAAGACTTCAGGGATGCAGCACATTCCCCTGGTCATCCATCATTTGCTGACACATCCACTTATACCCGTACCACACATACATACAGATGTAATCCTCTGTTTGATCAGCAATCTGGCAATTCTTAACACACATTCAGGTCTGGTCTGTCCCTGCCACTGTCTGTGTTTTGTGTGTGCATGCAGGTGAAATTAAAACTAACCTGATAGCTTGTGTAGATCATTAGTGCTTGAAAGACAATGTTGCCATTACTACTACTACTACCACCACTACTACTACTACTACTAATAATAATATAATAACTTGGACACCTTATATAGTACTCATGGCCAGTAAGCCCCCCCCCCAGATGAGTAGATTAAAATTATAGAATGCTTATTTTTGTGTGCACCTCTGCTCTTCCTTAGCAGAAATATTTATTTAACTGATATTTATGATGTTTGTTCTGTTAGATTTGCATGTTCCATAAAGCCCTGTGATAGACTGGTGACCTGTCCAGGGTTTACCCCTCGCCCAACATCAGCTGGGATTGGCTCCAGCACCTCCACGACCCTGTTGCGAGGATAAGCGATGCTGAAAATGGCTGGATTGATGGATTTTCCATAAAGGCAAATGGCACTGACAGGAAATAGTTGAAGTTTTATTATGCAGTTCTGTTGAGGGCTGTCAGGCCTGTAGTCAACATCACTAAAGTCGAATTACAGCCCTTTCAAGATTGATACCAAGACTGAGACCAAATAGGATTGACGAAGAGCTCAGCAACTCAACAGTGATTAGATTAACATGCACAGTTTAGTGAAATGTTAACTTACTTTTCACATGGGACTTAAGAGGACTTCTGTCCTTGTCCCAGTCTACATGCACAGGAGGGGAATCAATCTGTTGATGGAGGTATGTCTGGTTGACAAACAGGTAAACTAGCAGCAAACTGGTATGTTGATCTGTACAACCATGTTACAGTTCTGTACATTTTATAGGTGCTGTACACTGTATGTACACTGTTTGTATTGTATTCAAATGAGTCACATTATCCCTAATTCTTATAATACTTAGACAGATGACACCACCATTACCACTGTTAGCCTGATTCAGTCTGATTCATAACTACATCATCTGGGTGTGTTAACTAAACTATGACAAGGTTGACTTCAGCAGGACTAATACAAATAGTCAGACTAATACATTGTCATGTAAATGTAGCTACTCAGTGTCTATTCAGAATTCTTCAGATTGTTGCACAATCTGTAAGTCTGATATCCACACATTTGATAATAAAACTACACATCTATATTGATGGTGCTTGCTAGTTACACTGCAAAATCACACTATGGACATTGGGCATTAACAGCACTTGTAAAAGAGGAGCCATGCCTCAGGAGCAGACAGAATCTCTGGCCAGGAAAGGTGTACATTTTTTTCAATTGCTCTTCCCCAGGTTTCTTGCATTTTTGTGGGAGTTTAACCTTGTTCAATTCAATGATCTAAGGATAGACAGTTTGGTATGCTACACAGACTGTTTAGGTACTTGAAGTAAATTTATTATTTATGATTATGGGATTTATGAATGACTGGACACAACTTCACTGTTTACTTTGAACCAAAACCACCATCTGTCACAAACCTTGATCAAAGTGCTTTTGCTGTCTAAACCACAGATGGCAATGTGGACGTGAACCTGCACTCTGGTGTATTTGTATATCTGCCATCCACCTCATTTTCAGCCCAGCACCACTGAACTGCAATTGTTGTATTTGACAGCTAAATAGTAAATAATTAGATTACAATTTCAAATTTTACATGCAGAAGATAAAATGTGACACACTGTTACAGATCAAACTTTTTCTTCTTGAAAACACTCCTAAAATGTTAATGCACCAATAATAATCATAATAATAATAATAATAATCATAATAATAATAAAAGAGAAAAAACTTCCTTTCAGAATCATCTCCTAGGACCAGGCTCAGAGTTGGGGGGGGGTCTGCCATCAGAAAGAGGGGTGGGGGGACCAGGAACAACTGCATATACCATTGTATTTAAGCATTCTCAGACTTGTTGTTCTGTGGAAATGTAATAATAACATGTAATAATAGGACTTATGAACACAGTATTTTTCAAAAATGTCAAACATGTTATTTAAGGCAAACACAACATTTGTGTTGATTAAAATAGAACAGAACAGAACAAAACCTAAATTGATGAAGTATTTATATACATTATTATGATACTTTCATTATGATACAGTTAATTCCAATGGATAAATTCAGCAGTGACCTGGCTTTCCAGAACCAGTGTCCCTGTTCTTCTGATGGATCCACAAAAGACACTGTCAATAGTTTCCTGAAAATAAGGGAAAAAAAGTTGAAATCGTGGAGAAGCATGCAGGAAAATTTGTTGTTTGTTTTGTTTCAGGGTAAATTGACCCTTCGAAGGTTAGTTTGCTTTGTTTTTATTTTTTTAATCATAAACTCAAATACAATGCGAGAGGAAGGTGGAGCTGAGGAACTCATTATCATTCATGCATATTTGTAAATCCCTCATGCATCTGTCCAGCACATCCCAGATGCTAAGGAGTCATCTGCCCTGCACGCCTCCCCCGCTGTGAGGAGAAGCCAGTCTCCACGCTGCTATCACACAGAAACACACAAAGAAAGGGTTGCCTGGTAGCATATAGCTTATCCTGGGGTCTCTTTCTGTAACCAACCCTTACCAACAACGAAAAAGGGAAACAATTCCTTACTCTGCACTTCTGAATCTGTACAGCAGCACATCTCCCCCCGCTGCAACTAACCTGCTCCTGATTCTCCCCCAGTGCTGGCAACTCCATCAGGGCATGGCAGTGAGAGGAAGAGCTAAAAGAAGGCTGTCAGGGGTGTACCTTAGTATTCTTGACCCCTTTGTGACAGGTGGATCGATTCCTTGCTCCCCTTCCAACATTCCTCCATGTGGTGCATTTGGCACCACCATTTGCAGTATAGGGCCCAGGAGGAGGGGGGAGAGCATCATCTCAAGTGAAGTTTGGGCGAAGGTAAACAATGATGCCTGGCAAGAGGGCCCAGGGGAACAGGCCTAATGTGGCCGGGGTGGTGGAGCAAGGAACTCCCGCTCCGTCCCTGGGGGATATGAATGTTGATTAAACATGTGCTCATCCTTGGATATTGAGTAATTGGATGTGGAGCAAATGTCAAGCGTTTGTTAATTTCAGCGTTATGTGGGGGTTTATAGTCTGTGATCAGTGGAGGGAGCCAGGCTGAGAGCTGATGAGGCATGACCGGGAAGTTGAGGGTTGAGGTGGCTGACAAACACACCCTCACTTTTAAAAGGAAAACTTGTGTGTCCTTGGTCATTAAAAAAGCAATAATAGTGGAATGAATAAGCAGTACTTGCTGTGTCTCTGTCTGCTACACCTACCAGTTGAAAAATAGATAACTTGGACATTAAAACCATACTCAGACTTTATCTATCTATCTATCTATCTATCTATCTATCTATCTATCTATCTACTGTTTGTTTGCTTGAGAATGGCAGTAGATAAAAGGTTCACAGGGACCATGTCTCCACCAAATTGAATAGTAATTCATCCATCAACACTTTTTGGTCAGGGTTAGGGAAGGGAACTAAGTTAAGACAGTTACTAAGACAGCTGAAATGTGACTCTCCAGTGTTAAAGTCACATAGCCTCCTCTTTCTGTGGACTTCATAGCACTGTAACATCACATTTCCACCATTGTTCCTACCACACATTCATTAATGGTTTTGCCAGGTAAATGTAATCATAGCTTAGTTTTAGGTTTTTAAAATAATGACGTGCTGTATGTTCTTGGGAAGACATCACCTACTTCTAGGTGCTTAAATTAAAATCGTTTTGTTGTAAAAAAAAATAACAACATCAGGCTACACCTGGCTACAACACCATTATTACAACACACTATTCCTAAAGCCAAGATTTCTCCATTTTGGCCTTGCTCGTGGTGTTGCTCTCGGGACAGTAGTGTATGGTTCTGACTGAAATATCTCAGCAAACATTTAAAGGACTGACATGAAATGTTGCATGAATATCCATGGGCTTCAGACAGTTAATAACTTGGGTGAGCCCTTAACTTTTCTAGCACCATCGGCAATTCAGACTTATTCACCAAATTATCTCAACCTCTGATGAAGGGGTTTGCACCAAAACTGGTGGTACTGGACTTTCATGAAAATGATGGATCCAAGTGCAGCATATCATAGATTCCTATATTTTATATGTGGTAGAGACATAAAATGTAAAAAGGCAGCTTTGTACTTTTTTATGAAGCTTCACTCTGTTAACTCCTGTTTACAGTGTTCATGCTAAGATAGGCTCAACATGTATAAAAAATCTATAAATTTAAAATATCTTTATATCGTACTATTACTGGAATGATATTGATCCTGTTGTGAATCTGTGTGATCATATTTCTGACACTTCCTTTAACTTCACATTAAAAGATATAGAAGTATATTGCTGCTTTGCCAGAAACAGAAAAAATCTGTATCACTCTATAATGTAAAAAGTTGACTATTACAATAATTATTATAACATTTTACAAAAAAGTGAAATTTATATTGTTACAACATGAAACTCATGTTTGAATTCATATTCCCTGATGAGGAAAGAGAATAACTTGAGGAATATCACTCATTTAGAGGCATTGATTACATTTTATTTCATGTTTGTGTTAATGAGCACGGAGGATGATATTGTGATAAGTATGTGCACACTAAGAAGGATTTTAATAAACATATGATGCCAGTCCATTGCAAAGTCCGCCAGTTCGCAGTGGGAGTACCACTGGGAGTCCACCTCTGCCAGAGACTGATTGATCACATCATAAAGTGAAATATTTTACATTATAATGTGAAATGTTCCACATACAGTGGTATGCAAAGGTTTGGGCACCCCTTAGGAAAATCATTGCATCAGTTTGTCACTTGCTGAGCTTTTGAAGCAGCAACTTTATTTTAACATATGTTAGACCTTATGGAAACAGAAACATCTCAGTAGTGGAATCATTTTTATTGGTCCAAAAGAAACATTTTTATGTACATTTTAACAAAAATAGGCATGTGCATAAATTTGGGTACCCCAAAGAAATAATTCCATTAATATTTAGTAGAGCCCCTTTTTGCTGCAAAACAGCCTGTAGACACCTTCTATAGCCACAGACAAGTCCCTGAAGTCTGGCAGGTGGTATTTTGGCCCATTCCTCCATACAAAACACCTCCAGTTCAGTCAGGTTTCTTGGCTTCCGTGCATAAACAGCCTGCTTAAAATCAATCCATACATTTTCAATGATGTTAAGGTCTGTGGACTGGGATGGTCATTCCAGAAGATTGTACTTGTGCTTCTGCATGAATTCCTTGGTGGAATTTAAACAGTGCTTAGGATCATTGTCCTGCTGAAAAATCCAACCCCGAGGTAGCTTCAACCTTGTGACCGATTCTTGAACATTCTTGTCAAGAATCTGCTGATACTGAAAGGAATTCATGTGGCCCCAAACTTTAACAAGATTTCCAGTCCCTGTACTAGCCACACAGCCCCATAACATGATGGACCCTCCACCAAATTCCATAGTAGGTTAAGTTCTTCTCATGGAATTCAGTGTGTTTTTTTACCATGCATACCTCCTCTTGTTTTGACCAAATAACTCTTAGTCTCATCTGACCACAGTATTTTTTTCATGTTGCCACACAAAGAACCTAGGACAAGCACAGCCAGCAATTGCCTCTGTTAAATAGCCTTTTTCAAGCTAGTCAAAGCAATTTTGTGCTGCAACCTGTCAGCTATAAATCCCTACAGGTCTTGAAATCAATGTGATGATCAAACTTTTGCACATACCATTTTTTACATTTTATTTTATCATAATAAAACTATCTAATGCTACTCAAAGAATTTTGGTCTGGAAAACACTCAAATGTCTACATCTCTGTAGGAAATCAAATCTTGTTGCTGTGATTCTCTCTTATAAAGTTAGAGCAAATTATCATGAAATCTTAGAGGGGTGCCCAAACTTTTGCATACCACTGTAGTAACAATAAACTTTTTACATTATAACGTGATACTGATTCTTTTACTCTTTTTCTGGCTTGGCAATATATGCTTCTGTAAAAGGCTATGTGACATCACATCTAGATTCTTTTTCTCCAAGGTAGTGTCTGGTGCTGCTTGTTCCTCACTCTGCCTGAGGTGCACGGGACGTGAAAGAAAAGATTCGCTCCTCTGCCTCTACTTACAGAACTGCACGCACCTCACATTTCCATTGTCTGTATTGTCTCTGTGCTGTGTGCTCTGAATGTGAACCCAGGGCTCGCTTTATTTCTCCCAGTCCAATCTAATGAGCATCATCTATGTCTGTGGATGGTGACTGAGACTCTCCAGTCTCCTTTGTGTGGCTGGACAGGTGTCTAACCGAATGATGAATGACCCTGTTTCTCCCCACATAATTGGCTCCTCGCTGTTTGGCCTTAGACTGGCTACATGTCTGCTGGGCAGCCACCTCCATCTGTCAATCACCAACCTGCTGCTGCCTGGCTGGACCTCTGATAGCTATGCTAATGTACAGTTCTTGTGCCCCATTGGCTGAACCTGTGCTTGGTCCAAACTAATCCATTAAAGCTTTGACAATAATAATCTCCCCCCAAATACAGGGTTCCCAGTGTGCTAAACGTTATTTGACCGTTCCTGTCACATTGGCCCTGCCAGATGAACCAGTGAGGTGATGGATGAGCTGGGCCCCGGCCTGCTCATTCATCACCTGCTGACTTGTTTTTGTGTACTGTTTCAGTAATTTAAAGGTTTCTGTGATTTTTGATTACTTTCAATTAAGACATGTCCTACCACCTTCATGTTAATGTTGCTGCATTTTTTTCTGGTGAAAGTCATTTCTTTCTTCATTTCCACCAAGATAAGACTGACGCATAGTAGGAATGTTGTTTTCAATAGGAGTAGATCTTTATGTGATGGAATATCAATGGCTGGGTATCAAATGTTCTGACAGGCAATAATGCCAAGTGGACTGGCTGACATATTTATTTGTGGGAGTAATTGTGCTGGTTCACTGTGATAAATCAGCATCAAATGGCCTCAGCTGACAAAATTAAATACACAGCCTATGTGCACTCTGAAACACACCCATTAACTCCACTGGTTTATTTAGCTTGTTCTTTCAGCGGTTGTACACCAATGGTCAGGCTGTTCGCTTCATGGAGTCACAGGCAGTCCTCCCAACTGTAACAGAAACTCTTTGCTTATTTGAGATACAAAGTAAAAACCCTGTCAGCCCCACCACATGTGCTTATAGCATATTGTTTTACTTAAAAAACCAAACTTTGCCACTGCCCTGCCAGGACTTTTGTTTCAGTCCCAGATGTGCTCTATGTGCATCCCTGTAGCCCCTGGGACTTTTTAATTGTATTCTGTTGCTCTTCTGTCTTCTCTTTCTCACTCCTCCCTCCTTTCCTCTCCCCAGCAGTGTGTACCACCTCATCTTTGCCCTGTGTCACATACATCTGCCCAAACCTTTTAAGCCTGCACACTGTGTCTTTCTGGTACAAAGAATCAGGATGTCTTTGGCAGCGCAGGGGAGTTAGTGAGAGAATATGAAATGAAACAAGATGATCCAGCTGATGTCAGCAATCTACGATGTTGTTAAGAATCCCTCATTGCATAAGAAAACTGTGTGCACACTTTTGTTACTGTTTTTTGCTTTTTTTTGTTTTTGTTAATGAAACCTTGAAGCAGAGCTTTACCCCCCCCCCACACACACACACACACTTCTGAAATCAAACCTTGACCCTCAGAAGTGAATTGACTGGGGTTAAGTAATTGGTAACAGATGTCTGAAAAGGATGCTGTATGTGTAAAGTCTGAAGTGACCATCACATGTTGCTTTTTACAAATTGGGCTTTAAGACATTTTTTTCATATTTCAACATATACATTAAAGAGAAATTCTTTTTTCATCATTTCTGGCACGGCAAGGTTTTTTGCTGAATCCCAGGGATGCATGACTGACACCTATCTATGCATCAAACATACCTGTAACCTAAATGTCCTCAATGGGTTAGGGCTCAAAATAAAAGTCCAGAACATAACTGGCAAATGAGATTCAATCAGTGTTCATGTAAAAGGTCCATCATAAAGACATGTAAAGAGTTTTAAGGCAGAATGTGCCATTTCAACAGATTCCTGTTTTGTTATGGTGAGGTGATGCAATTGCACTGTGTTTCTCAGGTCTGGCTTTGAGCTTTATGGGATGTGAGTGGTCAGGGCACACTTCCTCTTTGTGATGACCCTGTCAGGGTCACATTGCAGGCAGAAGGCAGAGGCATTTGCCACCACTGAGGGAATTTCACAGAAGATTCCTTTCATCGAGGAGCCTAATTTTCTCCAGCAGGAGTCCACCCATGACTCTATGGTTTGAAGTCTGAGCAGCTCTGAGGAAAGCTGTTTCTGCATGTAAAAAAAGAAATCACAGGCCATGCACCACTCGTTACATCATAGTCATTAAAATTAAATCTAATAAGAGCTGGGGACTTGGTAACATTTCACTTCAGATCACATCCCCCCAGCACTGCCTGCACGAGTGACAATTTTGCGAGTAGTGCTGTAAGCTGACAAAAATGGCTGAGTTTATAAAGGTAGTCCTGTCCCCTGCCTCAACCCTAGCTCCTTTCCCTCCAGAGAGGCCCTGCACATGTTGACCCTCCATCAGATCAGACCCACACTCTGCTGCTGTGATGGACCAGATGAGCTTAGAGAGGTCCCTCGCTCTCCTCCTCCTCAAAGGCATTCAATATGAAGGGTCAGGGTACAGTCACACCTGTTTTGTAAGACGATTACAAACGTGGTTACGCTGCTGTTTAAAGTACCAGATCAGACAGTACTGTGCATTTTGGAGGCCAGGGAGAAATCCCATGTATTATTGTTTGGGCTAGACCTGCTGAAATACACTTAGCTGATTTAACATTAAACAATAATGTAATCTAAGATTAAACAAGTAACACTGTAGCATGCTTTAGTCAAATGGTAAGCAGCAATATAAGGTACATGAGATTGGATTGTTGCCTTTTCAGAGTGCAGTCATGACTAAAGACTGAGGAATGTTTAACATATGTGGAGGTGGACCTGTAATGAATGATGATTTTGTGTTGCTCTGGAGAAAAATGCCTGTAAGTTGCATAAATTGTCAAATTAGGAGAAAATCCTAGATGGTAGAACTGGTGTAATAATGTGCTCAGTCCCTTGAGGAATTACCTTTCAACTGTTGTAAAAGCCTCTTCACTGGCAGAAAATCTTCACCTTGCACCACTGACATTTCAGCGGCTTGTTCTTCATGGAGCAGGCGACACTCTGCCTAAACAAGCCTCACACTCAGTCCCTCAGCCTCGCGGTGATTGGCCTGACAGCCTGACTGTGTGACATGTATAGCCAAACACAGCAGCCGGCTAATCAAAGTTGTGTGTGTGTTCTCAGAGTTTGGCCTCAACTCGGACCTTTAATTTCTCACTCATTTATGCTGACATACAATGTCTCATTTTTCAGTTACTCAAGGCACAGCCTTCCACATGTGGGAATAATTAACATGTTAGCTGCTAATTTCAAACCCAATTCGAGGTGGTACAGCATGTTATTTAGTAATTCTTAAAATCAACCTCAGTCGCTAAATGCAAAATGTCCATCTCATTTTTTGAACTGCTTTGTGAAATCCAATCACGATTTATTTGATTTTGATAAATAAGTGTGAAATCCTAACTCCAATCTAATCCAATTTTAGTTGTATCGCACCAGTTCACCACATACATTATCTCAAGACAATACACAGTGAGTTAAACAGCTCACAGTGGTAGAGTGTAAGAAACCCAAAATTTCACACAATGAGCAACTTCCTTTTAACAGGCAGAACCCTCTAACAGATTGAGACTCAGAGTTGGACAGTCATCTGGTAGGTTTGCATGGAGAGAAATGGGGGACATAAGAAAAACATGGATATGGGGACAGAGAGGAAAAAGAGAAGCGAGTGTATAATGATAATGATTATTAGTTATTATAAGTTGCATAGTGGCAGATATAGATCCTGCAGCTTGCAGTCAGCTCAGAAGCCAGATTAATCTACTAGTAGACTAGTTCATGCATTTGTTACTTCGAGACTGCACTACTACTCATTATTATCAGGATGTCCCAATAACTGTAAAAAGTCCCCAGCTGATTCAAAAGAGTGTAGTGTGAGTACTGACAGGAACTAGAAGAAGAGATCAGATGTGTTAGCCTCCCTGTATTGGCTTCCTGTAAAATCTAGAATAGTATTTAAAAACCTCCTCACATACAAAGCTCTTAATGGTCAGGCACCATCATATCTTAAAGAGCTCATAGTTCCCAATAGGCCACTGCATTCTCTAAATTCAGGTCTACTTGTAGTTCCTAGAGTGTGTAAGAGTAGAATTGAAGGTAGAACTTCTGTGGAACCAGATCTTAAACTGGGTCCTGGAGAGAGACACACTCTCCATATATAAAGTTATGATTAAAACTGTCCTTTTTGATTAATCTTATAGTTAGTGCTGACTCAGGTAAACCCGGAACCATCCCATAGTTATGCTGCTATAGACCCAGGCTGCTGGGGGAACTTGAACCTGATGCACTTCCTCTCTGTCTCTCTCCGTCTCTCTCATCATCATCATCATCATCATCATCATCATCATCATCATCATGCTATTTTTTCTTTGTCTCCCCATTTCTTTCTCAGACTTTAGCCTTTATTTTCTGTAACTCTCAACATGTTTACTGTTGTTCTCTCTCAGTAATGGGCTGCTGCCTTTGCCAGCATCCTCAACAGAGCTAACCTAGATCAATACAAGTCAAATAAAGATAGAGTATAGGCCTCTGAATGGAATTTATTTGACATCTTTGGATTGTTTGCAGAATGTGCCTGTAAACAAAACAAGTAGTGCTGAATTTCTACACATGAGTACGAGGAAAAGGGTTGGACTGGTGAGCGGGAGCTAGCAGGGTCGGGTGTTGCACAGATGTGCTAACTATAGTGTAAGGGGCTGTCACACAGGGTGGACAACAGCAGCAACAAAAAAATTTCAGGTGAAAGACCTGGGATGACATGTGTCAGTTTGATTCCAGAGCAGAGGCCAGTGCTGTGAGTCCAGTGTCCAGTGTGCCTGCATGAATCCTCTTCTCCCCCTCACGTGGAGGCAAACACTTCTGTTCAGAGCCACATGGACAGAGCTTCAGGGGAAGAAGTTGGCTGACAGAAAATACTGATTTCTTTCTAAAACTAAGGGGGTGGGACACTGATGGTCCGGGTCTGGTGAAAATGTCTTCCGCTGTGAAGACATTGCTGTTGGATTAAGCTATACTTAGAGTCGACACAGGATGCTCATGCTCCCTATTGAGTCAATCATTTTATATAAAAGTTTAAAGAGTCCCTATAGGCATGTTCATAGATATATACAAATACTGCTGTGAATACAAAATTTGCATTTGATGGGGATTTCCATAAAACATTTCAATTACCTGGTTAGAAATTTTTTAAATGACATTATGAATCCTCACTTGTTGAAAAATATAGCCTCTACGAATATGTTTGTTTTGTTTTTGAACTTTTACCTACTGGATACAAAATGTGTCCTTTATCACTGAATATTCATTCTGTGATTGTTTGTGCAGTACATGCTTCAAATTTCGACATCATTGGTTGTTACAGAACTACAACAATGGGTCAACAAAACATTTGACTTTAAGATTGGATCTTTGCACATTGAAATGTTTTCAGCAAATCAATAAACATCGGCAACAATACAAAGTCATTATTTGCCAGTGTTCTGTTAACTTCACTGAGCTTTCCCCATCTGATGCTGCTAATCATCCAGCACAGGTACAAATACACACCTGAGCAGCCATAATTTTTCCTATCTGACCTTCTATGCATCTGATGTCTCATGGGAACTTTTCCACTTTTGCTGGCTGCAGTATAAAAAAAGGTGTACCTTACCTCTTTTTTCTTGTACCTCAAATGAAATGTCAAACACAGTGCTGCAGGGCTACACTTCATGCAAGAATCACAGAATCACACCTCTTAAGAAAATGTTTTGATCACACACCATTAATTACTCATATGAAGAAAGAACACATAAGATATTGTTCAAAATAAAAATTAATATAATACATACAAAAGCATAACGTAAATATACAAATGGAGAAAGTTGAGCCATTAAAATAACAAATAAATAAATATTATGATAAAATAAAAATTATATTTAGACATAGTTTCCTGGCCTGGAACCTGCACAATCATGAAGGAACTTGTTCCAGGAGTTACAAATGAGGTCACAAACATATAACAGATCCTCTGATGTTTCCATATTTACATAGGACTGTGCCAGTGAACTGTGCATTAAATATAACTACCACAGGAATTGTGGGGCAGCACTGTCACCTACCCTTCATAAAGGAAAGTCCAGTGTATTGTATGATAGGAAGCACAGAAGCTCCTTTCCTTTACTTTTACAGAATTGGACTGGTTGTTACCATAGCTGCTGCTGAGGTACTTCCAGGTCAGCTCTTTCAGTTAGGAACCTTCCAAAGCAAAAAGGACTATTTGACCACAGCTTTCACTGTAATGGTTTCTCAAAAACTTAAATCATGTAATTGGAGCATCCCAAGAACACTCACCTTTCTCAACTTTCACATTTTGCTTTGGCAGTGACATACTCAGGTATTTCTTAAAGATATGTTTTTGCTGCTTCATATGAGTTGTATATCATCTTTAAACATTAAAATATATTGTCAGTGTAGAGCTGGGTTCAGTTATTATGAGAAAAGTTTCCTTCAGATGTTGAGGTCACGGTGATTTGAAGAAATATTCCAGCTTCATGCCATAAGACATTTCAAAGATGATAGCAGAGTGAGGGTACGGAGAAAGGGACACATCAAACATTGCCATCCGCCTCCAAAGGAGCCTTCACACTGCCCCTTGGCCACATTCTCAACCATGACCTTTAGCCTCCCGCATGTATTGCTCCAAATAAAACTGACGTAAAGGCCTCTCTCTCATCTGATTTTCTTTATTCCAAATTTAAACAGTGAGTATGCTCTGCCCAAGAATTTGTGCTGGGAGTAAACGTCCATCCATGTTGATGAAGGCTCAAATTGTTGAACAGGCAAATGAGAAGGAGACTATGTACATTTGTCAAATTGTGTTTGACAGAGCAGACCCAGATGATTGGTCATGCCATGTCTCCAGACATTACTCCCATTCCTTCTACCTGCCACCAAATGCATGGTGAAGTGATCAAGGAGCATGCGTAACTCGACACCTTCCACTTCAACATTTATAGCCATTAGTGTACAGTGGCAAGTCGCGGGTGGAACTGTGGGAATTCAAAGATTTGTTCCAACCAAAAGGAGGGAACACACAGGCTGAAACATTGTTTGGGTCATTAAATGGAAACATTAAAAGAAACCCTCCACTGATTAAGGTTAGGGGTCTGGAGAAAGAAAGAAAGAAAGAAAGTTTTGGCAAACAACTGCTTGGTTTAGATGTTAGTTCAACAACATGACATTTTATAGAAACTAATAAGGGCACCCTGAAGGTCTGTTAACAGAATCAGTGTATGAGGTTGATGGTTCTTTCCACATCTAATACATCTATATATCACATCCACATCTATACAATACAAATACTGCTAACTTACTTTAAATATAGTAATGCAAGATACAACGTTTGCTAGAAAGTGGGATGTGAGGATTTTTAAAGTGGTGTTTAAGCCATGACAGACTAAAAAAATCTATTTTTTTGTTGTGGATGGAGCCCCTAAGCCACGGGCTGGACATTTGCAGCAGTGTCCCGCCCAGGCTGATGATGGCGCTATGGTGAACAAAGACTACCGACCACAGGGACCACACAGACCCATTTCCTGAAACAGACCTGATCACTGTTTTTGATCAGGAGCCAATAGTGGAAACAATTTATACAAACCTCCCCTCAGACTGTTATGAGACGATTGTCAGTCGAACTGGGTGCTCCTCCAGTGGAGGATTCCTCTCTCTCTCTCTCTCTCTCTCTCCCTCTATTTCTTTTTCATGAAGCAATGTTGGGTTTCTGACTACTGTTTGTACCTGCTCTACTGTACATGGTGATGTTACAAAGTGATGTTACTTCTGTTATGGCTCTATATAAATGAAAACAACTTGACTAAATTGGATTCCTGTTTGGAATGTCTTTTGAATATTTGAGGTCAAGCAGTGGAGTCTTGTCAGCTGATTGATATATATCAGACTGATAGGATGACTGCCTTACACTGCCTCACAACTCAGCCCATCTAAATGTTCATGTAAGGTACTGTAGTATGGAGGTTAAATTGCAAACACAAAACCACCTATAACAGCATTTTCACAGCATCGTCTCCCTTGTCAAACAGAGGAAAATCACTGAATGAGCTATTTTTGGTTTTGGGGTGTTTCTGTGACATCCTGTACAAACTGTTTTTCCCTCACAAGAAAGAAAGAAAGAAAGAAAGAGGACAGGGTGAATCTGCAGCGGCACACACAGACACACCCCATGTATTAGGTAATGTCAGCAGTAAATATCTGGGACAGTGGCTTGTTGACAAGATGAAGACATGATTGAGAAGATGAGTGTTCTGGAGACGGAGGACCGAGCCACCAGCATCACCATCACTCTGTTCTATTTGCTCTTCCTCTTGTAGGATCATTCCTGTTTACTGTTGACCTAGTTTCATCAATTGATGCTAACATTGCTCTGACGTTGTTCTCATTAGTGTCAAGAGCTCAGAACTGGGAACATGGTGCTGTCACAAGGTGGATATTTTGTTAATATAAGATAATTCCAGTGTCTTTAGTCTGCAGGTCGAAAATCCCTCCCTCCTTCACTCATAAACTACACACTCAGTGACCACACAATGGAGGTTTCAGACACTTATGAGTCATTTTGCATCAGCATAACAGGTCAATCTGATGTCTATAAAACACATAATGCACCATTGGATTTTTGCCCAGCAGACATACAATAACATTAATAGTGGCTGTAGGCTGTGACAGTGTGACAGTGAGATAGCATGAACAATACCAGGAGCCTCAAGCTGTCAAATCATCTTCACACTCCAACCTGTGCTTTAATATTTTTTAGGGCATTATGCCTTTATTGTGCTGGTGACAGAAACCTCAGAGATCCCTGTCAGACCCAGACTGCAGACATTGCAATTACACAGATTACTTCCCATTTTTCACATTTCATTTACTGTCTACATTTGGTTTCGAAGTGTATTCTCCTGGGAGAGATTCCACCACATATACTTAACTGTGTAGTGGAATGATGCACAGCGCACGCCCCCCATATATTACTTGTTTACTTAATTACTTGTCTATTACTGATAAATTATGTATTGTATTGTATTGTCCTTTAAGTGGATTGTAAGTGTCACATTTAAATGTAGATTTTGTTTTTCTCAGAATATGTAGTATACATTTTATGTATAACAGCAGTAATTCTGGTTCAGGTTCCTTGTTGTATGGAACATATTCCAGTAATGTATGGCACTCATAAGATGAGTGTATTTAACCTGTAGCCAGCCATTACTATAATACTACTATCTGGAGTCTATGCAGGTTAACTCACTTTGGTTGTTTATGGTGTCTTACATTTCTAATATCACCATTTACTTGGTATAAACACTACACTAACTGTTTAGAGCAGTCAGAGAAGTCCCTGTCACCACATCATCATGTTTGCATATTTGCGATCCTTCCACATCTAACTTGTGCATCACATTCATGCAAATACACACTGGAGGCAGGTTGCTGGATTCAATGAAATGAGAAGAGATTTTCACACTTTTTTATTTATTATTATTATTATTATTATTAGTAGTAGTAGTAGTATTATTTTCACCAGAGGTGGCTATTGATCCTACTTAGAAACCATCACATTTTGGGAGCGACCTGAATTAGTATGCAGATCCAGGTATTTTTAGGACAAAACTTCACATTTTGACTAATATCTCCATAAATACATAAAGATTTGAAATTTGAAAAACTGGGGGACACTACCTCAGTGCTCTCAAGAAAATTATACGATTTATTAATATGATGAAATATGTTAATAAAATATTATAGTACAATTTGCTACATTCTAGAAACACATGCTATAGGATTTTTTTTTACTGATCATTTGAGAAATGTACATAATAAGAGATATTTTGGGTAAACGTGGGTACATTTTAAAGGTATATATTCAGGCTTGGTAGAGGTCTGCACTCAGAGTATTTTCTTATTTACACTGTGAGCATCTGCAGTTGTACTACATTGTACTCTGCACAACTCTCCACTATTACATAGATTTTATTGCATATCTCTATTTTATTTTTATGGTCGCTTGATTTCTGCAGCGCTTGTATTTTCATTCACCTTTATATTTTTGACTGCTATGCACAACACATCATCAAGGAAATGTCCCTGTATGTGAAAGCGCACTTGGCAATACACCCGTTTCTTTTTGTACTATATTTATAATATTTATATAATGTCAACATCGACGGATGTATGGAATTTAATTATGAGATTACAAAGCTATGAGAAACCACATTATTCTTCTTTTGTTTTGATCAAATGGTATCATAGTCATATAATATATGAAACGTGCTTGTGGCCCTGCTGAGTTTATATTCGTGTACAGAATGTGCATGTTGGGGTTTTTTTCATTTTACAGTGACTTTACTGTAGGCCAACTTGGATTAACAGTAGTCACATAATACCCCACACCGCTACCAGAAGTCTAAATGTCCGAAGATATCGAACGAATTTGAATGGACCATCTTCGCTCATCTGCAGTCAGAAAAGGCATTCAGCGCTACTGTGGTTAGGCGGGAATGGGAGTAAAAACGCAGAGTTTGTGCATCATGTGATGTGGCTTTCTCTCTGACCCATATTTCATACGGGACGGCGCTCGTTTCCGGCAGCCTTCAAAACGGATTTATGTTCGGCGCAGTCGGACGCGCTGAGTGAATTAGGCCTGAATATCCACCACATCATTCCGCTCGCTACAGTGAATATTCCTGCATCTGTTACTACTGGCCTTGTGCTGCACTGACGAAAGTAAAGGTTCTTTTTCCAAAGAATTCTTCGTTAGTCGCATTACCGGATACAATCTGAGCTGAAAACATGACTCGGCAGACCGCTGCTGTTTTACAGTCGAATTATGACGTGGAAAGTCCCGAAGCGCAAACTCACAGGAGACGCCAATAACCAAGTCACCCATTTAGTTGAGACTAAAATTGATTCCCTGATCAGTGCTGATTTATTCGATTGCACGGGTTCGTCTTTTAATACTAATATGATTCCTTTGCATATGTTACCATTTAAACAGGCAGGGTTGAAACAGACGCCGGGCCCGGCGCACACAGGTTGGCCTGCGTGTCATCTTCTTGTAACAACAAATCCAGTTCTGACAGCACCTGTTCACTGTTGGCGTCAGGTGACAATTAATGTGAATATGGGTAAAAAAAAAAAAAGGGGGGGGGGGGGCAGTGTGACAACACCGCCGGCAAAAACGGACTCATTCTCATCCTCAGCGGTCGGAGTCAATAATAACAAAAATAATAACAACAACAGCAAACGACAAGAAGAAGAAGAAGAAGAAGAACAACAACAATAATAATAATAATAATAATAATAATAATAATAATAATAATAATAATAATAATAATAATAATAATAATAATAATAATAACAGGGGTTTGGAGAGCGCGTTCCCAAATTACTTCTGATAAAAATGAAAAAAAATCTACATTATTATTGAACATCGTAATTGTGTATATATATATGATAAATCCTCATTGAGACCCTCTGCAATCTGCCTTGGCCGCTCGTCAATACAAACCGCAGAGGATCGTTCAGGCTGACAGTGATAAACGAGCTCCTCGCTGGCATTATTTATTTATTTATTTAATTTATTTATATATTTATTGTAGTTTCTGTATTTACTTAGCTTCTGCAGTGAATATTTAGGGCAGAAAATAAAACTCAATAGTGCTTCACTGAAAACGAAGGAATTTATTCCATTTTTAGGAAATAACGTGAGTAAACCTCCATTGTGGAAGTTTTCCGTTATACGTTCTCTACATCTCTCTCTCGACTGCGGGGTTTTCCAGAAAGCAGGGTTAACAAACTGAGTTGATGAACCCTGAGATGAGAAATGAATTTTCAGTTCAGTTTAGTTCAGTTCAGAACAGCTGATCTGAGTGAGTTCAACCAGATCTGAATATGTTCAATCTGAATGAAATACATGCATGGTGAATGAAAAAAACATCTTCAATAGAGCTCCAATACTATGTTACCATGGCAATGGGTAAATAAAGAGCAGCGCGATGGACAGCATCTAGATTCAGCTTAGTGTACATTTGTGTCTATTTTCCTTTTCTTTCCTTTTCTATTTTCCTTTTCAAAATCTTGCTTAACTGCATTTAATGACTGTATTTCAACATGTAAATTTAAATAGAGGAAGTGAGTTTGTGTTAAGACTACATACAGCCTATATTCAAAAACTCGCTTTTAAAATGACTTTTCATTCAGTTTTTAAGTATTAACTCTTTTCAGCTCACCCAGACATATCACAAAATCTGATGTATGATATAGTAACTTGATGTACCATCAATGTGACCAATCACACCATGAGAAATAATTTTTCATGTCTAAAGCTTCACATGTTTTTCTTTTTATTCAAATGTACAGTGATGAATTCACAGTAAATGTTTTCAGTGCAGAGAACTGGTTGATAACCTAACACGTCTTCATGTCCACATGGACTGGACAGCTTTTATTCTGAGCTCAGGGTGAATCCACCGTACGTTCTGTCTGAATGTAGTGACAGTGTGTTTCCTGACATTAATGACTGACTACTGTAACAAACTAATGTCAATGATGTAAAGGTCTGTAAATGGATGTTCTGATGTGATGTTTGACATCATTGACTGTATGCAGGAGGAAATGAAGCTTCTTCAGGCTCAGCAGGAGGAGACAGAGAGAAACTCAGGGTTTGTTGAAGTTATCCTGCCAGTGAGCAGGTTGATCTCTGTTCCTGGAACAGAAATCTAGAGTTTCCCTCATGTAAAAGTTAAGAAACTCAAGAGTTTTCAGCAAAACTGCTTTCTGCAATACCCCCAGGCCTTACACAAACAACAACATTGAGTAAAAGCTGCCTCCAACCAGGCTGAGATTTTCCTGAATTTAGCAGCAAGGCCATCCATCATCCCTGTCACCATCAATCCAGTAACAGCAGACAAGTGCAGCCCGGCACATATCGAACCAAAGCTGGCTACGTGACCTGCTTCACCAAACGCCCACGCTGACCTTTCTCCTTTGGCAGGAAAATAACATTCACATTAAAACATGCTGTAGCTCCTTGGTTTCGCTTTCCTCAACGAAGTCTTTATTTTGGTTTTAGTGCAGACTTCTGCTTTGTGTTTTGGTGCTACCAAACACTGTCAAAAACGTGGACCTCAGTCCATCATCTAGTCCTGTTCCCTTGGTCTTTTCAGTTCCACTTTTGAAGAACACAAGTAGATGGAGATGCAGTGCATGGAGAACAGAAACAAAACATTCACCTATGTTTCCTTACAAAATCGTGGCTTTAGTCAAGATTTTTTTAAAAACATGTCAGTGGTAAAAGCTCACTCTAACATCTAATGTTCAAAAGCACATGGACAGAAACAGCCAAATAAAGAGCACAAATCTATAGCACAACAATTCAAACTCTCAGCGAGTCAACAAGATATGTTTTTTGTTCTGTCCTATAAAGGAGAGGGCATGTGTGATGAACATGTTTTGGGGTAAAGCTTTACTTAATAAAAGAAGAAAAACAGGACCATGGTTGTAGAAAAATAAATAAATAATTTAAAAGGAAATGGAGATGTGTCTAACTGCTTCTCTTCGTGGTGAAGTCAGTGCAGCCCTGAAGCTCCTCGCCTCATGCCAAGTCTCTCTTTGCTTTAAAGTCTGCAGGGCAGTCTCCGGTGCAGAGGTTAGGCGTTTCCATGGTGATCCTGTCAACGTGTGCACCGTGTGGGCTCGGGCGAGGTGTGGTGGGAGTGGTCAGGTGTGTTGTGACGTGGCGGCTGCAGCCGAGCTCCACTACCAGATGGAAGAAGATCCCTGAGCCAACCTTTAGGGCCTGGACAGAGGACAAAGGACAGTGGGTTAGGACCACAGGCCGTGAAAAAAAAATTGTCGTAGCTTCTGGGTCTGAAAAATGAAGCCAATGCAGAAGTGAATTAAACCTGCATTCTAATGAATGACCATTAGGGGGGTACTCCACTGGTTGATTTGCATTGACATCTATGAGAAAATGAGTCTACTTCTTACTGGATTTATGACTTCAGTAAACATTTTCATACTGAGTTTATGTTTCAGCTCTTCTCCAATACAACATGACTTCACATTTTAAACCTGGAAGAATACATCCTTCTTAAACTATGTGACTAGCAGTCACCTAAACCTGTCTGCCAGATGGACCCATCTCAGAAAAAGAGCCAATCCTTTGTCTTCTTTCTGTGTGATCATTTTGAGGCCTGTGGTTGAAAATGAGCCAGCATCCATCTGTAATTGCAAACATTGTTTTGCATAGCTTTAATTTCTTTTCTTTAAATTTATTTGCAACCCCCATTTAGGAAACCACAGATGTAGGTTCAAGTAAAAAGGGAAAATGGTTGCTCCTCATGAGCTCTTTGGTGGTCATACGTAAATATGAAAAGACCTCTTAACTCAAGGTCCACTTACAAGCTCATACTGAAGCTTTAAATCACATGTCATGGTCTTCTTTGCTTGATGGAGACCTCTTACTTGTCAAGGAGATACTTTTGTTCAGTTGTTATCTGCTGACAGACTGCAAATATGGAAATTAGAGGATGCTGTGATGCAATAATTCCTCCATCCACTGAGGGACCATGAGATGCATTCGTAAGCTACAGAAAACCCCACAAGGTGGACCTTGATTGAAGTTTATTTTTTGCAAAAGCACTGTTTCAAAGGTCAATAATTGACTTTCATGCTCATTTTAATCTTAGAACTCTGCATTTCTTGCATTTCTTGCATTCCTTGTTTCCGTTTGATATCTGACTCTCAGAATTCTTTTTTTCCCCTTTGCGATTAATTGCAGGTAAAATTTTACTGCGGTCTCATTGCATTTTCCATTATGTTCCATTTTCAAATGAGGTCTCTTTGACAAATATGTCATGATGAGATAATAAACTGTATAGTGGGGCCAGCTGTTATTGCGCAGCAGAGAGGAGAATAAAACAGTGCACATTCAGTCATGTATTTCATAATGGCTAAATGTTGTGGCTTGGGCTTTATCATGCATGGAAAAGCCTGATATGGCTCCAAACATAGGCATTTTTCTTCCTGCAGTCCTGGGGAGATTTACTGCCACAGTAAGCATACGTGTCCACCAAAGTTCAAACTTGTGAGGGGCAAAAACACCTGGCTCTACTGCAACTACTCGATGATCACTCAATCTGAACTAATTTGATTGAACACTCTCCAAAAATATATGGTCGGCATATATTCAACCTGATGTCTCTATACAGATGTATTTATTTAGTATTTGGAGAGGAACCATCACTGTCTGCTCTTTGGACTTCATTAGCAAAGCCAGGGGAATTATCAGACAGGCAGGAGGGGGGCTGCGTTGACAAAAATTGGCCCCAGTGAAAAAAATGAAGCAAATGCAGCTCCTATTTACATATAAAGAGCTCTATTAATCAAGGTAAGTGTCATTACAGTGAGGCTCATTGAGCAGTGGAGAGTGGGTGTTAAATAAAATTCTCTGCGCTCGGGTGCCTCCGGCAGGCGATACATCTTGATTTGAGAACTGTCAGCAGCGGTTGGGAGCTGATAGAGGCTGGGGTGGGGGGTATTACCCCGATTCTTAATCAGATTGCAGGTGGAGAAGAGATTGGAGAAAAATGGAGGAAGAGGAGGTTAGTGGGATGGAGAGGAAAAGAGGAAGTGGTGTGGAGAGAGAAATTTTCCCACATGCTGAATTTATTTAGTCAGCCCACACAGACAGATTTATCCCCCAGAAAGACTTTTTTACATTTATTCTAAGTGGCTCTCAGTGGCTAAGTGGCTATAAAAGTACTTAATAGACCAGGTAGCATAATCTTAACTTTATTAAACATCACATCTACCATATATGTTTTAAACTGCCCTGATCAATTTTTGTAGCTCTAAACTCGGGCCCAGTTTCATCACTGTTACATTTAAAAGACAACAACTTTGATGATTTTCTTTATCAGTTACGATAACACTGTACTGGGATTTAAGGACTCCCACAGTTACCAGTCCAAGGTGTCCTAATATATCTCCTTCTCCACAGACAAGGAGACACAAACCCTAAAAGAAGAGAGCAGCTGAAAAGTGTAATAAATAATATTGGAAGGTCTTGGCCTTACTCTGTAAAGTCACTTTGGATAATTTATGTTGTGAATTGGTAATGCAGAAATAAGACCCAAGCTGTAATGAATGTCTTCAGAGCAAACCACAAGGACAAAAGCAAACACTGATATGGTGACAGATGGATTTATATTAATATGATAATCAGTAGACTGGGCAGAAGGGGAAATGCAGAGCAGAGATAAGGACTGGCAGGACACTACTTACTTCACCTTATTGTTCAGGCTCGCCTCACTGGGCTGGTTTTACATGTAGTGCCACTGGCCATCCATGCCCATGTTCATACCCATGCCACCCATGGGCCCTGCAACAAGAGGTCGAAACACTGTTAAACAGCATGGCAGAGCACTCAGAGAGTGCCCGTTCTCTAATGCTGCTGCAGTAGCTTCGGAATCACGCTAAACGAACAGAAGCCATTATCCTCTTGTTCATTAGCGACCACATGAATCAGATCCCTGTCATCTGACTCCCACTACACCTCACGCTCATTTGAATGGGGCTGAGAGGTCAGACAAAGATACAACAACAACATATTTATGTTCTTCTATATCATTCATAGGTTACAGATCAAATTAAAAATGTTTCAGTTGATATGATATATATTATATTATTTATTTTGTGTGTGTATTCATGTCAATGTGGAACCTGTCATTGCTGTAGGATGTAAAATTATTTAGTTTTTTACTGAGCTACAGTCTAACATTTCTCTGGTTCTTTTTTTTTTTTTAGGTGAACCCAGCCAGTGAGGTTATTTTGATCTTCAGAGAAATATTTTGTACATGCTACAAGATAAAAGAAGCAATACCTACAGTGATACCTTTTTTAAGGCCAACCGAGCTCCCAAAGCTACTGTAAACTTCAGTTTCGATAAAGAATGTGGTTCTGTTTCACAAAAAACGTAAATATTAATTGCTGGACTATGACAGTCCCCAGCCACCCTTACTTTCTTCTTCACTATGCAAAGGACACACTGCTTCCTACACTTTCACGTGTTAATGATGTCATTGTTATCATCTTTACTGTAAAAGGTCATAAGATGGATTTTTTTAGCTGATCCTATAAATAGACCTTTTTTGAATTGTTAGAAAGTTAAAAGTGATTCTTGAAATTTTGCCCTTGATGGTTTGATAAATGTAGGGGAGATTGCTCACCTCCAGGTCGAAGACCCATGTGCTGCTGTCCATCAAGAACGAAGCCTCCCATTGGTTGGCCATCTGGACTGTAAGCTGTACCCTGGCTCACTGTGAGAGGAGAAACATGACTGTATATCTCAGGGTTGTACAATCACGCCTTGAAACTCAAATACTCTGCAGACAAAGCCACATCCTTATTCTGCACCTTTGTCTTCCAGTCAATACAGGCTCTTTTAATATACATCTTGCCCCCAGTTGCTCTCCTCCACCTGATCAGTCTATTGACTGGAAGAGTGTTTGGCAGATTGAACACTGAATTAAATGCAGCTTTACCTGCTCTGTTGGACTGGTCAATCATAGGCTGGACTATTCTCCTCCTTGCATTAATAAACCTGAAAAGGAAGAACATCATGATGAAAACCCCAAAATTATGCTACTTCAGAAAATCTCCCACATGTATGTACCCTTTTTAAACATTCTGCACATCTCTTCTCTGGTCTTATGTCTGACAGTATCAGTACCCTTTTCAGTGACTTTTTCAGTGACAAAGAAAGGTACATTCACTAAAGAAGATCAAAAGAAATTGTCAAAAGCCCTGGAAAAAGTCTAGTCTAGTCTAGTCTAGTTTGTAAGATTTGAGATTATATTTATAAATTCTAAATCTATATTATGTGCATTACATTAACAGGAATCAGTTCATTAGTAAAATAAGGAGTCCCGGCCCTCAATGATTATTACTGAAAAAGAAAGATGCCCAATTCATTATCATCATTAAACAATCAAGCATTTACAAAAAACTGTAACCCTGCTGTGTTTCTCTAGAGCTCTGACTCATAATATAGTTTATTCCTATGGACATAATCTGGGGCATTAGGAGGAAGTCACATATTTAAAATCTATTGATTTTGGTTCAGCCCTGTAGCCTCAGGCTGTGATGAAGCTAAATACTTTGCCAATGTCTCACCATTGATACATCCAGCAAACAGTCAGCATGGTGAATTAGAGTGCTTTGATATCTGTATTGGACAGAGCCTTGACTAAAGCCCACGGTTGTTTGTACTCATGGATTCTGTGTAAGTAGGTCTGTCAGAAACCCCATCCACTTAAAAGATACACAAAACCCTTTGTTGGATTTCAGATCACGGAAAATGAGGCCAGGGGAAGAGCTGTGGTCTCTCCACTTTAAGCCCTTAGTCACTACATATCTCAGCCAGGCATTCTGTGTATTGTTATTTTCAGGATGAAATAGATTTATTTTAAATTGCACCATTTAGCATGTCAGTGGTTGTATGAGCATTGCTAAATTTCCAAACAAATAAGAAATAAAACAAATAAGTATTTTATCTCAACTGAGAAAACAATCAAATTTCAGTGGACTCACACATGACATTTCATGACCTTCAGTAGATTCCAGGTTTGCTCCATAAACTCAAACTGTGAGATCAATCGTTCAGCATGGATAAATGCAAGTTTCCTTCGAACTAACAGTTAGCACCAAGCTAATGGGGTGGTAATGAATAATATTCACAGAAGCTATAGTGGTACTCTACATGTTCACGGAAAGGTGAATTTAGGATCATGTCATCTGGTACAAATTCTGGAGTAAACAGACACAGGGTTCATGAATTAATTAATTCTAGTGGATTGCTATTAGAGAAATCATTAACAGACTTTTCAGACATTGGATGATGAACAAATAAAGTGTGTTTACAGGTCCAAGTAATTTGGATATTTCTTCAATGTGTCCATAGGTACTTATAATTCAGTGCTGTCAAAAAGCATCTAAAGTGACCTGTAACCATGGCTCCCACTACACCTACCCAACACCTGGGTAAATTGAATACAGAACAAAACGCTAGATTTAAGATCATGAGCTTAAGAGCTCATCAAGAAACACGATAAATCCAAATATGAGTTTGACAGCTGTGTTCTGGTTTGACCACATTATTATGAATTGTAGCTAACATTTAGATGAAGATAGATTATGATCTCTAAAGTCAAGTTCGTTTATTTTCAATTCACAGATCCAGATTGTGCATGTGTGTGGGACTGGATACGAGAACGGTCAGATGTTATGCGACAATGTAAATGCTGGATCGGACTTACCAGTTGTTCACTTGAAGGATGGTGAGGCCTGTGTCCTGTGCTAGCTGCTTTTTCTGTTCCTCTGAGGGGTATGGGTGCTGTAAGCAACAACAAGATAAGATATTCAATCAGTAATAAGAAATAACCATCAATTTGTGTATTCATTAGAGGCCTCCATGTATAAGACAACAGTATCATATTCTGTGCCAGTTTCTGTGCCAGTTTCTCTCAGGCTCAGTAATTCTCAGAAGTGTGTGCCCAATGTAACTCTGAAGAAATGGAGGCTGACTATGTTTTGGCACACAACACTTTAGGTGAAAAGCGTGTGGTATTGTGTGACAGTATTTGACATTATTTGGCATTGCTTGACAAATGATCGGGTAGCATATAAAGAGGCACAATGATGGCTTTTGTTTGGGGCCCCAATAAGGCCAGACCCCCCACCAGCCTGCAACCACCCCTCCCCACCTTGCTCCATTTCTCGCCCCAGTCCCTCCGCTGACTCTGTGTGTGAGACAGTGGGAGGAGGGCGGCAGATGGCAGACAGAGGTGACCTGCGCGCTGGGAGCAGGGTCGCAGGCCAGTGCCCATTCTGCTGCTGTCAGGCCAACAGCCGCCTCCTGTGATCCTCAGTGAAGGATGAGCTTCCAAGCACTTCATTTTTAGACACACACAGCCACACACACACACACACACACACACACACACGCACACGCACACATACATACACATACACACATATACACACTTGCATATGTAGACACACATAAGAATACATTCATACAAGCCCAAACACAGGCATACAAATGTGAATGCTTATATACACAGTACATACAACAGTGACTTCAGTTTCATTTTACAAAGGTTAGGGACCGCCACTAACAGTACAGTACAAACACACACACACACACACACACACACACACACACACACACACACACACACACACACACACACACACGGATTCATATAAATAAAAAACACAAACAGATTGATGCAAAATAAAGACTGTGAGAAAAAGGTACAAGTGGACACACAATGTGAACAAACAAAAACACACACACACACATACAAAGTAAAACAAAGTGAGTGCACTATAAACTCCACCCCCTATGGCATAATGTACACCCGAGGATGATTAAATCATCTATAATCTAATCTAATCTAATCTAATATCATCTAATCTCATCGAATCAAATCTCATCTCATCGAATCTCATCTCATCTCACTGAATCTGATCTCATCAAATAAAATTAAAACAAATCATATCTAAACAAATGTAATCTAATTTCATCAAATTGAACCCAATCAATCGACTCAAATCATATCAAATCTAACCTAATCTAGTCTAATCTGATGTAATATCACTGAATCAAACTGAATCAAACTGAATCTAAACAAATCTCATCTCATCTATTCCAATTTCACCTAATCTGATTTAAATCAATTAATCAAAATTAATCAAAATCTATATTTACATAATTAGGGTGTAAAACAAATAACAAATAAAACACATAATAAACAAGTATTTTATCTCAACTGAGAAAACAATCAAATTTCAGTGGACTCTAACATGACACTTGTGACCTTCAGTAGATTCACAAACTCAAACTCTGAGATCAATCGTTCAGCGTGGATAAATGCAAGTTTGCTTCGAACTAACAGTTACCACCAGGCTAATGGGGTGGTAATGAATAATATTCACAGCTGCTTTCTGTGTACCTTCCTCAAAGGGGGATATTTTAAGGGTCTTCAGAAAAGATGACAAAAGAGGCTACTGCTTCCCCCCTACATACATACACACACACACACACACACACACACACACGGCCTTCTTACTGCAGGCCTCACACTGAAACGTGTGACAAAACATAATCCTGCTCCTTTCACACCCTCAACGACTGATGAATGCTTGATCGCCTGTGTGTTCCAATAGGGCCTTTCAGAGGCCAAAGTCCCCTTGCACACTTTTCATAGGCACATCCTGCCATGGCAAACACTTGTCCTGAACAAATTAGTCCAGAAAGGGAATGGGGAACAGAGAGGGGATAATTCAATTATCCCCCTTTTTTATCTGGAAAATCTAAAGGTGGTCTTTGAAAAGGAAGGACTTACTCCAAGTGCGGGACCTGGGAGCCTTTTACAAACTAAACAACTGTGGGGTTATACCACATCTAAGAGCGGCAGAGGGAGAAAAACTTAGAAGGAAGCAGTGGTGGTATCTTTTGGGACCATGGATAAAAGGTAAAGCTCTCCTCGTGGAGACTTGCTCACCCCTTCTCACCGAGCTCCAAAACAGAGCTGCTTCTGAATTGAGGGCTTCTAATGTTGATTTGTGTATAAGCCCTGGGCTGGCATTTCAAAGAGGACCTTTACATGTGTCTTTGCTCTGTTCTCTAACAATGGAACAAAGTTGAATTTACTTTCAAGATCCTTTTAGCAAATCTAGCCTGGGCAAACCAACTGTTGCCTGATGGAGAGGTCGGGGTGAGACAGCATTCATTTCTAGCATTGTGTGAAATGTGAATCAGTATAGAGTTGCCAAAAAGAAGAGAAACATTGTGTTTGGGATCTATAAAAAGCTTCAGCTGGATGTGGCTTGTATGGAAAAGCACATTATCAGGGCCTGGGTCAGACTGCCTTACCGTAAGGTGCTGGAAAAGCCACGCTCTCATTATGTTTGTGGCCACTTTGGGGAAGATGCCTCGTTTCTTCTGCCTCTTCTTATCCTGGTCATCCTCGTCTCCCGTGCCTGGTGAAGCCAGACTGTTGTCGAGGCCGTCTCCTGCGATCACAGACAAGAGGAGTCACGTTATGAGAAAAGCTTTAATTTGGCCCTGTCGCCTTCGTCCCCCTCCACACGAATGCGCCACAAAAAGGCAGATCGAGGAGGATTGCATTCCTCTGTCGCACGGCACCACAAGAGCCGTCCTCTCACCTCTGCTTGCCTCCCTGGCTGCTGGATAATGAAGAGGAGTTTGTAGTGTGGGAGCTCAATAAAACCAAGAGCTATTAATTCAATCTGAGCTATGAGTTTGACATGAGGTAATGACTGCGGGAGCTGTGTTCCTGACATGAAATAATGACCGTTCAAACTGCAGTTGGAGTTGGAGTGCTATGTACTCATATTTATATGTGACCTCTGTTTGAAATAAGACTAATGATTTCCTTGTAAGTAAAAGGAGGGAAAAAAACAAAAACAAAAAACAAAAGGCTGGTCTGTGAATGAAGTATGAACCAAGTCCGAAGCAAGGCGTTCACTTGCAGTACTGAGGCAGACTGAGGGGGGACTGGGTGGGTGGGGTGGGGGGGGTTCATAGGACATGAAGTCATCACCCTTGTGTTCTCATGTGTTCACTGACTGACCCCCCCCAACAATGTCTGCGTTGGATTGTCTGCAGCACAGCGTCATGCCAGGCTCTGGGTCCCGCCGTTAGCGAGCATCCCTGTTTGATTTCAGGGGGAAGCTGGCGCAGACAGAGGCAGGAGGCTTCCTTTAAGGAGAGATTTCCGCCCCTGCTAGCTCCGCTTGCTCCGTCTCGCAATGCTTTCTCTCCCTCTCTGCCATTAATTGTGCATCAGCCAAGATGATTTACTTTTAACAGTGGTGGTTATTTTTCTTATCCTCAGGGCAGAGAAGCCTTGAAAGCCTGCCTGGAGGGCATGTGAATAATGCATCTGAGAGACTCCTCCCCTGAGGCAGGACAGGAACCCTACTTTTCTTAAGATTTGCCCTAGCATGTCTTTTTGTTTTTAGAGATGCATCAATCAAATGCGCCTATATGAGCCATATTCATGCATAAATATTTCAGATAATGAATATTGACATTAAAAAGGATTTTCTGGGGGTGGGGGCTTTTTAGGGATGTGGGAGTTTTGACTGATGGTGTCCAGCTCTGAGTCACAGACAGGGGACAGAGTTCACACTGCCCCGTCCTCTACTTTTTGTCCTCTATCTCTCCTATAAGTCGCTGGTTAAATTCCTTTTTTCTGGGCATCAGTTCCCTCAGCTGGTGGGGGTGGGGTGTTTTTAATGTTGTCTGGCAGTATCATCCTCAATGTATTCTGTATCATCTTGTTCCAGTGTTTCAGAGGAATGTATGTATAATCACTGAGTGAAATATTCAAAGTCAAGACTTCTGCTGTTATCTTTGGTAACCATAGGATCTCCATAGGTAACACAAAATTACAAGAAGAGGAGTTGGTGACCCGGGGTGTGAAGACAGTCATTTTTCTTCTGGTATAGAATGTTGCTGATGAAGACGATAAATTGCCACTCAACAATATTTCCAGCCTGGTTCCAGACATCTGACTAACCACCAATATTTCCTGCCAGTCAATCAATAGGACCTATTTAGGATAGTAATGGTAATGACAGCTTCCTATCTTACTAGCTAATTAACTAATAGGAGCACAGAATCAACACTTATACTTAATTATCATGAAAAGCAGCAGCATAGCTAGCAGCTGCTTTGGCATGTCGTCAACCCCCCATCAAGAAAACAGCTAAGAGGAATAGAATGTCAAACTGCTTGTATGAAGAAAAAACTAAATGGCAGTTGAGTCTGATTACAATGTTATAATATTCTGGCAAAATTCCCGCTAACAGTTTTGAGAAAAGTTGGGGTTTTTTTCTGATTATTTTCCGAGACCTGCTTGATGTAAGTGATGAGGCTGGGGCAGCTCTATCTCTTAAAGGAAAAGGGAAAGTTCACTCATGCATAATTACATCCTTCAAAGAGTGGCCACAATGATAAACCGGGAGCAAATGAAGAAAGAAAGAAAGAAAGAAGTGGCCTAATTATATCTAAGGTTCTCCCCTCTACCCCCCACCCTCGACACCCCACCCTGGTCCACCTCCTCTCCTCATCCCTCTCTTTTCTTCTGCTCCAGAGAGGGAAAGCCGCAGGGCAGATCCTTCGCTACACTAATCGCTTCTGACTGTTCCCCGGCAACTCGGCCAATCTAACCACGGTGCGACGGTACAGTCTCAATGTCGTACACCCATGCCCCCTTCACCTCCGCCTGCTCTCCCTCTCTCTCTCCTTTTCCCCTCCCTGCTCCATCCTTGCCTGCTACTGTCTGCACGGACACCGAAGGGGGTGCGGGGGCTGGGGTGGGTGGGGTGGGGGGGGCATTACCGCAGGGATAGCTGGAGCTTTGCCCTGGGGCGAAGAAGAAAAACACACAGAAGAAACAGCACCCTGAGATATGAAGAAAAGTCTTCCTGTCGTTTCTACACTCTTCTACCTCAGCTGTCCTACACTCGGCTCTGTTCAATGTTACATATTGGTTCCTCTTTAAACTATTTAGACTGCTTTAACTCAGCCTTCATTGTTTTATTTAATTTCTATTACACCAAACATTCAAAATCCACTGAAATATCATTAACGCTGCATAAATTTGGAACATGTGCCAAATTTTGCTGATGAGTAAATTGAGACAGCTGTCATACTGGACAGGAGCTTAGTATTATGTCATTGGAGACAAGTGCAAATACTCAAGCTATCTGATTATTTTCTATGTACATGTGTGCCAAACTTTTCTGTCTCCTCTTTTACTGTTATATTCTTTCTGATTTCTTTATTTAGTTAATGCTCAAATACTTATTCATGTCATTATCCCTTTTCACATGGCACCAGATTTTTTTTTTTGTTTTAATACTGCAAATCTATTAGTGCACAGGGGGATACTAGTAAATGGGAACATGGACACTCACTGCGTACATGTACATGTGGAGATTACTGTGCGTGTACACATCTATTATGATTCTAATTATTTCCTACTCTTCACTGGAGGTGCTACTCAAAGGTAGATGGTTTAAAATTGGGGTATACCTCATTTAATCTATTATTGGGTTCTAAAAAGCCATTATGTTCTTAAAAAGTTAAAAATCTACCTGTTCAGTGAGAACATTTAATTTGTGTCTAATTGAAGATACTGATAGTCACTTGAATAGTGTGTAGAACAACAGTTTTTTTGCGTAAAGAAGTTGGCATAATCTTAAATGCAGTCTTGTTTTTTCATTTCACAACTCCGTAAAAGAATATAATCTGTTACGGTGTAACTATCTAGTGCAAGGGTTTGTCATAGTTTTGCTCATTCTAGTGTAAAACACCACATATGTCATTATTTCTGTATATTTTTGAACACGGTTTTATTTTCTCCACAGTCTCTTCTGTCTGCAGCTCAGAGGCTGTTACACTGAGCAGTAAGCAGTCAGTGGGTGACGTGTTTGTAAGTCAAAGTGCAGCGCTCCTAGCTGAACTGATTGCCGCTCCCCCAGCTGCATCAGTGATGCAAGGCCAGTGCAGCCTGTCTAATGAGCTCAATGGGGCCCTGATCCATCATCAGTGACACCTTGCAGCTCCTCCCCTTATTAGACATGATACAAGGCTCTAAATTGAGCAGTCTGGAAGGTTTCCAAATCATGGGGAATCCTCTGTGTGAGGAGGTGAACACGATGATTAGCAGCTGTTGATGGGGAGATTCGACTGTTTAAAGCTGATTAAAGCCAAACAGTTTGCATGCTGGTAGCACCAAATGGCACTGAGGGGTACTGTTTAAAATCCATGTGTGTGTGAAATGAAGATTTTTAGAGATGCTGGAGCACTTCAGTGAATCCAGTGAAGGAGACTATTTGCATTTTATTTGATCAAAATATAAGCCAAGTGTCCATAACTCTAAATTTGGGAGGTAAAAAGAGTGTCATTTGGCAAACAGAGATGACTGCCCTCTGTGATGCAGCCCCACTTTGTGCTGACAGCTAACAAGCACAAAAATAATCCTTTATAGGATTTTACAGGTTTCAGTTCATTACAGTTGTGAAAAAGACATATTTTCTCACCGAGAGGTGAGAAAACCTTCTCTTGAGGTGAACAGATTTTTTTGTGGTCCTCACAGCAAAAAATGTATTGAAGAAAATCCAAAGCAACATTTTATTCCAGACAAATTGCCCCTTAAATAGTTACTATGGTCGCTGTACTAACCCTAACCCCATGTACATTTTACACGTTGTTTGTGATTGTACTCTGCATTGTAACTGTAGTTTGTACTGTGGATAAATCTCTAAACAGTTGATGAAAACTGCTTCGTACAGTCCTCATCAATTGGTGTAAAAAAATCTTTAAATTTAAATATGTAGGCACCACATGATAGTAAGAGCACGGTTTAAGCAGCATGCCTCTTATCATTTGCTTGACATATTTGTTGCAGCAAATGCTCAAAAGAGAAGCAGATAAAGAAACATCAAGACTGTTTCCCATGCTTTGTGTGACCAATTACTAATTAAAATTACTGGTCGCACAAACCAGGAGACTATTGTCAAAATGGGGGCCTCCAACAAACGGCAGGCTGATCCAAATTTCAAGAGGCATATGCTGGGTCAGCAGGCCGGCTGCAATTACATAAATGAATAGGTTTGTGAGTGTATGTGCTAGAGTGCATAGATTGGTGCAAGAACTATGCAGCAGCCTTAACTGTGAATAACTCACAGAGCAGGCAGTCAGCAGTTGATCAGCTCTATTTCTTTATCAAACAGCAGTTTCAATGAACAGCTAATGAAAGTAAGGTCAAATGTCATTTTTCAAATGTGAGTCTGTGACGTAATCAGCACAGATTCAATTCAGCGTAGCTCCATTGTGCAGGGGTTGCAAACTAAAAAACACAAAGCAATTTGCTTGCACGCAGGAGGCCTTTTAAGAGTAAAATCCTCGGGTTAGACAACAGTCATCTGTACATAAAATCCAAAATTCATTTGTTCACTTTCAGTTTTCTGTGAGAGCAGACACAACTATGTTCCTCTTTTTGTCTTAAAAGCCACCTACTGTTTCTTTCCCTCTTTTTAAAACATTTCTGAGATCCACAGCATGCCATGTGCCACAGGGACATTCGCCTGCACTTTCAGTGAATCTGTGATGTCATTGGCATGTCAGCACCTCCACCTCGCCTCATTCCTTTCCCCAGGACTCCAGGCTCTGGATGTGACAAAATGATGCAACACATCCTGTCCTCACATTCCGTTTCTCAACACCAGTGTGCAGGATCTTTTTGAGTCACTCCCAATGCCTTTTGTTTTGTTTTGTTTTGGGTTTTTTTCTTTTTTTTTGGGGGGTCTTTGTGATGGACATTTCAAGCCCCCCCCAACCCCTTCCCAACATTCCTGGGAGAGCTCAGCCCCTGTAGCTGTGGTCAACAGTCACTCTGGGGGTTGAGCTATCAAAGACAGCCATCTCTGCATATCACACAGTTTACAAGACAACAACCAGAGCCTGGGAGCTCATAGAGGAGCGGGCAGCCATGAACCAAACCACCAACCACACAGTGGATCATCCTCCCGTGGTTGGCAAGGGCTGCAAGCCACAGCACCACCACTTTAGTGGTCCCAAATGACAGTGGAATTTAGAAGGTTTCCTCAGACCATGGAAGCAAGAGGAATGACAACCCACAATGAGGACAGCACAATAACTTCCTGTCTTCTGCTGTTTGAAAATGGCTGTTGTTTAAAAACAATATTTGGAGAACCTCACATGCCTCAAATGCAGTTTTGAAAATCTGGGAATCTGATTTGATCTTTAAATTTTTGTTGTTGCATTTTGTTACAGTCTTCCTCAAGTATTCTGTCTGTAGCCCATCTTAGGGGTTCCATGGAGTTTTTGTAATGAGTTAGGAATAAATAAATAAATAAATAAATTAATTAATTAATGTAAAAAAAACATCTGTAACAAACAAAAAAGATCAACAATGAATGCTACTCTGAAGTGTGACAGGTCCAAAGGGTAATGTTAGCATCAACAGCTTTACGTTCTGGGAAGAAATACATCCCTTAACATTTAATGCTGACATTTTTGCAACTGTTTTTTTTCTATGTACAGTATGGTTATGGTCAGCCAGCTCAAAGCACGTGAGATTTTGGTCTTGGTTGAATATTATATACTGATCTGGTCTGGTATGAAAGTTGGATGTGGCACACACCCAGTCACCATCTTTAGTGGTTTAGGCATGTACACCTAACACCATGGCCCAGCCATCCTCCTCACCCTCTGTACAGTGTAAGAACATTACAGATCCTGCACTGGACATAATCCAGGAAGTCATTGTGATCCCTCCAACATGCATTGGCAGGGCAAGTTGAAGATATCAACAGTGAAGAGGGAAAACAGTTTCGGTGATTTGAAGGTGACATGGGGCAAAGGCCCAAAATTAGGCTGTGACTGCTTGATCATAAGGAAAAAACTTGGCAGGTTGGTGTTGAAAGCAAATGCTCTGTCGTTTCAATCCATTCATTAGTCTGTAACCATAATGCTGAATTGTTACACCTAATCTAAAGGAGACTTGTTATTTTAAGATGAACTCACTCAAAGCTGATGTGTTCTACAGTGTTCCCTGCATTCATGTTCACATTATGAAAACCCAGGTGTTCAGTGCAGGTACATCCTGCACTGAACATTCTGAATATGAAAACTTTACTGCAATTCTGTGTAGACCATCTACCTGATCCAAATGAGATTAGCAGGATCTGACTGTCCTCTCTGTCCTTTCACGTCATGTGTTTGACTCTTCCCTAGCATGAGAATAGACTGGAGAGAGGGCGGCGAAGCCTGGGGAGAATCAGTAGGTAGCATGCAGCAGATCCTGCTGCAGCAATCGCAGCTCTGATCATTCTTTCCTCTTCTTCCCTTTGTTCCTCATACATAAAGTACTCTGTCCTTACATCCCTACAGGGGGTATTCTGCACCCCCATCCTCTATGCATTCTCTTGCAGGTCAAAAGGGCATAGACCTTGGGTTTCCCCCCACTGTTGTTTAAAAAAGCCTAAAGGAAAGAAGCTATTCACACTGTGGTCTTTTTCAGCCACTTTTTCAGTAGACTTCTGGATACTGAATGGGTGAATTAAAATTTACCAAGCACACATGTCAAACTCAGTGTTCCTCAGTTGAAGTGAAGGAAGCAAGATGATTTTCAAAAGCAGTTCACTTGGCGTGATTGTAGTTGTCTCTTAATCTATTCCCTTGCAAAGCATCCTCCTATTGTTCTTGTCAAGGCTCTGCTCACTGATGCCTGATGGGCAGAAGGTGGAAAGTTGCTTTAAAGCCCATACTATTTTTACTGTGGCCAATGGGGAGAAAAACAATAACAAGCCGTAAAACCCTTACAGCCTTCAATTAGCACATCAGAAATCACATTATGTGCATAAGCACCAGGGCAGCTGCAGTGGGAGGCAGCAGCAGACAGCCAGGGTCAACCACGAAAATGTCTTCATAGACACTTTATCACTTCATTGACTCCATAGATTTGAGAATTACTAACATTATAACTAAATCCTCACCAGTTGTATTTTCTGTCAACACAATTTACCATCACAAAAGTCTCAAGATGTCTCTAAAGTGCCAGGACTGAATTCTCATTCTCCTTCACGTTTATTCATTTGGATGGCATAAACAAGTAGCCGAGACAAATTTTCACATATACCCAAACTAAAATAACTGCAATCAACTAATTCAGTATGGATTTTTTAAAAATATAGAATTCCCACAAGGTCGCTGAAACTCCACAACAACTTCAGTGTCCTCAGAGGTGGCTGCCTCTCAACCTTTTCTGACATCCCTACTGTGTCTACTCAGCCCAGAGCCAACTGGTTTACAATGAAAATATACATCTTTAGAAATAGTTCACACAAATAAAATAAAACTAAATAAATATTCACAGTAATTCCGCCATGCAGCTTTTAGCAAATATTAATCAAAATCGAGGAAATTTGTTGGGAATGACAGACTGATGTATATGAGAGTTACAGTTACACCTACCAGAGCAGTCTTCCCTTAACTTGGGATTCTTTGCTTTGATCAGTGCATTTAAGAAAAGTGATTAATGTGATTCGATGAAGTAAGTGCGTGAACTTTTGTGAAAAGATCCCCCGAGTCACCCGGCAGCAGGGCCTGTGCTTCAGAGAGAGGTCACAGGAAAGTCAAAGCTTTGATATGGAGGAGGACGTGGGAGGCCTGTGGGCGCTCTTACCGAGTTCACTGGTGTTGTCTCCACTCTGGGAGACGTGTCCCCCGCTGGACGGTCCCGGGGTGCCTACGGAAGGCGTGGAGTGGGCGTCATCCATGTCTCTCCAGGATGCTTGATTCTGAGGGGTCGGGGAGAGGTCCACACACCAGGGGACAGGAGATAAGGAAAAAAGTGGAAAGAGCGGAGAAGGGAGAAACATATGAGTAAGGTCCAGTACATCCAGTATGAGGTCCATTACAAAGTTCCCCAAAGACACAAAGACAGCAGTGTAGCATGATTAGCATAGTAAGGCAAGTAAAAAGTTACCTAAAAGGACAACTACATTACCATTCTTTGCAAAAGCGAGGTTTAAATCAAGTTGCAGAAAGAGTTCAGAGGATAGTTAAGCAGCCCTAACCCTACAGCATGTAGACCCTCCTGTATCCAGGTCGTGTCTGTGACCAGTGTTGGGGAGAATCCCTGTATTTATGGACTTGGCACACTGGCCACTCAGACGGCTATAAGCCCAAAGCAAACAGCAGATCTCCCTCTTCAGCCTCTTGGCGTCAGCTGTTTGCCGGATGGCGATCAGATGAAGAGCTCGGGCAGATGACAACAAGAAGCGCAGGGACAAAGGCGCAGTGTGAATGAGGCCTCTCACTGATGGACCCTCTTTTCTTATACGGCCACACAAATAATTACAACTTCACAGTGCACGTGGCTACTCAAAGAGATGCCATGTGTTTGTACGTTTATCAAGCTAATTAAGGTCTTCTTTCCTCACAGCTCCATCTGTTCAAATCTAGTTAGTGGGAACGGAGGCTCGTGTTCATCCGCAGGTGAGGTAGATTGTACCAAAACATGCATCCTTCTCTTTACCTGGTGCAGTACCTGGTGCTTTTTTACCCATACTGTTATCCACATGACTAAGACAGATTACATCCCTTCACCAAATGATCAGAGCAAACCCAGAGCAGTTGTCTGGCTATGGGTAACCAGGTATTGTAGTTGGTCAAACCTTCATCATGTCACATAAGCCTGTAAATTAGCAAAAATTTAAGTAATGATATGGAAGTATATTCTAGCAAAACTGACATCGGGTTTTGGGGTTTCTTTTGCAGGTCAACAGATAAAGAACTCTGCCTACATGTCCATGTGCATAAGGCAACATGAAGTAAAGTCCCTGTCTCCATCCAGAGCAGGAATCTTTGTTGCATGTTAGTTCTCTCTCACTTAACCTTCTAACCTTCTAATCTTTCATAAAGACACAAAATATAGTTTGAGTTTTGCCTAATGCAAAAAGTGAAGGCTTTAAAATGTTTTTACTGAAGCAGTGTGAGGTTGTCAATAAAGCTTGCACTAATGTCACAAAATGTTATTTCAGATGATTTTCATTTCGTTTGTTTGTTTTTAAAGAGGACATGGTCTAAATTAATCTGACCAAATATCAGAACACATTAAAACACTAATAATGGGTCTCACGTTATATCTTAAATGTAAGGAGATGATGTGAGAGGTTTCCTTCATTTTTTTAATTTCTTTTTTACTTCAACTATCTGCAAAGAGATTTTCTTTGATTCTGCTAGTTTCTATGAGTGTCAGTATTTCTGGCAGACCTCTGTACAGGTCAGAAGCAAATGACATTTTTAATAAAATTCTTGAAAAAAGTACATTAAAATGGAACCTTATTAATCAAAATTGTAGCAGTCACATTCACTCACTTTGAGAATTTTTAACTGCCAGAGCTCAACAGACAACATGTTTAAACCATTTTCTTTTTCTTTGTAGGGAACAAAAAGTCAGCAAGATGCAGGTTGAGGTCAAACAATCATGAGTCCTCACAGTGTAAGTGGGGTTCAGGGCAGATCACTGCAGGAACACAACCAGACCGACAATCCAAATGTAACATCCATAACCTTACACACTGCTTTAAGGGCTTGTAAATGATTGTGATGAAGTGATGGCGGTGCACTCAGTGGTTAACATGCAGGTATATTACATCACTGTGTGCATGTTTGTACCCAGAGCAGAGCAGCACATCCAATATATCCAACACACACATACGCACACACACTGTGTTTTTTACTTGATGCAGAGGGAAGCATATTAACACCTGAACTCTCAGGACAAAGAGCTGCAGGAGCACTGAAGCTGCAGCTGCAAAACATTTTCTCACGTTTCCTGTCTAAATGTAGAAGAAATTACTCTTTTCAAGGTCAAAGTGACACTGAAACAACATTTCAGTCAGTTTCTCAGCCTGTTCTGGTCCACAATCCTGTTGTTGGGTCCCAAAGTACTAAGGACTGTGAGTTTTGTAAAAGACAGTTCGACACTTATTTTCAAAAGACTTCAAAGTGATTATACAGCCTGCATACTTTATGCCCACATTAATTTCCATCATAGGACGTCATTGAAACACATGGATGTATAAATACAGCTCATCATGGATGAACTTCCATCATATCCAAAGGGAAGTATTCTCATGGACTGATATCTGATTTTCAAAAAGTCAGTAATGTTTTCTGTCCAAAATAATTTGTTGTCCAGCCGGACACTGCTGTTACTCTAATGTGACACTAAATCATTTCACCATGTGAGTATGCTTCTTTGTAAATGAACACAGGTGCCAAAAATAGGAAGAGGCTGTGCAAAGCACATAGCAGGGGGGCGGCTGGACAAAGACCCCCCTCCACTCCAGCTATACTAATCCTTTTGGCTGTGCACAGCAGTCTGAGAGGGGCCAAAGCCCAACAGTAAACACAGCACTAGCAGCTGGATGCAGCATGAAGAGCACTATCATCATCATCATCGCTACACTCTCCAAATAAATATGATTGTTATTAGTTTTGAAAAATTCCAACAAATGACATTTTTTCCTTCTCAGATAGTTTAACTGGAATAATTTTTCAGCGTGGAAATGCAAAACTCACTAATATGTCATTTTAAAGAATGCAGTGATCAGAGCAAAAATGGAATTTAAAATATGAGAATTTCTCCTTAGCTTTTTATAATTTCAAAGCCTCTCAATTTTATGACCTGACCACTGGGATGGACCCCAAACTCCAGCTTTGGAACCACAAGTCGACAGGAGCCTGTCTCCACTTCTGTGAGTAAACAACAGAATGCCACCTTTAAAGTCATTTGAGTACTAAGAGTAAACGATGCAGCGCAGGCTTCTGCAGCGATTCTCATAGCTGTGAAATAAAAATGGTTACTCTGACAAATTTGCGTGTTTGAAATCAGAACGCGTATGTTGACTCACATGATCTGCAAGGTTGGTGGAGGATCCTGAGAGGTCGTCGAAGTCCGACTTGCAGACGTCTCGCTCCTCTATGACCAAGTCGATGGGCATTTTGCCCTTCAGACAGCTGATATACCGATGGCAGAAATTATCGCAGAGCTCGTGCACCTGTAAAAGATTCGGGTTTTTAAGTGAGCGCTTGAATAATACAGTGTCATTACAGGTGGGGATTCGACTCAACCTAAAAAGCTCTTTACCTTCTCTAATTCCAGGAGGTGAAACCGAAGGACTTGTATCGCTTGAATCATCTAAAAAAAGTATGTGAAAATCAGGACGGTCGTGGTGCAACATCACAAAAATATTATTTTTCTTTTAGATGAAAATGTGTCCTTAATGCGGGATGCCGCCAGTCTGCGGCATCCCGCTGCGCGCACAGAGCGCCACAGCGCAAAAAAGCAGAGAATCAAAGAAAGAGAAGGAGGCGCTCACCAAGTTATCCAACTCCGGGTTGGAAGAAAATAAAGGTTTTTCTGCGCGGATCTGAGGGAGTGGGAAATGAAATAGATTTCGTTTTTTCAACCTTAAAATGAAGGGAGTAAATGAGCAGTTATGACTAAATTATAATTCTTCATTTGGTCCAGGGAAATTAAGTGTTGGAGTCTCTTGATCCCTACTGAACGATGGTTTCCAGTACATTCAGCACACCGGCGGTGCGTCCTACCTGTTTGGCGAACACTGCTATGTCTTCGTTGAAGGAGTCGGAGGAGCAGACGTCTCCTCCCGCCACCCCGGGCTCTCTGGGTGTGCAGGTCGCCAGCTCGCACTTCTCGAACACCAGAGCCAGAAGGGGGAACAGAGGATGGCTGTAACACAGCGAAGACAGGCCCGTTGAAATCTACGGCCAGCGTGGACACTACATTTCACATCGGGACTTCACCCAAAACAAATCGGCTCTGGCAGTTGCCACGAATATTTATTTGTTCCCCCTTGTTGCGAAAGCAACAAATACAGGCAGATTATTTCATTTATTTCATGAGCTCCAATACAAACAGCCTGTTAAACGTTTGAATTTACAAACTGCATTGTTTTTCTTGTTTCAATTGGCAAAAAAATACATGAAAACGGAACTACATACAAAATGACAATAAATTTTCATATATATAATCGGAAAAAATATATACGGGGTATTATACTACAACATCAATAGCAATAATTGATATATTATTATTGTTTTTGTTGTTCTGATTGTTGTTTTAGTGTAACACCTCTTCTTATTATGCTATTATAGTATCCACACCCGTAGATCTGGTCCTTGTCTCTCTTCAGCGCGTCGTTCACGGCGCTGCCCATGCTGCTGGGCATGATGTTGTGCGGCGCGTGTGCTCCATAGTGTTGCGTCGGGTGCGGGGGAGGGCCGTGATTCAGGTGGTGGACCTGGGGCAGGGGTCGCGGGGCGTGCGGGTCTCCGTACATGGAGGTGGGGACACCGACTCCGTCCATCGCGCCTCCGTAATGGGCCAGGTCATCGTACTGGGGTGACAGTTGCGGGTGACATTATGAACAGGTGGCGGGAGAACAAGTAGGAGAAACATATTTTTCCGTTTAAATGAATACGAACAAGATTTAGGACAATGTTGGCTTAGCTGCCAACAAAATTAAGTATATTCCTTGTTTATTGGATTCAGTTCGACCGGATCCTCATTTCCAGTCTTGGAAAACAACATATATGATTACTGTAGAAATTAATTTGTAAAACATTATTTATATTTGTCCATATTATTTTTCGCATACATGCTTTTACCTGAAAACAAATATGTGTTAAGAATGCATACCAGTCCAGTAACGGAAAAGATAAGAATAACATCAATACCCTCTGAGCCATCTCCGTGTGCAGTTTCCAGCCGTGCAAAGAGACGTTTTGAGCAGAGAAATTCAGTTGAAGACTTTTAAATCCAAGTGGGTATTATACTCCGATCCTGTTGTGTGGCATGGAGCAAATCAATAAAGACTCAAGTCAGTGCAAAGTGATGTCAAAAGCGCAGGAAACGCATCGGTCCTCACGTTACCGAGAGAGCCAAAAGACGCACTTGGAGCAGTCGAAGTGGATTTCCGTGGTTCTTCACCGACTCGATCGCAGATAATCTGTGTGATGTGAGTGTTTGCTGTTAGTTGCACTGTCCGTGGTCGGTCCTCTGCTCTCACTGGGTCCTCGTGTCCATACTCCTGCGCGTCGGCACGCTCACTGTCTGCAGGTCTGCTAAGGAGCCACTTATAGGAGCACCCCGTGATCTGCGGACACGCTGATGGTGGAGGGTGGAGGAGCAGGGTGGGTGCAGCCAGCCCCTGCTGACAAGTTACTGTGTTAAAAATGTTTTCCGGTCATTACTTTCAAAATAAACCGTTCCATTAAACCTGATCCTGTGGGGAGAGTCGTTTCTGCGCCGAAGGGAGGCGCACATAGTGATTATAAAATGAGAATTATACCATAGGGTAAAAATACTATAGGGTGAATAACTTTTTTCAATTTACGCCTCATGGTAGCGTTCTTCACGTATATATATTTTTTAAAATTAGCCCAATACACGAGAAGTTGGCGTAATACTGAAGATGTAACCGATCCATCTAAGGAGGAGAGAAGCTTGTATCATATTCCAGGGAGGCGTCAGTATCATCGCCTTATCGCTGGTTAAGGCCACAGTGTAATGTCTTTCATACCATCATATAATTTCACCTGCATTTTTTTCGTTTTCCTGTTCATCATTATGAATTACAACTCCGTGTTCAATTTTGTTAAACTTTGTCACAAACATTTCCTTGCAACGGCGACTTTTAACATTGTAGTTTTACCACGGCAGACCCACATACGCAACAGAGCACTTATTTTATGTTTGTGACATGATCCATAACTTCTGGAAATCCTTCATTATTGTGCTGAGTTGCAAATCCATAAATATAGATTTCTTCTCTGTCAGATCTGTCCAGTGAGGAGGAATCGTGAAGAGCAAGAATTTTGAATGTCGAGTTAACAATATCATCATCCTAACGAAATACTACGTATATGAATATCGTGGAATGCCCTGAAAATAACATTTCTATTAGACAATTTTTAAAAACTGTCTACGGTGCCCATAACATGAAACTATATATAGAGTACTTATGTCTAAATACTAAGGCCCATTGTTCAATTCCTTATTTTTAATTAAATATTATTAAATTAAATTATTTTAATGGCACTTTCTCTATTTGGCCATTCCTTTCATGTTGTTATATTATTTAATTTCATCCATTACATTACATTCGCGTTTGTTTAGTTTTAGTATTTTATTCTGTTGCTGTTACTTCATATGATTTGTTAATAGTTAAATGAACATACTGTGAATAAACTGGAAACATCTAGTTTATCAGTGTGTTACTCTGTGCAATCTATGTATAGAGGAACATTTGTAATGTAAGAGTCTGTTCATCAAAAACTGTAAATTCAACAGTCCCCATCTGCAGCAGAACCTCATGAACCTACTCTGACAAAATTTGTCAACCATTGCAATCCATCATATCTGTATTTAACTGTTTGTCATTTACTGTAACTTAAAAGGTATCCACATTGTGAAAACTGAAGGACCAGTGCCAAGAGAAGGAAGACCTCATGGAGCAGCATATTTGGTGCCATTCATCTTGTTGTGGACAGGGGAGACTGCATGGACAACATAGTTCTCAAATGGGCTGTGATGATGCCAGAAAACCACTTCATCCTCCTCTGATGAAAGGGCAAATCGACCTATTAAGAGTTTAATATTCTTTGTCTTGTCACATTCATGCTAGGATCCTCACCTTTTCCCCCAGTGACCCCTGTCTGTCTACCTTGTGTCTCCTCCCCTGTGTGGCTGTGTGGGTGTGTGCTGATTCTTTGCAGAGGTGTGGTGAAGCACTGGAGACCTGCATCTGATTCTCTCATCAAGCGCGGTACAAATAGCCCAGGTCCTTTTCCCCTCATCGCCAGGTTGTTCTGCTTGCCTTGTGGTAATTCTCCAGGCCAGCTTATCCTCTGCTAGTGAAGTTTTCAAAGTTCATGTTTGTCCCTGGGACCCCTCTCATCTGCCTTTAGACCTGCCTGCACCAGTACCTCTGCTTGGCCCCTGCAAAGCATCCTCAACCTGATCAGCCCTCAAACCCCCATGGTGCTTCCACTTTGCCTTGCCTGCCACTTCTTTGGACCACCCTCCGCTGGATCACCACTGAGCTCTCCCTGGACCCCCCTTCTGTAATTTATGATCATAGTTTTGTTATACTGAATTTTAAGTAAACTTACCTTGATTAAACAATACTAAAAGCATTTACAACATTTAAAAAACATCTGTTTTTTTCTACATTTACAACATGCCTCATAGTGAATCTAAAAGACTACTTTGAAGAATTAGTGTTTTCAGTGTAATTAAAATTTATAGGCATGGACACATGTCCCAAGCACCTACACACACATTTTAAGTTGCAGCTTATCTGATCATACTGCTCGCTTCATCTTTATGTCCTTTCTATCCACCTGTCCGGTCCAGTTCCATCAGTTATTCCAACATTCCAGTAAATAGATATTAACTATAATACATGATAAAGTTTAATCATGCAAAAGGTGGAGTATGGTACACTACGCCTCTCGCAGAGCAAATCTGCCTCACATTGTAAGGGTATCAAGAGCTCTCTCTGCATACCTAAGCTGCTGGACAAGACAGGTTTAAAAAATTGTATTGTAAAATATACACATAAGAAAAAACACAAACTCTATAACTTTGACCATTCATTGCCAATGTTCAAAGATGTTTAATTAACTTTAATGACATTAACTCTTATTTGTGTTGTTGACTAAAATAAAGGAAATAGTCTCGTAATTTATTACAAAGTCTGATAAAGCCTCCATCGATGTGTTACTACAACACCAGACAAGTTGCTATTGCTAAAATTCATACTAGATATGCTCGATAACAATCATCCTCAAACTTAAAGCAAGAGCTTCATTAATACTTTAATGCATATAAAATTATATTCATTTCAATTTTTTGTCCATCAACAGTGCTGGAAAGATGTATAAAAGAATGTAATTAATGGATGAAGTAAATAAAACACAAGTTATAACTGTGTGTTTACTCGGGTCACTATGAAAGGACCCCACAGAGTATTTGAATGTAGATTTGCCTCTTTCTAAATAAGTGATGCTCTTAGAACAGCAAACCAACATTAACTATAATAACTGAGAACTATGTACTCTAACAGGATGAGCTATAAGCTAGTGGAGGCAGTGTGATGTTCTGGACAATGTTCTGCTGGGACCTCGATCCATAAGGATTTTGACAGGTACCACCTACATAAACATTAAGTACAAACCTTCATGGCAGCAGTGTTGCCGGATGGCAGTAGCCTCTCTCAGCAGGAGAATGTTCCATGCCACACTGTAGAAATTGTTAAGGAATTAAGGAAGAAAACAAGAGAATTGAAGGTGCTGACTTGGCCTCCAATTTCCCTCAATCTCAACTCAATTACGCATTTGTATGCTGGCAAAACAAGCCCAATCCATGGAGGCCCCACTTCACAATTTACAGGACGTACAGGATCTGATGCTGACAGACACCTTCAGAGGACTTGTGGAGTCCATGTCTTGATGGATCAGAGCTGTTTTAACAGCATAAGGGGTATTTGCACAATATTAGGCATATGGTTTTAATATAGTCCTAATTTAGTCTTACTTCTTGGTTTTGGACTACCTGTTTTTTGATTACTGGTTTTGTGTTTCTCTTTTCTGCTTTCCTACTCATCTACCCATCTGCCTGTAAACCAGTTTACTCATTGATTAAAGCCCTTTCGCTGCATCAGACCAGGTCTTGTTGGTCTGTTTTGCTACCAGTGTCAGAAGTGTCTTGATCTGCTGCCTCTGTTTCTTCCTTATTCACACTGATTAAGCATTTGCTTAAAAAGTAGAATATTTCCAGCACATTATTTTTTTGATCAGAAGTATCTTGCACACTATCTTTGATATGCCCTGTCTGTGAATTATTAAAGGCATATATTTGAATTATAAATACACTAACTATAAGGAAATAGGCAAAACATGCACCATGCCCCAGGCTACATCTCTCCTCATCGCATATCATTTCCATGTCTCTCTTTCTCCTCCTCCTCTTCCTGCTCTCTCCTCCTTTGTGTTTACTTCCCCCTCCCTCCCCCCCTCTGCACGCACCCTCCCATCACCCCGGCCAGCATGTGATCTGAATAGAGGCTGATTCAGGGTGTCAGGCCCTGTCTTAAATGTAATAAATTACCATCCCTCCCAACACATCACCAGAGAAGGGGCCTGTGCACCACCATCCTTGACCTCCTCCTCTACCACACACACTGACATACAATCCTTGTCCTCCAAATCCCCATCTACACGTAATGCCCCTTCATCATCAGCCAGTGTTAGTCTGGCTGGCTCTGTCACCCTTCATCCACTGAGAGTCATTAGCATTATCAGAACTGGCTGGAAAAGTGTGGGGGGAGCAGCAGAATCCTGGGTGGAGGTGGAGGTGTGTGTGTTTCTGTGTGAGCTGGTGAGGTATGCAGATGCAGGATGACTGATCAATGATAAACAATATACACTCACCGGCCACTTTATTAGGTACACCATGCTAGTAACGGGTTGGACCCCCTTTTGCCTTCAGAACTGCCTCAATTCTTCGTGGCATAGATTCAACAAGGTGCTGGAAGCATTCCTCAGAGAGTTTGGTCCATATTGACATGATGGCATCACACAGTTGGCGCAGATTTGTCAGCTGCACATCCATAATGTGAATCTCCCGTTCCACCACATCCCAAAGATGCTCTATTGGATTGAGATCTGGTGACTGTGGAGGCCATTTGAGTACAGTGAACTCATTGTCATGTTCAAGAAACCAGTCTGAGATGATTCCAGCTTTATGACATGGCGCATTATCCTGCTGAAAGTAGCCATCAGAAGTTGGGTACATTGTGGTGATAAAGGGATGGACATGGTCAGCAACAATACTCAGGTAGGCTGTAGCGTTGCAACGATGCTCAATTGGTACCAAGGGGCCCAAAGAGTGCCAAGAAAATATTCCCCACATCATTACACCACCACCACCAGCCTGAACCGATGATACAAGGCAGGATGGATCCATGCTTTCATGTTGTTGACGCCAAATTCTGACCCTACCATCCGAATGTCGCAGCAGAAATCGAGACTCATCAGACCAGGCAACGTTTTTCCAATCTTCTATTGTCCAATTTCGACTACCTTGTGCAAATTGTAGCCTCAGTTTCCTGTTCTTAGCTGAAAGGAGTGGCACCCGGTGTGGTCTTCTGCTGCTGTAGCCCATCTGCCTCAAAGTTCGACGTACTGTGCGTTCAGAGATGCTCTTCTGCCGACCTTGGTTGTAACGGGGGTTATTTGAGTCACTGTTGCCTTTCTATCAGCTCGAACCAGTCTCGCCATTCTCCTCTGACCTCTGGCATCAACAAGGCATTTCCGCCCACAGAACTGCCGATATTTTTTCTTTTTCGGACCATTCTCTGTAAACCCTATAGATGGTTGTGCATGAAAATCCCAGTAGATCAGCAGTTTCTGAAATACTCAGACCAGCCCTTCTGGCACCAACAACCATGCCACGTTCAAAGTCACTCAAATCACCTTTCTTCCCCATACTGATGCTCGGTTTGAACTGCTGGAGATTGTCTTGACCATGTCTACATGCCTAAATGCACTGAGTTGCCGCCATGTGATTGGCTGATTAGAAATTAAGTGTTAACGAGCAGTTGGACAGGTGTACCTAATAAAGTGGCCGGTGAGTGTACATGTGGCAGGTCTCGGCGTATGCCTCAGCGGATCTGCTGCGGGAGATGAGCAGTGTTGATGAAATGTTCAGAAATGGCGTGTGGGTAAAATCTCCGGAGCACAGCTGCGGCTGCAGGTTTGACTCACAGTTCGACCTGATAAAAACGTGACTGTAGTCTTTTCAAGGAGTAGTCCTTTTTGCTACATCTTATTTTCAGGCTTTTCTACCTTTTCTCATTAGTTATGAATTTCACATCTGGGACTTTGGTAACATTGTAGTGCAGTGTCATCAATAACAACAGTAAGGACAGTCACAGTCTTCTCTCTTGAATAAGTTTGACCTGATGGTTTGCTCCCAGCCTGACTGCCAATCAGATGTCATTTTAGTGAAGCTGCCAAATTCTGAGATCTCATGACCCATTCAATGAAATAGTAAATTCTATGTCCTCCTTCATCTTTGTCCACTGACTCCTGCTCCATGACCTTTTCAACAGATACTGTAAGTTGTTTTAGCCTGGCATTCACAGTCAGCTGATATCTGTCTCTTATCCAGGTTCCTCAATGTTTCACTGATGTAGTGTTTCCCACAGCTGTAACATGTGATGTCATGATGATATCATCCAATCATTTTGTCTCTTGGGTGGACCAGCAGGGATGATTCCCTGTGACATGAAGACCTTGGCTAGATGTTTGTCCCGGTCTTAAGTCAGGATTATGACTAAGACTGTGCTAGACGGGAGTATGGATAACTAAACCTGCCTTCTACATGAAAACAAGATGAGTGCAGCCTCTCTCTCCCTGACACTCCTCTCTGGTTCTTCTGTGCAGCAGTGCTCTTCAGTCTCATTTGAAGCTGGACCTTCGCCTATAGTGCATGTGCATACCTCTCAGAGAGTTAAGGCAGTGATTGTTGAGCTTTTAAAAGGGACAGCCTTCATCATTTCCATGAATCATAAATCAAAGCTTACTTATTATAAAGTGTCTTGGCCAATGCAGCCTGTGCAAGCCATTAATCTTTCTGATTATCAATCCTTCTACATTTTACTTTCTGTCCTTTGACAAGGCTTTCATTCAGACCTTGATATCAGAACAAATTCCTTGATCAATAAATACAGTTATAAACCTGCCATGTATATTTTCTTCTTTAGATTTTTGTATTTATTCATTTAACTGCCATTCATGTCTATAAATGAAGTTTTGATGTAAAAAGTTAAATGTATCCAGAATACAGAACAATATAAACCATCGATCACTGTCCCAGCCCTGTTAAAAGACTACCCTGGAAACGCTTCCTTAATGTTTGAGGACTCACAAGACACAGATTAAACACAGAATGAGGCCAAGATGCGCTGATATTTGTGCAGTAATATGGCTCACACTTTTTAAAAAAAGGAAAAAAAAGAGACCCCACATTTCCCACAGTGCAACCAATAGTTTTATATTTGCCTCTAGCAAAGTACCACTTTAAATAATGTAAAAATAAGAAAATGTTATTGAGGTGAGTGAATCCATATCACTGCCTGGTTTGAGATTATATTGTTATCCCCACACTGTCTTTTGTTCCCTAATTTAAATATATTTCTTAAATCTCCATTATCATCCAACCTATGGTAGGTAATGTAGGTATAAGTATGTTTTCTGTCTGATTTTAATCTCATCATAAGAGAACAGAAATTGATAATTGCAGTTCATTACATGCAAACTCACATACATATTTAGAGATTATGAGCAATAAAGCCAGGACTGAGAATCTTTGATAGACCTTTTTAAGGGAGCCAGATAAAGTGAGGAGTCAAACAACATGTGCAGGTTATTATTTAGTGCTGCAGTCAGAGCCTGTGATTACTTTGTGTTGCAGCTACAGTGTGGGAGCAGAGTCATGTAAAGACCCAGCCTGTGTGTTCTCCTCTAATGATTAGCCTGTCATTGTTGAGTGGTGCATCAAGGTGGCAGACCAGACCAGAGACCTCTGAAGTCCTCATTCTGTGTGCATCTGTGTGTGTATTCATGCAGGCATGTGGTTGCATGAGAATGAGTTGCTGAAAATGTGTGTGTGCGTGTGTGCGTGCGTGCGTGCATGCGCGCGTGTATACATACTCTTCCCCCAGTCTGGGCGTCAGTATTAATGAGCCCGGATTTCATTTCCGATGAGCGATTATTTGACTGTTCATTTGGCTAAGATTTATGATGAGGCCTTATATCTGTAGCCTGCAGCACTGCTCTAGTCTTTAATAATGGGAAATGAACACATTAATCACCCTGTAGCAGTCAGCCACCGAAAGCACAGAAGCACCATCCAATCTGCATCACCGGGCGAGAGAGAATATCACCTCATATTCATTCAAAAGCCTTATCTACTACATGGTGGTAGGAAAAATTACCTGTCCAACCAAATATGATTTAACATGCTAAAAATTGGACAAGAGTCACACACACATAGACCACACTCCCATGCTTGTGGCCCTGCTGTGATCAAACATTTGGACAAACCTGGGCCTGTTTATCAGCCAAGGAGCGACAGACCCACAGGATTTACCCAGTGTGGAGCAGGGCTGCTGGCCACTGGCCACAGCCATGAGACGTGAACAAAATATGACTGGTGCCACTACCTTTTCACCTCCCTCCCCTATCAGGAGTTGCAGATACACTAACACTACTAATAGTGATTTCAGATGTCATGAAGAGATGTGTCATGTAATACAGGCTGATCTGATTCCATACAAACATATGTGGCGTAGCATCAATACATGACATTCTTTGTGGATTCCTGCTATCACAGTTCCTTTGAAAGAGAGACTGATTAATGTCACCTTCTTTACTTTCTGGTTGATTTGGCCACACATGCAGTTACTTGGGGAGGCAGCAAGTGTGTTTTTTGAATACCCGAAGAGCGGATGCCAAAGTTCTGCTGGAACACCTGTGGCATGCACTATGAAGCAAGTTCAGCATATCATTCTTATATTTTTGTTATCTGGCTTCATTGAACCTAAACACAATCTCCCTAAGTGGTGTGGAATGGTGGGTGATGTCTGCACCTTATACTCACTCAGAGACATGGACAAGTCTACTAGCGGAAGATCAGCATATGTTACAGACAATGAGCAAATTGTCCAGTCCAATTTTATTTGTATAGCACCAATTCACAGAAAAATGATCTTAAGATACTGTACTTTTGGTGGGAGGTGTTTGCGGAGGCTTCACCATTGTACAGCTGGCCCTCTGCTGTAATAACTAGGGTCACCTAGTCTGTGGGAGTGTAAGATTAGGGCTCATGATGTGTCACTGACAACATACAGCTCAAGGATCTAACACAGATAAATCATTTCCTCTGAGGCTCTTTATTGCTCATGTAAAAATCATCAGGGCAAAACAAAGGGGTTTGATTCAAGACACACACATTTATGTGCTCCAAAACCTGGGGTTAAACCTGAAGTTACCTCAGTAACCACAAGTCTTGATTCATAGTACAGGCCTCTGTCTTGTAGGACACACTGCTACCTGTGATGACACAGGACACTGACAAGAGTGAGAAAGTAAATAAAGTTTACGTCTAAAGGATATTTAGAATAAAGCTTGAGCTGTCCAACATTCTGTACAAAAGATGTTAAAATATAGAATTAAATCCAAAACAGGAGATATAAGACAGACATAACCTGGGCTTTGGAGAAGAGTCAAAAATAAACATAATTCCTTAGATAGTGGGGTGTAAAAATGACACCTGTACTGACACCTGGAGGTGGCATTGCATGCCTCCAATACTGAAGCTCTGCTACCCCATCCCAACCTGACAGATCATTTCGGGCTTGGCTGAGTTTGGTTACTTTCAAATGCCATTCATTAAGGAATTATGCTCCTTCTCTCTGGCTGTCCATCCTGCCACGTTACAGGGAAAACAGGCAGTTCTCTAAAATAAGTAACATATGAAATACAGCAACTATACAGCTTTGGTGAATGGGTCAAGGTTGGCTGTCAAGTTTGACAGTGCCATTTGGGCTCAGTAAGGTTGCAGTAGGTATTGGCAGTAGGTTGCAGTCTCAGTTTCAGCCCTGTGTCAGAAATGCAGAACATCAACAACAACTAGTGGATGTGTTTGCAGAGCAGCCAAACAAATGGTGGTTTCAGGGCATTCATCATGTCTTACTGTCTTAATAAAGAAGACAAAAGGAGACATGGCCTTACTGAGTGATGCCCTCTGCATATTAGCCACTGCATTCATCCTTTGTTTCCAATGTGTGTGTGGACACAGAGTTAAAAAAGCACCACTTGTCACAGTGAAAACTGTATTATAAAGAGACACTGATTACAAATACACTAATTGACTATTATGGAAAAATACTGTCCCCTTAATTTATAAAAAAAAAAAATCTGCTTTCAGGAAATGAAAATCATCATAAATTTGTGTTTCTCTAACTGAAGTAATACTGGCAAACACTGTTCAGTTTTGTCAGTGCCATAATATGGCCCTTTGAAAACATTATTTCATATTAATTGTATTGATGTAATGGCAAATTAACCTGAAACATTAGACAAGCGGAGACATGCAAAATGTAGATTTTCCAAATTTCTTTCTTTTAAGTTATTTTAAGTTATACAGTTATATGCATGAATGTGTTACATAGTGAAAATACAAATGTAATGAATTTGAGCTGGGCTCATAATGTGGTGCGCATGAGAGTGTAAGTAGTGTAAATATGGTTTAGAATGGTAAAAATATGAACACTTTTTGACTCATGAAAAAAGCCTCTAATTAGGCAACCTAATAAGAACCATGTTTATGTTTGTGTTCTGTGACACATTTGTGTTTTAAAAATGCATGCACTTCCATTACATCTATTTTGCAGAAAATAAGTATGAAGCTCCAGTGACTGTCTTTTTCAGGAACTGAAGACTTGTATACATGTATAATTCACATTCATTTGGTCAGTGTAGGTTTTTGCTTTTTGTTCATGGCAAACAATGAAGAAAAACAAGCTTGATGCATGCCTGAAAGAACTGCAGTTCATATAGAGAATGATTCATCATCTTTGTGTCCTTATATCAATCCTGGATATTATTTTGCCTCAAGTCCAGTTCTGATAATATGAATTACAAACAAATAAAAAAGCACAAAAATATTAAGTCTTTGTCTTTCATTACTTTTGAGCCTGCTGCTCTGCTTTGTACTGTCACTAAAGATCTGGTTGGTCATTAACCATTCAAAGCACTGGAGTGTGTGTGTGTGTGTTCTTTTTTTCATTCCCTTGGGCATTGTGGACAGAAGCCAGCTAACTCATTATGTCTCCTTTGGAGAATTTTAATTGTTAATTCTGAACAAAGATTTTGCTCAGTGACCACTTCTCTACCACATCCCATAGTACGTGTGTGTGTGCTTATAAAGGTTTACTATATACTTTACTGTATGTAGTCCATTTTATTGCATTGCACATCCTTTTTTGTTGTTGGTATAAAATAGTTGTTTAAATGTATCTTTTACATTATTCACAGGATGTAAAAGAGCACTAGGTTTCAAATATAGCTTTAAATCTTGATACAACATTAATAATGTATTATGCTGCAAGGTGCACTTATGTGCAGGAATACAGTAGTTAAGCTATTTAGAAAATGTAACGAAAAGTCTGTTTGCCTGTAACATAAGGCAGTGAATATATTCAAAGATATAGCACAGCATTTAAATCAATATTGGATCTTTTAGGTAGATGTTGATTTAGGTGGTTAAAATACATTCGCTGACCCTGTGCACAGCAGTTCATGGCTGACTGTATGAATCTGTGCTTCTCCAAAGTGGAACAATCCAAACTCTACTGCAGCTAATAAACTGACTATCCATCAGTACCTCATACAAACATTCTCCAAATAACCCAATCTATCCATTTAAATCAAATTTGTCATTATAAGCTCTTTTAGACAAAGTTATATTATGTTATAAAATTATTATTTTATTGATGCAGCAGTTCCCTTGAGATGTTTTGATAACTTAGAATGACACCTCTATGAACTGTATAAATACAACAGACAGATAAATCCTCAGAAGAATAATTGATTTTTTGAGTGGTCAGCCATACTGGTAAGGAAAAGAGCAGTAAATGCCATTGGCTCAAAGAAACATACTTAAAAGCTGGTAATTGTTTTGCAGCCTCTGGCACAGAACTGGATATAAATTCAGTGCTATCACAACCTGACTTGTGCCTTGCATGTTAATGGAATAATGTACTGTGTGTGCAGCTCAACTGCAGGCTGTGTCTGCCCCCTGCTGGTGCAGCTGCTAACCAACATTTCCTGGCTATACAGCTAAACATCACCCTCTACTGGACACATAACATACAACAAACACATAATGTATGTAACCAGGTTCAGCTGTATCAATGTGGTCAGTAGCATCTCTCAACAGATAAACTTCCCAGCTTCCCAAGAGATGCAACTTTACATTTGCTTGCTCCCTTTCTGCACAAAACCTGGCTTACAGTTTTCAGTGCATATACGATTATAGTGGAAACTTTAGACTCCACGATTTATCACTGAACACAGGATATAATGTCAGCACAGTATTTTACACCAGGAAATATCTTTGGCAAGGATCAAGTGTGCTCAACCAAGTACTGTACTACATAGGAACAAGCTATGAAAGACCCTTTTACTCCACTGACCGGTGCACAGACATTCCTGATTTACACTTGTGCACTTTGAATAGCACTTTATTTGGAACTCTGTGCTAATACTGGGTAACATTGCCCTTTGCTCTCAAAACCATCTGTGTTCTTGAGGGGTATTCCAGGAAGCAGGGGTAAAAAAGTGAGTATAACTTTAACTCTGAGGTGATGAACCCTGAGATAGGAAAGTCAGAGTTTGCAGTTTCAGAACAGCTGATCCAAGTAAGTACAATGAACTCTGAGTATGTTTACTGTGAGTTAAGCGCCCATGAGGACTATAAAAAGTCTTAGTCAGTGGAGCTCAAATTAATCAATTAACCATGGCAAAAGGCAATAAAAGGTTCTTATACTTCTAACCAAATGAACAAGAAATTCTGATACATGCTTACAACAAATATGAGTACCTTTAGATAAAAAGCAACACCTTTTACCACCACTTGGTTGAAATATAAAAATTCTAATTAATTTAATAAATAATAAAATTTATAATAATAAATTTAATAATAATTTTTTTCTCTAACTTGAGTAACAGGTTCAGATTTCAACTACCCTCCCCTACTAACCAGACAATCCAACAATCGGACAATCGGACCTGTTGGCTAAAAAAATACAAAAAAGAAAGACATTTTCACGATGCGTAACATTTCATTTAGAAACCGGAAGGGCTTGGACATTATGCTTTTGTCATAATTCGAGTTTATCATGATACTTGTTTGCCAATTCGATTCGTAATACAATTCTAATACCTTACCTACCTCTTACCGCTATTCAACAAGTCTTGCACTTTGATAGTAGTGAGTATTTGGATTTCCTTTTCCTTCTAAAACAAACGCACAAGTTGAATCAGGCACTTGAAAACACATTATATCATGACTCATATTTCCAAAAACAATGCACATCACATGCCAGTCAGTCTGACATGTAATTTCACATGTAAAACAGAATATCTTGAGGTTGACGGTAACATTTAGCTGCCCCTGGTCATTTAGCATTTACCAGAAAGAAAATAAATAAAATCTCCACACAGCAGAAATGTGGACCGTCCAAGTGACATACAAACTTCTAATAATTGACAGTTGTTCCTTAATAACTCCTTTAATCCTCCCTTAATAAAAATATATAAACCATGTTCTTAAATCCTGTGTTTTCACATGCATGGCAGAGTTTGCACAGAACATTAACAATGACTGCCAGACACTGACTTTTGTTACTTTCGTTTTCATTTCTATTTGACAGACTCTATCAGGATCTTGGGTGGCAGCAATCGCTTCAGGATGTCGGGTCAGGACACTGTTGTACTGTTCAGGTGAGTGCATTTATAAGAGGCAGAGTCCATTATTTCAGTTCAAGATGTGTATCTGTGTTTTGTGTGTGAGTGGGCGTGTGTGTGGTTGGGCTCTATGGACCCACACACTGCAGAGATCATTCAGTCTACATTTGCTCTGTATGTATATGGGGCATTCAAGGACCTTGGCAGTGTGGGAATTCACACGCACGGCTAATTATCAACAATGAAACATGCACAGAGGGACAATCTTTTGTACAGCCGCCCCCAAATTTGGTGTGTAAATTTCACACTAATACAATGCTTCACTACATCTTAGTAAAACCCTGTGGTAGAGCAGACAACCTGATGAGCCATACCACTGGGCAAATATAGATACCATCCTTGACTCTAACAACTGTGGTCCTAACCCGATCATTGGTCCCATTTTGAAAATCGGCAGCGGCAGGATGGTCAGCGCTACTGGCCGCCCTGTGAAACCACTGTGCGCTGGCTTTCAGGAGTTCCTGGTAAGTGCTGAACTGTTGGATGACAGGTATTGCTGGACTAGTTAACCCCACCAACAGGCCGCAGAACACTGTCTTCCTCAGCTCCTCTACTTCCTCTGGAGCCTTCAGCCAGTGGTTGGCCTGCAACTGAAGAAAGGGTGGCCCTCGGCTCCAGCGATTCTCTACAGCAAGCTGAGCCAATGTCTTCCCTCTTTGATATAATCAGCAGGAATGGTCCTGAGTTGATTTAGTTCAGTCTGTCCAATACACCACCTCCTGGATATCAAGAGTGAGCTCTTTCTTCAAGATCGAAGCCAACTGTGCTCCTGTTAGAGCTCCACACAGTTCCAGCCTGGGGATTGAGAGTTGCTTCTTGGGCGCCACTCTTGACCTTGCTGCCAAGAATGCCACATAGACAGTCAGTGCACAGATAAGCCACAGACCTGTACGCACATTCCAAAGCATCATAGAACACATGAATACTTTTAATACTGTTTCTACAATTCAAGCCTTTCCCATAATCGCCAAGCTTGGAGCAGAACTTCTGGGAAGTGGGGATCATCCCATCCTCTTTTCTTGTTACAGAGGTGTTGCATGATGACCTTGGCTCTAGTGGTTCATGGGATAATGAACCCGAGAGGGTCATATCGCTGGACAAGCAGTCAATAGATGTTGCACATGGTCGGCTCTGGACTTTCGCTCTGGTGATGCTTGTACTGAAGTGTATCAGACTTGCAGTACAAAACGAGTCCTAGAGTGCACTCCTGAGGCTCGGCCAACTCTTGGGGCAACCAGAGTACACTGTTCTCCGACCGGGACTCTACCAGTGAATGGCCAATGACTGCAGGGACATTTCTAGCCCATTGCCACAGTTCGAATCCACCCTCCATGAGGAGAGACTGCAGGCAGTCCACCACCTTCTTAGCTTGCACTTCCAAGGGAAGACTCTGCAAACCGTTGTCAATGTAGAAATTACATTCCACGGACAGACAGGCATCCTTTTCCAGCTCGGCGTGCTTCTGGAAATCGGACTGAAGTGTAAAGATGGCACAACACATGTAGTGCATGTAGTCCCAAAATGGAGCACCTGCCATTTGTAGACAGTAGGTTTCTCATCTACCTTCATGTCTCACCACAGGAAGCATAGGAAAGGTTTGTCTTCTTCCAGTAGACAGACCTGGTGGAACATCCCCTTCACATCACTACTGATGGTGACTAGGTGTTCCCTGAGCCCAAGGAGGACTCCCATTGGACTGGGTCCCAGTGTGGACCCTAGCAGGAGGTGGTCATTCATTATCTGACCCTTGAAGGTGAAGGAGCAATTGAAGACTCTCCTGTCTTTGGCATTGTGTTGCACCAAGTGTTGCACCAAGTAGTGGTTGATTTACATAAAGCATCTTCAAGATGGAACTTACCAGACAGGTGCTTTCTTCAGTCATGATGGGCTTACCACCTGGTGCAGTTTGGCTGGTATTGACTTCCAGAAGAACCTCAAGGTGCCGTCATTCACGCTGTTTGCACTCGGCTTTGAGGTTACACTGTGGAAGGAAAATTATTAGTTGATCATTAATTCATAATGGTCAGTTGTTCAACTTGCTTACTGAGTTACTTCTAGTCACAAAAATAGTGTTTCTGTTGAGGGGATCACTTTCTCCTCCCTGTGATTTAGGTGACACCAGTGTCTCAGAGTTACCAAGAAAGGAAGACGCTGCATATTTGACTGGCACCACAGCATGAGGCTACTGTTCTTAGTTTGAAGTTACTGCACTGATTCAAGTAGTGCTGCACAGTGTCACAGAAGGGGCAGTACTTCTTTGGTTTCTCCTGCATGGCAGACATCTCTTTTTTCTCTGATTTTACCTTTTGTTCCCTGCCATGGAGAATAGTCATAATCTTATGAGACTTGTACTCAGAACGCCTCTCCTGTTGCTGGTTCTCACTCTCTGAGTGGTCACAGTACTGGTCTCCAATCACCTGGACATGCAACTTATCAAGAAGAGTTGCGATTTCACCAATCGCAAAGTGTTATATTAACTAATCAAAAGTAACGAATGATAAGAAGTAGTGCAGAATGTTGATTATATGAGATATTTTTAATAAGAATATGTTGTGATACATCTATGAAGTAAAGTGACCAATCAAAGTCATAATTATGATAAAGAGTTGTAATAAGGTTTCTCAGTGATAATATGTGAAGTAATGAACAAATGAATGATATATGATCAATGATTTCAAGATAAAAACGAATCAATGAAATGACCTGATAATGATGAAGTAATCAATATCATGATTGATTTTTGAATATGAGAATGAATATTTGTGATTAATTCAATATCCAAGTTGATTATGAATTGTTTTGATTTGAAGATGATTGTTAAGTTGATCTTATAATGTAAACACTTTGAAAGTGACAAGAGGTTTAGTGCGGGTCAAGATGACCTGGGCAAAGCCTGGGTTGCACCAGCCTAGGTTGTGAGGGTCAGAATGACCTAGGAGCTGCCTAGGTTCCACCACTGAATAAAAGAGGAAGTGAAAGTATTGCTTAACTGATGTATGTTAGTGTATATTGGAGAGAGGGGGTTAGGGCACTGGTGTGTGTTAAAAAGAGAGATGTGGTAAGAAAAAGAGAGGAGTATAAAGAACTGAAACACAGAAGATTCGACACTATTCATCGGGGCCATTTCACCGAAGTAAGTCCACGTATCCTGTTCAGGTGTTAGATGGATAGCCATTGAGAGAAGAGGTTTCCAGTGGATCATCACCATCTCCGATCGCAAGGAGAACAGAAGGCGTTTGTGAGTCAGCTTGGAGTTGACAAAGATCTTAAAGAAAAGAAGATTTTACCAGATATTGACTCATGAATTCTGAATTGGATTATTAAGCATTGGACTTCGGTTGAGCCTTGGATGGGGCTGCCGATTGCCCAAAACAGTGTCTGGTTTTGGGGCAGGATTGGAAACGGGACGATAGCAATGGCCATGCAGTCGACCACTCTCTCTCTCTCTCTCCTAAATTTATTATGATTTCAAGGTTACAGTAATTTTAAGTTTAGGATTTGATTTATTATTTTAGTTTAATTGTAAGATGTATTAATCAAAATTCACGCTATATGCTTTGCTCCTGCTAAAATTCTAAAGAATAAAATTAATCAATATTGCATTTAAAGTAGAAGTTATCGTAGTCATCATTGAGTACTCTTTGCCGGCATAAATAGAAGGTTGGATGTTAGAAATAATATTCTCACAGATTGCACTAATCCCCAAGATTTTAAAACAAATCCTTTGGACCTAACAAGGTCTATAAACAGTTACCTAGCAATTACCAAGAGCCCGAAGCATAAGAAGAGAGCTGCCGTTAACAGACTTGACTGGGGTTGCGCTACACTCATCTAGTTGAGAACTGTTCCGGGTGTGGTTCAATCTTAGTGGAAGCAGGGTGGGCGTCTGGATGAAGGCAGTGAGTAGCTAGGCGAGTCTCTTCGCTACAATCCAGTAATTATTCTTCCTCTCTCTCAAATCCTACAAAAGCATCTGAGTAGAAACCCTCGAAGTAGACATTGGGCTTGGGGCTAAACAGGTTTGAGTAGACGATTAACCTAGGAAGAGGAGAAGAATCTTTTGATAGATTAAAAGCTGGATCAGGATTAATAACCTCCTGTATTGGGGAAGTTAAGACCTGTGGTTTCAACAAACTCATACTCAAGCCACTAAGCTAGATCAAGCAGTGTTGGTATAGGAGTGTGGATGGGATTCATGAATCTCTGGAAGTTGGCTATTAGGTCATTAGGTCATTAGGCCTTAGCTTAGTTCGATACATGTAAGCCACACCTCAACTCAGTCAAACCCTGTTCTCCCAACTGTAGTAGTTATCATCATAGCAGGCTCTCAGACTAGGCAGTCTATGAGATCTGGCAGAAGGACTGTAGCTACTGTCATGGTGATAATAAACATCATCAACCTGGGGATGATACCTGCTATGAGGCTGTTCGATTGTAGCACTAGGACAATGGTGGTGACTGTCCATAAGCTGACTGGAAACAGCACCAGGTGTAGGGTGCATTGTTTGTGATAGAGCTGCTGCGACTGTCCAGAGGGCTGTTGGATGTCAAGGGGGAGGGAGCTTCTCACCCTCTGCTAATTGTGGGGGCAAGTCTTCAGATTGAGGGGATGACTCGCTGGAAGATGATGGTGACTGTGCTGCACCCTGACTCTAGCCTCTATCCCTGTTTTGCCTTCCCTGTGAATTAGGGCTCCCTCTTGTGTTCTTCCTTATGGTTAATTATCAAGTTTACTCCCTGCACCTGTGTCCTGTTTGCTCATTACCGCCCTCATGTGTATTTATACTCCTATGTTGGAGGGATTCTGAGCCACTTTCAGAGGTACTTGTTGATCTTTCTCTCCACTTCCTCAACACTTGTAAAAGGAACCTCATATGCTGTCAGCAACCACATGATTTCTGGTAACAGTCCATAATTGATTGTCCAGTAAAAGTTTTCTTTTCTTTCTTCCCAAAAGCCAAGAGATGGAAAGAAATAGCTTTGCCTAGCCTCTCAGTGACTGCTTCCACTGTGGCTGTACTTTTGCCTGAACAGCCCTTAACTCTGGTGTAGCACAGCCCTAATGTTAACGGCAGCTCTCCTCATGTTCCGGGCTCTTGTTGAATAGCCGGGTTGTTTTCAAAGGCCTTGTGAAGTCCTAAGGATATGCTCATATTTGCCTTCTAAAATCTGACAAGTTGACATTACTTAAAAAAAAATATCTAGGAAACCGATTTTGCCTTGGAAAAAGGCAAGTAAATATAACTTAGTCTTAAGTTTTACTTTTACATATACTTCAGTGTGTTTAATACTTGTATGTACTTGTGTGATGTTAAGTTGATTGAACTTAGAAATGACAAGTAAAACTTTACTTAATAACTTGCATGAAAAGTACTGTTTACTTATTAGAATCTAGGAAATCGATTTGCCTTTATAAAAATAAGGCAATCGCAAATAATATAAAATAAGACCCCAGCGCAGACACAGGACGATTTTGCACCAGAGCTGGACAGGTGTGCAAACCAGTTGACAGCCTAGGCCTGTAGACAGACACTGAAATAATTTTCATAGTGCCTCCAGGGGGGTGACAAAGTATGCTGCCTGTATTGTTCAAATTGCAGTGACTTGGTTGAATTCAAGAGTGATTATACATTTTACAATATTTGATAAGTTACATCAAATTGCTTTTTGTGTTTGTTTGCAGAAATGTTTACAGGGTGAATGTGTTTACTAGAGAAGTAACACTACGCAAGTGCTAAGGATACATTTTATGTTTGTAAGGAAGGCCTATTTGACATATTTTCCTGGATGATATATTGCTTGTCATGTTTATCGAATGCTGTTATGTGCACTTTTATTAGAAATAACATAAAGGAGGGATATATCATATGGCAGAAGTAATGTTAACGGTCACTGCAGTTTTACAACAGTGACAATTTACAGTAGCAGGCACGGTGATATAGGGGAGAACAAGAAAACACGCAAATGCAGTATGTTGGTCACTGCGAGCTGTATGTTGAGAGACGATAATAAAGTTGAGTTAAAAGGAGAAAAGCCTTCGATCATTCTACACACAGGGCTCTAACAGTTAACATATCACAAGCTTCATCTGGCTAAAGCAAACATCAGTATGCTTTGAACTATAGCATTGTAACGTTTTAGCTTGGCATATCAAACATTCCATTCCATTGGAAAAATGGAAACCCCTTCGTACAGACATCAAAATAATTAATGTTTTGGGGTAATATCTGAAATGTCAAAATAATGATACATACATTTTTTTTAAAAAGAATATCCCATATTGGAATGCTATAGGTAGTAATAATAAATGTAGAAAATTACAAACTGAAACGATACATGTAATCATCTGTCTGACTCTAACCAACGGAACTTTCATCTGGTAACTACTTGCAAGTATCCGCAACAGTCAAATCAAGTGTCTATGGTTCAGCATCTTCCACTGTTCTTTGTACCTCCCTGCAGCTGTGAGCTTCTACACTCTAAAGTAACTCAGAGGACCTATTAACACCACTTGATTTTAATACATGGATGCAAGTTAAAAATTGTAATGAGTTGACTTGGATAAACATTCTAAGTTGCAAACTTAATTTTTCTAAGTTGTGATCAAATAATGTTACGTCAATTTCATGTTATTTAAACTCAAATTTCATTGTTGGTGGGTTTAAAACAAAATTCAAGTTGTCATAATTTAAACTTGGCTTGATAACTTCAATTTTCTCAACTTTAACTTTACAATTTTAAGTTCCCTCCTCCTGAACAACCTTGATAAAGGCAACATTTCATGGTGAGAAAAGTTTTCTTTCTCATAGTTCTACTGAAGTTAGGGGTTTACATGTGTTTCAGTGACTTTCATTGAGATATGTGCCCAGCAAGAGAGCTGAGACAGGATTATTCAAATTTTGCTCATTTAACTGTGTGACCGTCAGCTACATATGCTACCCTTACCCAGCTGTCACAGCCAGAACTTAAATGTTTTGTTCATTCACATAGCTGTGTAGTTTAACTGATAAAATGATAAAGGGATAGGTGGTTGCTGGGGAAAAAAATGGCCAAGACATTCTCTCTTCGGAGGCAAGAAATCATGAGGCACCTGCAATCGGGGCTTCATGCAGCTTTGGCCTGCATTATTTGATGCAACACAGGTGTTTTTTTTTTAAATTGCTGTTGTGTGTGTGTACATACTGTAGCTAATTATGTGCTTCATGTTATGCTCCACAGATAAATGATGAGTTCAAAAGAACAACCACAGTAAACCTGGAAGTGACTTTCATGGCCAAACTTGACCAGTGCACCCAGAAACTGGATGTGGTTTCATTAAGAGGATGAGCTTCAGGAGCAAATATCAGGCAACTTAAGGGCATGCTTCTTGAGGTATAATAATTATTTATATTTTCCAAATGCACTCTATATGGGCAGTTAGCCATATAGATTATACTCATTTGAATACTTCATCCTGACATCCCCACAACCCTTTTCATATAGAGCAATACAACTGAAATGCAGAGAGTAGTTGCCATCAGGTGCCTTGTTGTATCCCTTAGAGAAAGAAGAGCACCTGTTCAAGGAGCTTGGGGTAAGTAATGTAATATTATGAAAGAGAAATAAATCCTTATTGAGCATAGTTTAAATGCAAAGGCAGAAAATTGCTCCTGCACTACTTGCTAGTTACATTTTTTAAAAAAGGAAATCATAATTTTAACCCATGGTCTAACACATCGTGTGTCTGAGTAATATTACATGAGAATTTCCCTTTTAAGTGTAATACTTCATACCACATCAGCATGGTAAGTGTTGATAGCAACACAAAAGGAAGAACAAATGACTGCGGCTTAACTGGTTCAGTTATTTTATGAAACCTGAAAAGAGTCAAGATATCAAGATGTACACCCAAACCAAAAAAAAAAAAGACTCTCTTTTGTGCTTTACAAGGACATTGAAGAGTTCAAGACCAGCCTTGAAAGACACGTGATAAACTGCCATCGTAGGTGACCGGTCAACCCCTGGATCAGATCACTGGATGACAGTCATTGTAGGGAAGGAATGAAATGCTTGGCTGAGATGCATATCGCAAACTGTGCTTTGTTGATGGGCATAATTTATGCCCTCAACCTCAGCTACTGCAAGAAACTTATACACTTTAAAAGTTTTTCAAAAGTTGTTTCTTCACCTGGATGGACTCAGAGCCACTGCTAAAATCATGGCCCTTAAGAACAATATCGATCTCAGTATATAAGATCTCAGATTCATTTGTTTTTTAAGATGACATTGTTGGAAAAAAAATTTAGAGTTTCTCTGCCAGGTTAATGTTATGCTATATGTTCAATCTTGTCATGACAGTGTACAATACAAAGGTGTTTAAAAAATATGTACATATTTTAGCTCGAAGAGAATGTTTTTTGTGTGTTTGAAATGAATGATGTGGGCTTACTTGTGATGATTATATTTGTTATTATGCAGATTTTAGTCTCTTGCAAAGTTCCATGCTACTACTGGGTTTTGCTGTTATCCATAAGGAATTGCATATTCAATGCTTTTTTTCCCACTGAACAGCAGTTGAAATTTGAGTTTGTTTTCTTATTTTCATTTTCTTTTTGCAATGCTGAAGTGCAGTTCAAAAATAAGATGCACAAAAGCAGTGGTTGAACTGTCTTTCTGAAAGCTACTACATTACCTAAAGCAAGAAAAACCCTTAAAATAGCTAAGCAATGGAGCAACAGATTTTTAAAAAATGGTTGCTACTTATAAAGTGAATTATTATTATTGTATTTAACTAAACAACAAATGAAAGTACTTTTAAAATAATATGCTAAAGCCAGTTGGAGTGGCCCAATTTTTATGAGTTATCAACTTAAAAACTTGCCTTTAGGGTAACAGCAACTTCAATCAAGGTTTCTATATGTGTTAAAATCCCTGGCTTGAACTGCAACTGGTTATGCATCTGTCTGCCATCATGGTTCTTGATCTTATGAGTATTAAATGTTGTATAGATGCTGGTTTCAAAATCACAATCCTTGTAGGGAAACTGGACTTTCTGGCACATTCAGATATGTGTACGTAAATGTGAAAAACTCCTTTTCTGCACATGGCTCTTTGAAATCACAAAGGTGACACTGGAACACATGTTTTTTGGCATCAATAGGATGATTATTGATGAGTGAGTGTGCTCTTGATAAATGTATCTTCAGTGTGTTAAAGGACTTAAATGTGCAGCGGCACTGCTTATGAAAACATGGTAATGCTCTTGTGTAGCCACCATGTTTCAGTCTATAATGTTTAAGAAGCTGCCCTCACTTTTCACAAGTTAAGTTTCAAAACTTACATGTCCACTGCATCAGTGTTGGTTGTCTGTCTTCAATCTGCAAAAAAAAACAACCCCAAAGAAGTCACTAACATGGCTTTAAATGCATACATATAACAAGAGGAGGAGGTTGTGCTTGCACTTTCTCCTATTTTGATCCAAGTGCACTCACACCTGACAGTCTGTTTTGTTTTTTCAACTTCAGATATTCCAATTCTATAGGATCATGACTTTACAATTACTATGCTTTATAATATGTACAGAGCATCCAATCACTGCTGGTTCACTTCCATTAGATTTATCCATTCACAGAAGACGAAGAGTCATGTTAAGGTTAAAATACACCATTCAGCACGACTCCACACCACTCCGCCGTCCACCGTCTGCGCCGCAGAGCTCATAGAGAGCTTACTGTGCATGCACATTGTTGACCTCTAGAGTTCACTCCAGTAAGAAAAAGTTTCAGGTCCAGTTTACACATGAGAACTTAGTATACCTTAGTATACCTCTCTCATATTCCTTGAGTTGAATCAACAGGATAGTGAGACTTAAGTAAAGTGTTTAAATGTAACTTAAGAAAGAATAAGTATTACCTTTTTAGAGTGTGGGAACTAGAGTGACTCATGAGAAAAAACAATTTGATGGTGATGATAGCATACAATTTTTGAATTCCAAGTTCACAGAGGACCCGAAGAAAAATTTAAGTAAAATTTATTAAAAACCCTTTTTAGCAGGAGCAAAGCATTCAGCATTATGATAAGATTCCAAATAATAATGAAACATGGATAAAATATCGATCACAGTTTATATTGTTTTCCCATAAAAATGCAGAGGCCGACAATAATTTAACTAAGAACTCTTTTCAGAGGAGAGAGAGAGTGGCTGGCAGTATTGGCCGGTAATACCTTCCCTTGCTGGCAGGGAAAACAATAGATTCACGTAAGTATTGCAATGTTTTCATCTTTTTTATTGCAATCAATTTCTCCTCTGAATCAATATTTATTTATTTATTGTGGTTGTACAGACCGCAACAACGTCATATACTACATACACATACATATATTATACTATCACTTTTTTCTTTTTCGTTATACTATACAAAAAATGATTTGGAAAAAAATTGAAAAAACTTCATGGTATGGTAAAGCATAAAAATGTCATGAAAAAATGGCCAACTACTTTTGACATAGTAATGTTTAAGAAAGATGAATCTGCTCAGCCAGAGAAGGCTTTTCATCTGTGCTATGTTAAGGAAAAGTAGTAAGTGTAGTGTAGTCTAAATTTATTTAAGGACACATTTTAAAAAATTTTGGTCATTCACATAGAAAGCCTTGTCGTTGCACTGTAGGCAAACAGTGGATAGTTCTGTGAGAGCAATAACCATGATGAAAGAGTGTCTATGTCTTGTCTTTCATTCTCATGTCATGTGCATTTTATGTCAATACAACTTGATAATATGTATATCTTAACAGCTATCAACTTAAAACTTTGTTTTCATAATACGGTTACTAAGTATTGACACTTTCAAAATGCTTTTGAATAATGTGGAAAAATATTTGGAGCAATTTTATTTTTCTCAGTAATAATGTTAAACTTTTATTTATATATTTTATTAAGTTAGATGTAATTGAGCTCAATGTAGTTCATGGATAATGCCATTATCAGTATTATTGCTGTCATAACAATCAGTCTGATGGTCCTTCACTCATTCCCTTTCTTCCCATCTCTCTCCTTTTAACCCAGTCAATCGAGGCGGATGGCCACTCTCTCTGCGTCTGGTTTCTTTAGTGGAGTGGGGGGAAGCTATATGGAGTATATGAAGGAAACACACAGAGACAGGGAAAACAACGAAAGGCCCTGCCCAAATCGGAGAACCTCCTTGTTGTGCTAACCACCAACGGTTTAGCTCGCAGTCATAGAGGACTATCTCACGACCTTTGTTTTACTTCATACACAGGAAGTAAACTGGCTCTGACAGAATCCTGAATCCGTCATGGGTTTTTTTTTTTGTTTTGTTTGTTTTGGGCGGTGGGTTAACCTTTTCTGGGGAAGCATGAGCATCAATCTTTCCCTTTCTTTGCTGTTGTTTCCTTGCCCCTAATTTCTTATAATTTCTTTACGTTCCTTTCAATTCCTCTCTTACAGGCGACCTGTTATCCTTCAGTGAACTGAAATTGCTTTTGTGTCTTGCAGCGGCAGCGGCGCGGCGTGGACACCTAGCCAAAGTGCAGCAGAAGCAGCTTTCTATCGGATCTTGGTGGATCCTGATAACTCGCTGTGTAGAGCTCAGCTGCATCCTGACGTAAATACACAGTCGGGAAAAAAATCGAGCACAATGTAAATAGATTCTTCAATGGGCATCGTCTACCGCTGCGCGCGCCCACGCTGTTTACTACTGCACAATGCAGACGGTGATGCGGCGAGCAGTGGGTGTGCGTTCCTGTAGACCGCCGTGGATGAAGAGAGGAGCAGCATCCGACCAGCCTCTCAGTCACTACAGCAAAAGCACGCGTCGCGGATGATGTGTTTTTACTTCCTGCCGTTCTTCATCCTCTCTCGGTTAAAGTCGACGGATTTAATTGACGGGACCCCGAGGGATTAAAAGCATTTATTTCGCCTCAGCAGCAGCACCAAACGCCAGAGAATCAAGATGAAATTTCCGACTGAAAATCCAAGAAAACCAGGGAACATTAACCCTCCTCCAGGTTAGACCGTCAATTACTCTGATACATTATTTTTTGGAAAGGCTGCTGTGTGTTTTACGGCAAAGACTGCGTATCGTAATCTACTGTATGGTGGATATGGTGAAAGTTTATTTTAAGATGATTTCATTACTGCCTGCGTGGAAAGGAAATGTTGCATTCTTTGAGGTTCCTGTGTTTATAGCCTTTACCTGCTCTGCAGCCACCGCGATTGCTTTGCAGGCAGGTCCAGCAGGCTTGCCAATGAAAGATTAATGTTGACTCGAAATGGACTTTCCAGAGAAAAATACTGTGTAGTGGAGTGTGATTCTGCATGCTGAAGTTTGCTGTGCGAGAATGCTGCAGCTGCATCTTCACTGTGGCGTCTCCAGTGCTCAAAACCCACACGGGGGACATGTGTTGATGTGGTGACACCCTATAAATGATTCGCATTAAAGATTACAATAGAGCTCTATGGGCTAAGTATGCCCCGGAGGAGGTTTTGAAGGAAAATGTAAACAGATGCTTTTAGTCAGCACTATCTTCAGTGTGGTGCAGTTAAATATGTGCACAGGTCTGGTTGAAACATTACCTCATCCACCACCAGGCAGAAGCCCCCCATATCTCGTATGTTTCACGGCCTCAGCAACAGTACGGGTTTACCCAGGCGTTACAGGTGATTCTCAGCACATGACCCTCTGGAGAGATGTGACGGTCCTCTGTGAATTCCGCCCCACCCACTCAAATCATTATTGTACCTGCATGTGAGCGGTGCAAAGGAAGCAGCTTTCTGTACACGTTCTGGCTAATTGGTTACACAATTCAAGACACTCGGTTGTTTTTTACGTGTTCCCGGAGTCACTGAGATGTAGCAGCAGTGGTCACGATTCCCCAACCTGCTGTTACATAACGCTGGTTAGTGAACGGATGATGAAATGTAAAATACCACCTGTTTTGTTTAGCTGGGCTGTCGCTCACACTGGAAGCTTACCACTATGTATTAGTTCTATGACATCACTGGCAGCATCGCAGATAAGGGCACTGATCAATATGATTCAATTGATTCAATCTACTTTTTAGCATTCTATTTCACAATCCTATCCAGCTGTTTTTACCTCTGCGCTTCTCTGAGTGACAGTTTTCTTGACAAACTTTTGCCTGAAGATATTGCAAACATTTAGAAATGTAACTGCTAATCATTGCTTGTGCTTGTATGCAAGGCAATTAATGCTGTTACACACTATATCAGTGTGTTTGTTAGCAGGAAACATGACAATATCATGCAGCACAGAGATTGAAATTTGTACTATGTTTCAGTGGCAGTCCAGACCAATCTGGTCCCCCCGAAGAAGGTGCAGCCAGGCATGCTTCAGTCCAGCCTGGTGCACGCCAGCGTGGCCACCATGCAGAACCCGATGGGCTGCGTTCTTCCGCGGCTCTCCGTCTCCTCCCGTCCCCCCAGCATGGTGGCGAGCATGGAGGCTGTGGCTGATGGCTCAGCCCCCTTCACCATGATGAAGCTGAAAACAGTGCTGGCGGTGTTTGTGGTGGTGGTGGCCTACCTGGTGGCAGGGGGCCTGGTGTTCCGAGCGCTGGAGCAACCCTTCGAGAACAACCAGAAGATCACAATCACAGCAGAGAAGGCAGCCTTCCTGCAGAAACACCCGTGCGTGTCCCCGGTCGAGCTGGAGGCTATCATCAAGGTAAGAGCAGCTGCCGCTCAATACTCCAGCCTTTCCTCAGGCATGCATCTGGTCCCCAGTGGGGACTCAGGTCTACTGAAAGCTGAGCTTCATATTGATCTGATGCCATTCAAGCTCCACGCATACTTACACACTCTGCCAGCCTCCTGGAAACTGGATACAAAGTACACTGAACTCTCTCATACAAACAAACGTCTAGATGTCTTAATGGCTTCTGTACATCCTTGAAACTTTTCAAAGTTCTGTGAATCTGAAAATAATATTCCCTGACGTGTTTTTGTTTGGCTGGAAAGTCTTAACTTCAGCTTCAGTGATGATTTTGAGTTCAGGTCTGTTGGTTGAACAAAGAAAAACAATTAAAAGTGATGTCACTCTGGGAACTTCATATCTTCATAAGTCTTGTTCGACCCAGCAGGAGACAAACCAACCAAAAAATATTTTGCTCATATGATTTTTTTTTAGATTGAAGATAGTTTAGTTAGTATGGAATACAGTAGTCATATCTGATCTTAAACTTGATTGAAATGCTATTCACTAACATCAGTTTAAGCAGATAATTTCAGTGTCCTGTCTAAAGTATCACTCTTGCTTGGGAAGCCATGTTTTGTGATGCTACATCCCTTGTATGCAGTTGCTTTTGATTAGAAGGTACTTTCACCAGTTTACATCGGTTGGGTCTTCACTGGCAAAGACCAGTTTTAATGGTGCAACCAGATTAAAAATCATTCAAGTACTAGAATAGGGGTACACCTTTTCGTCAAACTCAGTTTGACCCCTATTTTGACAGGTCTTACGCAATCATCATCCAATGAGATGCCGAGAATCATGCTAGAACCCTCCCTCATAAATATTCATGTTTTAGCCAGGCGTTATCGTACGCGTGATCATCATCGAATGAGATGGCTAGAATCATCGCAACCCCTCCCTTATAAATATTGGCGTTATCGTTAGTTTAGGACCGATTCTGTGTTTTTTTAATGATAGTTTGATATCTATCTGTGTTTGTCCTGCCTGGCTGTATGTATAGCCGTGTAGCGTGTGTGGCGTGTGACGGACTCTCGCCGTCGACCTTTGTGGACCTTTAGCATTCTTGAGGTCTTTTGAGGGCAGTGCGATCCATACACACGTTGTAAAACATCTCGTGTGAAGGATGCGGTGTCCGATGTGCCCCAAAAAGAGACTGTTATGTAGGTAAACAGTGCGTTTGGTTGTCCTATACTTCAGGAAACCGTAAACAGATGCGGAGATGTTGAGGTGTTTTTCAAAGGCGATCGAGGGCTCCCGTAGTAAAACACGATGTGAAGGCGGCGGCGTCGGGTGTCTGCGGCAAACAGGCGCTATGGGGAAAATCGTGAGGAAGTCGGGGTGAGGCGCACGTTGTCTGTCTGTGACTGCGGGTAAACAGTGCAATACTTCACGAAATCACAAACCCGTAAATATC